>CM038680.1:672833102-673362766 GCA_021605205.1 Aegilops longissima
AAACGCTTTGATCATCTCATCAAAGCGAATGTTCCAACTCCGAGATGCTTGCACCAGCCCATAAATGGATCATTTGGAGCTTGCATACCTTGTTAGCATTCTTAGGGTCGACAAAACCTTCCGGCTGCATCATATACAGTTCTTCCTTAAGATAGCCGTTAAGGATTGCCGTTTTGACGTCCATTTGCCATATCTCATAATCATAGTATGCGGCAATTGCTAACATGATTCAGACGGACTTCAGCTTCGCTACGGGAGAGAAAGTCTCATCGTAGTCAACCCCTTGAACTTGCCGATAACCCTTAGTGACAAGTCGAGCTTTATAGATGGTAACATTACCATCCGCGTCCGTCTTCTTCTTAAAGATCCATTTGTTTTCTATCGCTCGCCGATCATCGGGCAAGTCTGTCAAAGTGTTTTCATACATGGATCCTATCTCGGATTGCATGGCTTCAAGCCATTTGTTGGAATCTGGGCCCACCATTGCTTCTTCATAGTTCGAAGGTTCACCGTTGTCTAACAACATGATTTCCAGGACAGGGTTGCCATACCACTCTGGTGTGGAACGTGTCCTTGTGGACCTACGAAGTTCAGTGGTAACTTGATCCGAAGTACCTTCATCATCATCATTAATTTCCTCTCTAGTCGGTCACGGGCACCACAGAACATCTTCTGAGCTGCGCTACTTTCAAGAGGTAGTACTTCATCAAGTTCCACTTTCCTCCCACTTACTTCTTTCGAGAGAAACTCTTTCTCCGAAAGGACCCGTTCTTGGCAACAAAGATCTTGCCTTGGATCTGAGGTAGAAGGTATACCCAATGGTTTCCTTAGGGTATCCTATGAAGACGCATTTTCCGACTTGGGTTCGAGCTTTTGAGGTTGAAGTTTCTTGACATAAGCATCGCATCCCCAAACTTTTAGAAACGACACTTAGGTTTCTTCCCAAACCATAATTCATACGGTGTCGTCTCAACGGATTTAGACGGTGCCCTATTTAAAGTGAATGTAGCTGTCTCTAGAGCGTATCCCCAAAATGATAGCGGTAAATCTGTAAGAGACATCATAGATCGCACCATATCCAATAGAGTGCGATTCGACGTTCGGACACACCGTTCTGTTGAGGTGTTCCAGGCGGCGTGAGTTGTGAAACGATTCCACATTTCCTTAAGGGTGCACCAAATTTGTGACTTAAATATTCTCCTCCACGATCTGATCGTAAGAACTTTATTTTTTGGTCACGTTGATTCTCCACCTCATTCTGAAATTCCTTGAACTTTTCAAAGGTCTCAGACTTGTGTTTCATCAAGTAGACATACCCATATCTACTTAAGTCATCGTGAGAGTGAGAACATAACGATATCCTCCATGAGCCTCAACGCTCATTGGACCGCACACATCGGTATGTATGATTTCCAACAAGTTGGTTGCTCGCTCCATTGTTCCGAGAACGGAGTCTTGGTCATTTTGCCCATAAGGCATGGTTCGCATGTGTCAAATGATTCATAATCGAGAGACTCTAAAAGTCCATCGAATGGAGCTTCTTCATGCGCTTGACACCAATGTAACCAAGGCGGCGATGCCACAAGTATGTGGGACTATCGTTATCAACTTTACATCTTTTGGTATTCACACTATGAATATGTGTAATATTACGTTCGAGATTCATTAAGAATAAACCATTGACCATCGGAGCATGACCATAAAACATATCTCTCATATAAATAGAACAACCATTATTCTCGGATTTAAATGAGTAGCCATCTCGCATTAAACGAGATCCCGATACAATGTTCATGCTCAAACTTGGCACTAAATAACAATTATTGAGGTTTAAAACTAATCCCGTAGGTAAATGTAAAGGTAGCGTGCCGACGGCGATCACATCGACCTTGGAACCATTCCCGACGCAAGATCGTCACCTCGTCCTTCGCCAGTCTCCGTTTATTCCGCAGCTCTGCTGTGAGTTACAAATATGAGCAACGGCACCGTATCAAATACCCGGGAGTTACTACGAGTCTTGGTGAGGTACACATCAATTACATGTATATCAAATATACCTTTAGTGTTGCCGGCCTTCTTGTCTGCTAAGTATTTGGGGCAGTTCCGCTTCAAGTGACCCTTCCCTTTGCAATAAAAGCACTCAGTCTCAGGCTTGGGTCCATTCTTTGACTTCTTCCCGGCAACTGGCTTACCGGGCGCGGCAACATCCTTGCCGTCCTTCTTGAAGTTCTTCTTACCCTTGCCCTTCTTGAACTTAGTAGTTTTATTGACCATCAACACTTGATGTTCTTTCTTGATTTCAACCTCTGCTGACTTTAGCATTGAAAATACTTCAGAATAGTTTTCACCATCCCCGCATATTGTAGTTCATCACAAAGCTCTTGTAGCTCGGTGGGAGCGATCAAGAATTCTGTCAATGACCGCCTCGCTCGGGAGGTTAATGTCCACTGGGACAAGCGGTTGTGCAACCTGGACATTTTGAGTATGTGCTCTGTAACTATTTTCCTCCATCTTACAACTATAGAACTTGTCGGAGACTTCATATCTCTCGACCGGGCATGAGCTTGAAAACCATTTTCAGCTCCTCGAACATCTCATATGCTTTGTGTTGCTCAAAACGCTTTTGGAGCCCGGTTCTAAGCTGTAAAGCATGCCGCATTGAACGAGGGAGTAATCATCAAGACGAGACTGCCAAGCATTCATAATGTCTTGGTTCTCTCAGGATGGGTGCTTCACCTAGCGGTGCTTCTAGGACATATTGTTTCTTGGCTGCTATGAGGATGATCCTCGGGTTCCGGACCCAGTCCGAATAGTTGCTGCCATCATCTTTCAGCTTGGTTTTCTAGGAACGTTGAAGTTCATGGTGACATGGCGTTGGCCATTTGATCTACAAGACATTTTGCAAAGATTTTAGACTAATGTTCATGATAATTAAGTTCATCTAATCAAATTATTTAATGAACTCCCACTCAGATTTGACATCCCTCTAGTCATCTAAGTGTTACATGATCCGAATCGACTAGGCCGTGTCCGATCATCACGTGAGACGGACTAGTCATCGTCGGTGAACATCTCCATGTTGATCGTATCTACCATACGACTCATGTTCGACCTTTCGGTCTCTTGTGTTCCGAGGCCATGTCTGTACATGCTAGGCTCTTCAAGTTAACCCTAAGTGTTTTGCATGTGTAAAACTGTCTTACACCCGTTGTATGTGAACGTAAGGATCTATCACACCCGATCATCATGTGGTGCTTCGAAACGACGAACTTTAGCAACGGTGCACAGTTAGGAGGAACACCTTCTTGAAATTATTATAAGGGATCATCTTATTTACTACCGTCGTTCTATGTAAACAAGATGCATAAACATAATAAACATCACATGCAATTATATAAAGTAGTGACATGATATGGCCAATATCATATAGCTCCTTCGATCTCCATCTTCAGGGCTCCATGATCATCTTCGTCACCGGCATGACACCATGATCTCAATCATCATGATCTCCATCATCGTGTCTTCATGAAGTTGTCACGCCAACGACTACTTCTACTTCTATGGCTAACGCGTTTAGCAATAAAGTAAAGTAATTTACATGGCGTTCTTTAACAACACGCAGGTCATACAAAAATAAGACAACTCCTATGGCTCCTGCCGGTTGTCATACTCATCGACATGCAAGTCGTGATTCCTATTATAAGAACATGATCTCATACATCACAATATATCATTCATCATTCATCACAACTTCTGGCCATATCACATCACATGACAATTGCTGCAAAAACAAGTTAGACGTCCTCTAATTGTTGTTGCATCTTTTACGTGGCTGCAATTGGGTTCTAGCAAGAATGTTTTCTTACCTACGAATAACCACAACGTGATTTTGTCAACTTCTATTTACCCTTCATAAGGACCCTTTTCATATAATCCGCTCCAACTAAAGTAGGAGAGACAGACACCCGCTAGCCACCTTATGCAACTAGTGCATGTCAGTCGGTGGAACCTGTCTCACGTAAGCGTACGTGTAAGGTTGGTCCGGGCCGCTTCATCCCACAATACCGCTGAAGCAAGAAAAGACTAGTAGCGGCAAGCAAGTTGACAAGATCTACGCCCACAACAAAATTGTGTTCTACTCGTGCAATAGAGAACTACGCATAGACCTAGCTCATGATGCCACTGTTGGGGAACGTTGCAGAAAATAAAAAAAATTCCTACGGTTTCACCAAGATCCATCTATGAGTTCATCTAAGCAACGATTGATAGGAGAGAGATGCATCTACATACCACTTGTAGATCGCGTGCGGAAGCGTTCAAGGGAACGAGGATGATGGAGTCGTACTCGTCGTGATCCAAATCACCGATGCCAAGTGCCGAACGGACAGCACCTCCGCGTTCAACACACGTACGGAGCGGATGACGTCTCCTCCTTCTTGATCCAGCAAGGGGGAAGGAGAGGTTAAGGAAGAAGGCTCCAACAGCAGCACGACAGCGTGGTGGTGATGGAGTAACAGTTCTCTGGCAGGGCTTCGCCAAGCACACGCGGAGGAGGAGAGGTGTTGGGGAGGGGAAGGGCTGCGCCTTGAATTGTGTGTGCAGCCCTTCCCTCGCCCCTCTATTTATAGGGGAAGGGGAAGGGGCGGCCCCTCTAGATGAGATCTAGAGGGGGGCGGCTGAGGAGGGGCTTGCCCCCAAGCAAGGGGCGCCCCACTAGGGTCCCCCCAACCCTAGGCGCATGGGCCCAAGGGGCGCCCAGCCCTCCAGGCTGGTTCCCTGCCCCCACGCCCATGAGGCCCTCCGAGGGTGCCCCCGGTGGACCCCGGAACCCCTCCGGTGGCCCCAGACAATACCGATATGCCCCCGAAACTTTCCGGTGACCGTATGACAGCTTCCCATATATAAATCTTCACCTCCGGACCATTCCGGAACTCCTCGTGACGTCCGGGATCTCATCCGAGACTCCGAACAACATTCGATAATCACATACAAGTCTTCCTAATAACCCTAGCGTCACCGAACCTTCAGTGTGTAGACCCTACGGGTTCGGGAGGTATGCAGACATGACCGAGACGGCTCTCCGGTCAATAACCAACAGCGGGATCTGGATACCCATGTTGGCTCCCACATACTCCTCGATGATCTCATCGGATGAACCACGATGTTAAGGATTCAAGCAACCCCGTATACTATTCCCTTTGTCAGACGGTATGTTACTTGCCCGAGATTCGATCGTCGGTATCCCAATACCTCGTTCAATCTCGTTACCGGCAAGTCACTTTACTCGCATCAGTAATGCATGATCCGTGACCGGACACTTGGTCACTCTGAGCTCATTATGATGATGCACTACCGAGTGGGCCTAGTGATACCTCTCCGTAATACGGAGTGACAAACCCCAGTCTCGATCTGTGTCAACCCAACAGACACTTTCGGAGATACCTGTAGTGCACCTTTATAGTCACCCAGTTACGTTGTGACGTTTGGTACACCCAAAGCACTCCTACGGTATCCGGGAGTTACACGATCTCATGGTCTAAGGAAGAGATACTTGACATTGGAAAAGCTCTAGCAAAACGAACTACACGATCTTGTGCTATGTTTAGGATTGGGTCTTGTCCATCACATCATTCTCCTAATGATGTGATCCCGTTATCAATGACATCCAATGTCCATAGTCAGGAAACCATGACTATCTATTGATCAACGAGCTAGTCAACTAGAGGCTCACTAGGGACATATTGTGGTCTATGTATTCACACGTGTATTACGATTTCTGGATAATACAATTATAGCATGAATAGAAGACAATTATCACGAACAAGGAAATATAATAATAATCCTTTTATTATTGCCTCTTGGGCATATTTCCAACATATGTGATATACATGTAATTAATGTGTACCTTACCAGTACTCGTAGTAGCTCCTGGTTATTTGATACCGGTGCGGTTGCTCATATTTGTAACTCAAAACAGGAGATGTGGAATAAGCGGAGACTGGCGAAGGACGAGGTGACGATGCGCGTCGGGAATGGTTCCAAGGTCGATGTGATCGCCGTCGGCACGCTACCTCTACATTTACCTACGGGATTAGTTTTAAACCTCAATAATTGTTATTTAGTGCCAGCTTTGAGCATGCATATTGTATCTGGATCTCGTTTAATGCGAGATTGCTACTCATTTAAATCCGAGAATAATGGTTGTTCTATTTATATGAGAGATATGTTTTATGGTCATGCCCCGCTGGTCAATGGTTTATTCTTAATGAATCTCGAACGTGATGTTACACATATTCATAGTGTGAATATCAAAAGATGTAAAGTTGATAACGATAGTCCCACATACTTGTGGCACTGCCGCCTTGGTCACATTGGTGTCAAACGCATGAAGAAGCTCCATGCTAATGGACTTTTGGAGTCGCTTGATTACGAATCATTTGACACATGCGAACCATGCCTTATGGGCAAAATGACCAAGACTCCGTTCTCCGAAACAATGGATCGAGCAACCAACTTATTGGAAATCATACATACTGGTGTGTGCGGTCCAATGAGCGTTGAGGCTCGCGGAGGATATCGTTATATTCTCACTCTCACTGACGACTTGAGTAGATATGGGTATGTCTACTTAATGAAACACAAGTCTGAAAGCTTTGAAAAGTTCAAGGAATTTCAGAATGAGGTAGAGAATCAACGTGACCGAAAGAAAAAGTTCTTATGATCATATCGTGGGGGAGAATATTTAAGTCACGAATTTGGTACGCACTTAAGGAAATGTGGAATCGTTTCACAACTCACGCCGCCTGGAACACCTCAGCGTAACGGTGTGTCCGAACGTCGTAATAGCACTCTATTAGATATGGTGCGATCTATGATGTCACTCACCGATTTACCGCTATCATTTTGGGGATACGCTCGAGAGACAGCTATATGGTGTCTAAATCCGTTGAGACGACACCGTATGAATTATGGTTTGGGAAGAAACCTAAGATGTCGTTTCTAAAAGTTTGGGGATGCGATGCTTATGTCAAGAAACTTCAACCTGAAAAGCTCGAACCCAAGTCAGAAAAATGTGTCTTCATAGGATACCCCAAGGAAACCATTGGGTATACCTTCTACCTCAGATCCGAAGGCAAGATCTTTGTTGCCAAGAACGGGTCCTTTCTGGAGAAAGAGTTTCTCTCGAAAGAAGTAAGTGGGAGGAAAGTGGAACTTGATGAAGTACTACCTCTTGAAAGTAGCGCAGCTCAGGAAGATGTTCCTGTGGTGCCTGCACCGACTAGAGAGGAAATTAATGATGATGATGAAGGTACTTCGGATCAAGTTACCACTGAACTACGTAGGTCCACAAGGACACGTTCCACACCAGAGTGGTATGGCAACCCTGTCCTGGAAATCATGTTGTTAGACAACGGTGAACCTTCGAACTATGAAGAAGCAATGGTGGGCCCAGATTCCAACAAATGGCTTGAAGCCATGCAATCCGAGATAAGATCCATGTATGAAAACACTTTGACAGACTTGCCCGATGATCGGCGAGCGATAGAAAACAAATGGATCTTTAAGAAGAAGACGGACGCGGATGGTAATGTTACCATCTATAAAGCTCGACTTGTCACTAAGGGTTATCGACAAGTTCAAGGAGTTGACTACGATGAGACTTTCTCTCCCGTAGCGAAGCTGAAGTCCGTCCGAATCATGTTAGCACTTGCCGCATACTATGATTATGAGATATGGCAAATGGACGTCAAAACGGCATTCCTTAACGGCCATCTTAAGGAAGAACTGTATACGATGCAGCCGGAAGGTTGTGTCGATCCTAAGAATGCTAACAAGGTATGCAAGCTCCAGCGCTCCATCTATGGGCTGGTGCAAGCATCTCGGAGTTGGAACATTCGCTTTAATGAAATCATCAAAGCGTTTGGGTTTATGCAGACTTATGGAGAAGCCTGCGTTTACAAGAAAGTGAGTGGGAGCTCTGTAGCATTTCTCATATTATATGTGGATGACATACTTTTGATGGGAAATGATATAGAACTTTTGGACAGCATTAAGGCCTACTTGAATAAGTGTTTTTCAATGAAGGACCTTGGAGAAGCTGCTTACATATTAGGCATCAAGATCTATAGGGATAGATCGAGACGCCTCATAGGTCTTTCACAAAGCACATACCTTGATAAGATATTGAAGAAGTTCAATATGGATCAGTCCAAGAAGGGGTTCTTGCCTGTGTTGCAAGGTGTGAAATTGAGCTCGGCTCAATGTCCGACACCACAGCAGAAGATAGAGAAAAGATGAGTGTCGCCCCTATGCCTCGCCATAGGGTCTATCATGTATGCCATGTTGTGTACCAGACCTGATGTAAACCTTGCCGTAAGTTTGGTAGGAAGGTACCAAAGTAATCCCGGCATGGAACACTGGACAGCGGTCAAGAATATCCTGAAGTACCTGAAAAGGACTAAGGATATGTTTCTCGTATATGGAGGTGACGAAGAGCTCATCGTAAAGGGTTACGTCGACGCTAGCTTCGACACAGATCTGGATGACTCTAAGTCACAAACCGGATACATGTATATTTTGAATGGTGGGGCACCAAGCTGGTGCAGTTGCAAGCAAAGCGTCGTGGCAGGATCTACATGTGAAGCGGAGTACATGGCAGCCTCGGAGGCAGCGCATGAAGCAATCTGGGTGAAGGAGTTCATCACCGACCTAGGAGTCATACCCAATGCGTCGGGGCCGATCACACTCTTCTGTGACAACACTGGAGCTATTGCCCTTGCCAAGGAGCCTAGGTTTCACAAGAAGACCAGGCACATCAAGCGTCGCTTCAACTCCATTCGTGAAAATGTTCAAGATGGAGACATAGATATTTGCAAAGTGCATACGGATCTGAATGTCGCAGATCCGTTGACTAAACCTCTTCCACGAGCAAAACATGATCAACACCAGAACTCTATGGGTGTTCGATTCATCACAATGTAACTAGATTATTGACTCTAGTGCAAGTGGGAGACTGTTGGAAATATGCCCTAGAGGAAATAATAAAATGGTTATTATTATATTTCCTCGTTCATGATAATTGTCTTTTATTCATGCTATAATTGTGTTATCCGGAAATCGTAATACATGTGTGAATACATAGACCACAACATGTCCCTAGTAAGCCTCTAGTTGACTAGCTCGTTTATCAATAGATGGTCACGGTTTCCTGACCATGGACATTGGATGTCATTGATAACGGGATCACATCATTGGGAGAATGATGTGATGGACAAGGCCCAATCATAAGCATAGCACAAGATTGTGTAGTTCGTTTGCTAGAGCTTTTCCAATGTCAAGTATCATTTCCTTAGACCATGAGATCGTGTAACTCCCGGATGCCGTAGGAGTGCTTTGGGTGTACCAAACGTCATAACGTAACTGGGTGGCTATAAAGGTATACTACAGGTATCTCCGAAAGTGTATGTTGGGTTGACACGGATCGAGACTGGGATTTGTCACTCCGTATGACGGAGAGGTATCTCTGGGCCCACTCGGTAATGCATCATCATAATGAGCTCAAAGTGACTAAGTGGTTGGTCACGGGATCATGCATTACTGTACGAGTAAAGTGACTTGCCGGTAACGAGATTGAACGAGGTATTGGATACCGACGATCGAATCCCGGGCAAGTAATGTACCGATTGACAAAGGGAATTGTATACGGGATTACTTGAATCCTCGACATCGTGGTTCATACGATGAGATCATCGAGGAGAATGTGGGAGCCAACATGGGTATCCAGATCCCGCTGTTGGTTATTGACCGGAGAGTCGTCTAGGTCATGACTGCATGTCTCCCAAACCCGTAGGGTCTACACACTTAAGGTTCGGTGACGCTAGGGTTGTAGAGATATTAGTATGCGGTAACCCGAAAGTTGTTCGGAGTCCCGGATGAGATCCCGGACGTCACGAGGAGTTCCGGAATGGTCCGGAGGTGAAGATTTATATATAGGAAGTCCAGTTTGACCATCGGAAAGTTTGGGGTCACGGTATTGTCTGGGACCACGGAAGGGTCCCGGGTCCACCAAGGGCCACCTATCCCGCAGGGCCCCATGGGCTGAAGTGGGAAGGAACCAGCCTGGTGGGCTGGTGCGCCCCTTGGGCCTCCCTGCGCCTAGGGTTGAAACCCTAGGGGGGCGCCCACTTGACTTGGGGGCAAGTCCCCCTGGCCGCCGCCTCCCTTTGAGATGGGATCTCTATGGGGCCGGCCCCCCTGCCCCTATATAAAGATGGGGAGGGAGGGCTGCGCCCCCCTCTGGGCGCCCCTCTCCCTCCGTGACACCTCTCCCTCTCGCTGAGCTTGGCGAAGCCCTGCCGAGATCGCTGCAACTTCCACCACCACACCGTCGTGTTGCTGGATCTCCATCAACCTCTCCCTCCCCTTGCTGGATCAAGGAGGAGGAGACGTCTTCCCCAACCGTATGTGTGTTGAACGCGGAGGTGCCGTCCGTTCGGCGCTAGGATCTCCGGTGATTTGGATCACGACGAGTACGACTCCCTCAACCCCGTTCTCTTGAACGCTTTCGCGCGTGATCTACAAGGGTATGTAGATGCACTCCTCTCTCTCGTTGCTAGATGACTCCATAGATTGATCTTGGTGAAGCGTAGAAAAAAATTATTTTCTGCAACGTTCCCCAACACATAGCCAGTATCCCCTAGGTAGAACTTCCGATCAAAGAAGTTGATGCCATCAAGTCAATTCGTGTTGTCAGTTAGGATGTTAGCATCATGGGTTGATCCTTCCCACCCAGTTAGCACATAGGTGAACTTCAGATCGAAGTCAACCGTAGCAAGAACATTCTTACTTGTGTAGTGCTTTCTACCCCTGTATGCTACGGACTGTGCCCTCGGCACTTTAGCAGTCACGTGAGTAGCATCTATTGCGCCCATGCAATCCTGAAAATGGTATGGTAGATGGTGTTATGGCAAATCCTGAAAATTGGCTATCATCTCCTGATCCCGGATTAACAATGGACCATACCGAATGGCAGGCTTGTCATTCCGCTTACTGACCAACAGGATCCAGGCTTGCATGATAGCTATCAGCGATACTATCTGAACTACCAGCTTCATCCATTCTTCCACAACCTAAGCGACAGCCATGGTGCAATCAACAATGGCACAATTGATCTTACATCCTCCTAACAAATGACCAAATAGAGGAGGCGAGCGGGGGTTTTTATGTTGCTTACCAGCTTCAGAGGGGGCATGGCTGAGAAGAGGATGGCCAGATGGAGTCGAAGTAGAAGAAGGGAAGAAGCAACTAGTGCTACCGGAGAGTGTTGTTCGCCTCCGCCACCGCCGCCGCTTGCGCAGATCTGAGTCGACTTTGTCGCCGGTGCTAAGAACAGAGGAAGGGATTGTCCTAAAGCTAAGGTGAGCGAGTAAATGGGTTGAGGCTATGTCTCGTGCCATCCCGTCTCTGTCGCTTTCCTTCTCCCGCCATCTCCGGCCGGATTCCCCCTGCACCGTGGCCTACGTCGTCTCTTACTTTTGCGCCCACCTCAGTCTGGTTCGCTGGAACGGCCGATTTGAGCGTTCCCGGCGAGGCAGGCTCTGGGGTGCTTTAAGTTTCGTGTCGATGCAAGGCAGGCCTTCATGTACGCAACCAAACATGCTTTTTTCATCCCGTTCGCCCCTGGTTAGGCTGTATGCAAGCAATCAAACGCGTCCCAGGAAGGCCACCACTCTTCCCGTCCGCCTGAAGCCAAGCTTGGCAGGCTAATAATCGGCGGCTGATTAGTTGCTCAAGCTTGGTGGCAGAGGATGTGGAGGCGAAGTTGGAGAGCGTCGAGGCAGAACAAGAGAAGGGAAAGGCAAGTGTCGGAGCTTCAGTTCTCGGGGCTCATGGCTGGACACGGGGAACGGGCGCCGACGATCATTTAGATTAGGTTTAGAATAGAAGTATTATACCTCCAGAGTCGGACGAGCTCCGTTTTTAATTGAAGTAAGTCCGAAATGTAATGAATTTCGTCATGTTTATACAAATCCGTCGTGTTTGCGTGAATCTCTTCCTGTTTATTATGAAAATCCGTCCGGTTTGCATGAATTTTGTTCCTTTAGTTAAAAATGTGGTTGAAATGTATGTAGACAACGTTGGATGACGGTCGTCCGGTATCAATGTCAGCGGATTGGTCCCCCTGTCCGCGGACAGATGCCAGAGCAAATTTACGGATCAGTGTTGGAGATGCCCTTACCATCAGCATGTTAGGAAGACCGAAGTATGTATTATCTGATAGGGCTTATGTTACAATATTCAGTTCTCTCCACACATTCTCCTGTTTACTGACATGCGTATGAGGACTGGAGAAAACACTCGATTTATCATTACTCGCAAGTTGTCCACGTGTTTCCCTTGTGAGAATCTGCTTTCATCAAATGAGTCCTTTGTAAATTAAAGAAGGAAAATTGAAGGGGCATTCCTACACACACGAATACCATCCAATCCACCAACTTTCTCCTCATGAAGCAAAAGGATGAAAACGCCTAACAAAAAAGACATGGAGATAAAGGCTCGAATGGAGCCATATTTTCGCGGAGAGCGGCGGAAGAAAAAATTGGTGCTAGGAAATGAAGAGGTTCGGATTAGAGTGGTAGAAGAAGATAAAGTGGGAAGATAGTGCACTTTTGCTTCTATGACTATACAATACAACCATAACCTGTCGTTGGATTGATGGTGAGATAATGCACTTTTGCGTGCTGGCTTTGGGAATTGTACGCGTCCATGACCATGAGAGCCACTCACGTCGATCTCCACAGCCAGCGAGTGATTAATCGCGCCGTGCTTAACGAACTGGTATTGCTTTGAGTAGGTACGGAGGATTGTTTATCCAGCTATAAAAGATGGCGAAAGCCACAAAGCGAAGTGCCAGCACCCTGCATGGCACTCACTAGCCGGAAACAACAATGAGGTGGATGGCCACATCGATCGCATCTTCTTGTTGATCATCTCCCCCTTTTCTTTCCTCTTTAATTTTTCTTTGTGCCGCTCCCCGATCGATCCGGCACTTTCCCTCATGAGTAGCCATGCATGATGCATGAACCAACACGGCTCAATCATCCGACGTACGCGTGTGTTCCGGCAGCTTCTTCTAGAACGATTCCACCGGTTAAGCTATAATAACTAATTCCTGAGCATAAGTATCAGGGCGGTCGGTATACAAATAATTCATGGCAAAAAAAGTGGGTACAATACAATAATTGGTTTGGTTCTGCTTAAAGATACTATTTTCGCAGCTGCATGAGGGCGTCAATTTTCTTCCGCATCCGTTCATGAACAGGTGACCGGTGCGTTGACACGGATGCAAGAGGACGTCATCCAATGCTAGCTGCATACGTTTCAAACTCTTTTTCAACAAACCGGATGAAATTCGTGCAAACACGGCCGGGTTTTATACAAACATGACGGATTTCATACAAACACGGCGGATTTTCCTTACATTTTGGAACATCTAGAACAAAAAAATACCCAACTCGAAACCTATCTTATGGCGGCGGCGCCCAGCGTCCAATCCCGTGTCGTCCTCCATCCGCCGTCTTTATGAGCACGGCAATAAGACCGATGAGGTAAAGGTGCGGTCTCCGGCGAGGAAGAATAGAACACGGGAGACGGACCGGCCCACATGGGACACCAGGACCTGCCGCCTCCCGTGGCCTACTCATCCTTGGAGGAGTTTGCGATTTGTCCGTCGTCGGTGGACGTGAGGTCCACGATGGAAATGGTGGCGCTGGCGTTGGCGTTGTCCCGCCGGGCCACTTGAAGGTTCGGCGCCTGGGCGTAGGAGGCACAGTTGGCGTTGTTCTCCTCCACGATCGACTGCAAATGCGCCTCCGCGGTGGCCGCTTCCTGGCGAGCGACGACTTGAGCGCGAACGACATCATAGATGGCACGCTGCTCTGCGATGAAGTTAGGGTTCGCCACGGCCATGGTCGCCACGGCCTCCTCAATCGTAGATCTGGCCCTCCGCCAGCCGGTGCTGCTTCAGGAGGAACAGGTTCTACCATTGTTTCTCCTGCGCTTGTTGGAACACCGACAAAAGTGCCGGCACAGGCCGCACCTTCGGCACGGCGGCGTTGTAGTGCTCCTGCGCCTGCTCCATTGTGAAGCCGGCCTGCACAGGAGGTGCGGGAGCCGGGGCGGTATTGTAGGAGCCCGTCTCCATCATGGTCTCGTCCTCATCATCGGAGACCTCGGACAAGCTGGCCGACAAGCTGGCCTCGATTGGCACGGCAGCTCTCCCAGGCGGCGGCAAGGGCGGCCACGGCGTGCTTCATCTTTGTGCAAATTCTCTTCCGCAGAGCTTCGCCGCCTGCAGTCATGGCGGATGTAGTGCAAGGAAGGAGGATGGGAAGGGGCTTGTTTTGTGGTGTGGAGTTATCGAGTGTGGCCGCCTTTATATAGCGGATTCTGGTGAAGCGAGGCGTCCGGCTGCGTCAATGCGTGGCGCCGGAGTGGGTTTCTCGGCCGGCGAGTTTGGTTAATGGCGGCATACGGATGGACAGCGGCATTGAACGGGCGTGGTAGATATTCGTCCCCTCCCGTCAAGTCACGCATCTCCGGCATTGAACAGGCGCAGACACTGAGACGCGTCGCGGGCGACACCCTTGACCTGCGCACCGCTTCAGGGACGAAGGCGGTGAGTGGTCGCGTCCGTCCTGAGTTGTCTTCAATGTTGAGTGGCGCACTCTACAGCGGCATGAATGCGGGCAGCTTGCGCCATGCGAGAACGCGTATGGGTGAGGGGGGAGGGGGGGTTTGATGGACCAGGCAGTCAGAAGCGGGCTTGAAATCGGTCCGGACTCCAGTAAAACCCCCAACGATTTTCTTTGATTTGCGGGAGAGATCATGTGTGAACTGTTTGGTTTCACACGTTAGATGACTTTTACGGTCTGAACAATGTGGGCGGTTTGCGGTTCGGTCTTGAAGATGTCGTGGCATGATTAAAAGTGAGCCGCCCGGTCTGGGGGCAGTTTTTTGCGCAATTCCCCGAGAATTGACCCCCTCCCCAGCTTCTTTCAGAATTGTCACTCTAATTTTTTTTACAATTCCTAACTAATTAGACCTTAACTAGCTAGAAATTATAAAAAAAAATAAAGTGACAATTCTGGGAGAAGCTGGGGAGGGGGTCAATTCTGGGAGAATTATCCAAAGAATTGGCCCTGGATCACCTACGCTTTGCACGAAGGAAGGCCTGATTCGTTTGGCTGACTGGACAGGCTAGCTACTCTACAATTCGTCAGCGATGGATGTACATGCATGTACCACGTCCTGTTCGAAAAGGCGGTAGCCCCATGTCATGTCGTGGGTTCGTGACTCGTACACGGCATGGCAGTATATGCCCGTATGGTACTCTAGCTGACTGATTCCTGAGCCAGCCCGCGCACGCACGTCGCGCAAAAAGATACTCCTCTAATAACCTCTGGCCGCACGCGGGCTATGTGCTACATAGCCATGTTTGAAAAGTTGCAGTGATGTGCCAAGTAGAAAAGACTCCCTAGTTAACCTCGCTATCGGGCTAGCTGTTAACCCAGCGGAACCAGCTGGTGACGGACGGTGACTCCCGTCGACCGCAACGTCTCTGCTAAACAAACCACCGGGACTCCACTTCCCCGCATTTTTAACCACTAGCCATGCCACAAGCTTTCCAGCAGATGAAGCCATCGCTGAGGCCGACAGCCGGTTCCTACGTGCCCGTGGAATGGACGTAAGCCGTGCATCAGACGCCGCGTAGACGTCGCCCGGCCCACGTGCCGCGCGCCCGCTGGACACTGGACAGAGCGCGACCCGGCCCGGCCGGTCGAGCCGCGCGCGCACGGCAGAAACACCCAGGACACACCACGTACTACCGCTCCCGTGCTACGTCGCGTCGCCCCCGCGTCCGTCCGTCCGTCCGTTGGTCCTCGCGACAGCGGCCGCGGAGCAGCTGCGTGCATGGCGCGGGGGTGGCTTCGGCTTGGCTGCATGCCATGCCGATGCCATGCCCCGGCGCGCATATGGAAAGAAGCTTTGGGTGGGTGGGGCGCGGCCCTTCTCTTATCCGGAGGTACGGAGAGCGACGGCGCGCCGGTCGCCGCCTCGCGCCACCACCCGTCCTCCTCCACGTCCACCAGGGCCATGCTTGCCTCCACGCTGATTAATAAACTACTTATTGTTTGGTTATTTAGCGTTAGTTAGCTAATCCCGTCGACTTTTCCGTAATCATAATTGTCGTGTGGCTCCGTTCGAACGGTGCAGATATAGTCGAGGACAGCACGTACGTCAAAGACAAGGAAAATCCCGGGCCATGACAGGATCGATCACCCTAGTTTATCCTTCATACAATTTGGCGCCAAGTTTAAAGTTATGTGGTCTTGGATTAACGCAGACACCCGTGATCAACCCGCACACTAACACCTGCTTCGCTTTGGGTTGGAGTGGAGTGGCTGACATAATAACCAGTGCTGCCAGTATATAACGTACACACGTACGAAACTAAAACTTGCTGCTCACTTGTTGTTGCACCTAAAACAGGCGACGAATCTTCGTGAAACGCGAGAAAGATGTGCGTGTGTGTGTGTTCCGACGTCACGTCACGCGCCACGGACGGAGTGCATCATGGATGGCTCGTCGGGAGCCTATCCATCCAACTGATCTCGATCAAGCTCCCAACATTTTCCAGGACAGACCGGGGGGCATCTTTCCATCTTCTCCTCCTGTGGACGGACCCTGCTGGTGCTACGCGACAACAACCTGGGCTATGGGCTATGGGCATGGCACGCCACCAATATCTAGAGGTCACGACCGGCACTCAACTGATTATCTAAACCCATGACCCTCTCGTGTGAGTAGTGGATGTGGATTATCAAAGCCCGGGCACACAAATTTACAGTCTACACGGCTACCCCTAGCTACAAATTTACCAAACCAAATATCACACAAAAGTTGATTGTTCTTGGCATTACAGTCTTCTCCTTGGTTGTTACACTACTCACACAGCCACGGGGCTACTACACAGTGAGTCAACTACAAGGTGCGTGCATGCATGCATCAAGAAACAAACATGCATGCATTCGCGTGTCCGTTCCCATCTCGATTCAAATTAAACAAGAACCCACTCGCGATATCGCCAATCTCCAGACCGCACCGGCGCACGCGCGCCCAAAGCCCCACAACTTTTCTTTCAGTCAAAGGGAAAAAAGATATTGAGGGATCCTACACAAGTGTTTTTTTTTCTAATGAACAAAAAAGGGTCCTGCTATAGCCAGTGGCGGAGCCAGGAATTAAAGATTGGGGGCGGGGGGTCAAATGACACAAACTTTGAATTACAGGGGCCAAACTACACTAATGCATGTATTATTCTCTAAATTCTACACTGTTCATTGCTATATTAGTAACAAATCAGTGGTGTTAAGGGGGAGGGGGGCAGGGCCCCTGCTGGTCCTCACTATCTCCGCCACTAACTATAGCCTATAGCTTCGGCAACTGTTTTCTCTTTCCAATTCCAACTTCAATCCATTTCGCCCGGACCGTTGGATTCGAATGCAATGGCCGCCTCCTTCTTCCTCCTCCCGACGGGCACCGCTCCTGCTCCTCGTGGCTCCGGGAACCTCTCAAGGGTCTGCCTCCTTCGGTGGCAACGTCGTGGCGTGTCTCGTCGTCCTTGTCTCTGGCGAGATCGCTACTGACACCGCAACCTTCTCGAGCTTGGCTTTTGTCTAACCCAAGCGGTGGTAAAAAAACCTACATAACGCCCCCCCCCCCCCCTCCTCGTACGACGTCATTGGATTGAGCTCTACATTGTGCTGCTCCTCTTGGCAATGCCTCCTCTCAGGGCGAAATGGACCAAATCAAGAAGAAAGAATCATTTCGGCAGAAAAATAGGAATTATATTATCAACGCCTAGACCCAAAAGAGGTCTAGGGGTCCTCCCCCCCTCCTCCCGTCCATCCTCCTTTGCCAATAGATCGTCGACCTCCTCCTCCGCCGGCTCCACCAGCGAGGGTGTGCAGGGAGGCCCCAATCTACCGGTGGGAGCCGTAGTTTCCTCTCCCGAGACATTAGTTAAGCCTCCGTTTGACTGTGGCGAGACTATGGTGTCACCGTACGCGTGAATAAAGTCTCTCCACCTCACCCTCGTTCCGGTGATGCTTATTCGTATCGCCAGGAGGCGTGTGGAAGATGGTGTGCCCTAAGATCTGTTTCTTCTGGTCTGGTGTTTCTTTTGCAGGTTTGTCTCGGTCGCGCTATCTTGCAGAGCAGATAACATGTCTGTACGTCTTGATCCGCCGGCTCCAGTTTTGCTCGGCGAAGGTTAACCAGACTCGGCCTTGTCAAGGAGCGTGTAAGATTTGTGTTCTCTGGCTCCGTCTGACCGGAATTGGGGTCTACAAGCCATCTCAACCATCTTCTTCTCCATAGCGGCAATTTGTTACACAAACTGCGGCCGCCGACGTCTTCAAATCAACATCGATGACTTGTCGGGCGCTACTTTTATAAGCTTCTGGGTTTAAACAAGTTTGCTCCGATGAAATAGGGACCCAAAGGAGGCAAGGAGCTTTGCTCACGGCGCGCCGCCGATGTATGGGTGGGGGGAGAACACTTAAGTGCCCTAAAGAAATTGGATGTATTTTTTTTTCATGCAAGGGTGTCTTTGTACATCATAATGTCAAAAAAACGTCTTACATTATCGGACCAAGGGAGTACTTTGTATACTGTCTTTGGACTTTTCAAAAAAAATATAAATAAAACCAAGGCTTAAACGAACATTCGCAGCTGCCCCCGCGACACGTACGTGTCATCCCACGGTACGCGCCGCGGGAGACAAGCCAGCCCCCACCTGCCATCGCCGTCGCCTCACCCACACCCGGGACAGATGGACGGATGAACAGATCGATATAACCACACCCCATCACCCACACACACCACCACACCGCGCACTGACACAGCAAGATCATCGACCGAGCAGTGAGTCTGTCAAGAGGGCGAGGCGTGCACTGCTGGTCCTCCTTCTCCCGCGCATGGTGCCCCGTCCCCGCCGGCCGGCGCCGACACATGTTGCATGAGCGGCACGCACCACCCTCCGCGTCCGACGACGAGGACGATGCCCCAGGGCCCAACGACGAGGAGGGCACTCTGGTGACCACCAGCACCACCTTCCACGACGTCGACGAGGTGATCGAGGTGCGCGAGGTCCACCCCCTGTCGCCGCCGCAGCAGCACCCGCCCTTCACGCCGCCCACGCGCACCGTCTCCGCCGCCTCCACCGCCTGGGACAGCGCCAGTAGCCACCGCTCCGTCACCTCCGAGGAGCAGTTCATGACGATGAGCCGCGAGTTCACGGCCATGGTCGCCGCCGGCGCCGGCACCGGCGCGGCCAACAACGCCAACAGTAACAACAGCAACGGCAACCACCCCGGCGGCCCCTACGACGGCGGCCCCGACCAGCTGACCAGCATCGGCGAGGACGAGCTGGAGGAGCACAACCCGCTGGCCATCGTGCCGGACAGCGGCCGCCCCTTCGCCACGCCGCCCAGCAGGAGCGGCGGCAGCAGCGGCAGGGCGGCGCGGCTCGACCTGGAGGTGGTGCCCGCCGCCGGCCCGCCGGTGGAGGCGAGCCAGGTGAAGAAGGAGGAGGTGGAGACCAAGGTGTCGGCGTGGCAGACGGCGGAGATCGCCAAGATCAACAACCGGTTCAAGCGGGAGGAGGTGGTCATCAACGGCTGGGAGACGGAGCAGGTCGACAAGGCATCCGCCTGGCTCAAGAAGATTGAGGTAATGGTTGAAGAAATTCTCCACTTCCTTTTGCACTTCTTTTCTGATGATGAAAGAAAAAATCACTGTGGAATCCTACTTGCTTTGAGCTTAATTTGCCCAAAAATACAGAAAACAATTCTTTCCTTGCAATCGAGAAAACAATTCTCCAAGCTTGGCAGTCCTGTCAATTCAAGAAAGAAAAAGAGTAGAGCATGACAAATTAATATACAGCAACTAAATTGCCCAAAAATATTTTTCCCTGCACAAAATTAGCACTGTTCCCAGACTGATTAGGTAGACCATCGATGGTTGATGCAATCAGCACATGAGATTTGTGATCAAAGATTAGCAAGCTGGTTTTTTTTTTTCTCCCAAATAAAAAGGAAGTTTCTAGGCCTAGCGACACTAATACAGTACTCCTTTTGAGTAGAATAGTACGGGTAGTTATCTATTATTGCTTTGAGAGTACTAGTAGTTATCTATTCTTGTTGTTAGAAAAGGTATATGAAATGAGCCAATCCCAAATTAGTTATTTAGAGGTGTTACATCAGAGTGGCTGTCTCAATTGCCCCTTTTCTTGTGGAGTGGGTGCGTGCATGTGAACAACAGTTCGTCTTACAGCTCAATCATGCAACGTTCTGCACATAAAGGAGACTACTGTTTACCTGTGAGATTATCATGGACCGTTAGCACGTTCATCTCACGGCGATAAGACCAGTAGAGTGGCTATCAGTTCAGTTTCAGAGTTTTCCTCTAGCTTTTCACACACACACCCTTTCCTCCATGCTGCAAATCATGCGTAGTTACTGTCTGGTCTGGTTGGTGTCTTTTATCAAGAAGCACAGTACAGACTCTGTATCTATGTCTGACTTTGTTGGACGAAATGGCGGGCGCAGAGGAAGCTGGACGAGCAGCGCGCCAAGGCGGTGGAGAAGACGCAGAACGACGTGGCCAAGGCGCGGCACAAGGCGGAGGAGAAGCGGGCGTCGGCGGAGGCCAAGCGCGGGCTCAAGCTGGCCAAGGTGCTGGAGCTGGCCAACTTCATGAAGGCCGTGGGCAGGGTGCCCACCAAGCGCTCCTTCTTCTAGCCCGCCGGCCTCCTCAACCGGAGAACCCTATGTGTTTTTGCCTCTGGCTTATGGTGGTAAGTAAGGCGTGTGCTGCTGCATCCGATCGGTCGGGAAACCTAATTGTAAAAAAGGGATTTGAAAACTTGCCGCTGCTGCTGCCTCCGTTGTATACTAGCCGCCGGTGGCCATCACTGATCACACGGTGGCGCTTTTTTGTTTGGCTTGTATGTGCACGAAAAACTGGTGTGAAAATGGAATGGATGGTGTGTTTGCTACAAACCTGCAAACATTCAGAGCAACTGTTCACATGTAACACTGCTGGTGTGGATCTCTACGTTCTTCGGTTCTGTATTACTCCCTCCGTTCTGAATTACTTGTCTTAGATTTGTCTAGATTCGGAGGTATCTAGCACTAAAATGAGTCTACATACATCCGTATCTAGACAAATTCAAGACAAGTAATTCGGAACGGAGGAAGTATGTATCTGGCTGAAAGTCATCGTAGTCCTGTTAACGCCTGTCAAAGTGTCAAGAGAGAACGAACAAGCCTTTTATCTTTTTTTTCCTTTTTTCTTTTTTGTGGGTGAGATAACGAAGAAGCTGCATGAGGCAATAAGATAACCCGCCCTTGTGTGTTCCAGCGAAAACGGCCTAGTTTTTCAGAACGTGCTGCCCGTCGATAACGAAAGGCACTGTGTCGAATCTTGCATTCCTTGGTTTTGCAGCGACTTTGTTATTAATCTTCCAGCTCCAGAGTCCAACCTTGGCTTGCGTTTTCTTTTCTTTTTTTCGAGATTTTGGAGATATGGCTTGCGTTTTCTTTTCTTTTTTCTTTTTTGAGATTTTGGAGATATGGCTTGCGTTGTCTGAACTCGAGCTGGCACTTTTGGCCACAAAAAATAATGGTGATAACTCGAGCCGGGCACTGTGTGTGTGCCCGTCGAGTACGCATCATGGTGACCGATGAGGAACCTGCGCCGCACGTCACCGCATTCGCCATTTTCATTTCCCTCGTGACAACGCCGGCTAGTGGAATCATCATTTTATTCTATCTATCTATCTATCGTCTGAATGGCGAAAGCGACCCCGTGCCTGTGATTGACCGACGGGCATAACCCCAACTAAGATGGGCCTTGTCTGGCATCGACACGAGGGCGTGGCTGTAGACATCAGGCGCTGCCCGGATCCCGCTGGCGCTTACCGGAGTCCAGACACAGCCGACGGCGACGGCCACCGTGCGCGACGGGATTCTTTCGACGTGCTAGGCTAGTCGAGACCACGATGGATGTAGCCATGGGAGGAATGTGACCAGAGAATTCGTCAATTTATTCCAACTCGTTTAGGCGTAAACCACCGACCATATTTCAGTAAAAAGAATCAATTTGGTGTTTTTTCTACTCTCACCATTTGCTCTTCCATTTGAGACCGGAATTGCGTTCTGCGCTCTGAAAGATATAACTGTATAACTAAGCAAAAGAAACAGAATAAAACTATGACTGAAATCAATAAAAGCACGGACAAAACAAAAACTTCCAACTGCATCCCCAACGCCAAAATAAATAAAGACATTTAAAATGTTCGGAGGAAATGAAAAAGAAAAATGCAGGCAAAAATTTAGGGCAGTGGTGAAATTCTAACAGAAGCAAAACAAGTCAGACAGTCTTATCAGCTAAAGAATCTAACAGAGCCTGATGACTGCCGTACATTATACCATCCAAACTCAAACACGCACTAGTACAAGTTATCTTTGATGATGACAGCACCTGTACATAAACATCAAGCTAGACAATCCACTTCATCGACGATGAACCTGCCTGTTGCACGTTATTTCCCCAACGTCCGGGAGGGAGGGGGGCTTCATGACGACGAGTTCCTCCTAGCCGCATAAACCCTGTAGGCGGCTACCCCCACAACACCTATAGCAGCTCCAACTGCAGAGTATTAGAATAAGTTAGTACTGGGCGGGCTTTGCTCCACAGATCATGCTCGACACCCTTGAATGCAAGTTCAACTAAGGTCTAAACACATAGAAAATCTTAACTGGGTAGCAGCATTTTGTTGAATGCAAGCTATCAGGCCCGTTGACTGGATTCCCTATGGAACCCACCCTAACCTCTACATCGATCAATTAATTCACTCTGCTATTGACTAGTTACTACTCCCTCCATTCCTAAATACGTATAAGTTTCTAGAGATTCCAAAAGGGACTACATACGGAGCAAAATGAGCGAATCTACACTCTAAAATATGTCTATATACATCTGTATGTAGTCCCTATTGAAATCTCTAGAAAGACTTATACTCCCTCCGTCCGGAAATACTTGTCGCACAAATAGATGAAATTGGATGTATCTAGAATTAAAATATGTCTAGATACATCTATTTCCCCGACAAGTATTTTCAGACGGAGGGAGTATTTAGGAACGGAGGGATTTTATTGAGATGATAAATGTATCGCGTTATTATATGTGTCTCTTGCTATATCTATATTAGGTACCATGTGGATTAGGGTTGTGGGGTTGACTTGCCTGAAACAACCATGAGGGAACGGTTGAGAAGTTGACGGTATTGCCTGCGTGTTTTACCAGCTTCAGTCTCTGGAATGCTCAAATGGGGCCGCTGTGCCGCATGAACTATTCTGCAGAAAATATTGTTCAAGTCTTTCAACTTCACGCTGATGGGAATTGGTGTTTCAATTCCCATGTCTTGGCTCACCTGAAATTAGATAAAACTTATGATCACTCCGCAACAAACATAAACAACTAGACAGTCCATAGATGTACAGCAATATCTGCCACATGTGTATTACTAAGAGAACTGTGGTCAATAAGTACAGGAACAACTTGCAAAAGCCATCAAGTGCACAAGTTTAGAAACATAAGGACGAACATTTTCTAATCCATTGAAATATCTGTTTGTCCCTTCACCAACTACAATGGTAAATTTAAAATGTCAAACAAAATTGTATCGGAGCTTACTCTGGTTGATTCCTGTAGAGCCACTGGAGATTGATCAAGATCGTCCTTAGCAGCAACTATCAGACAAGGGACTTCATAGCCTGTGTTTTCTCCATGTGAAGCCACTTGCACAAGCAAATCTCTTGCTCTTTGCCAAGAAAACTCATCACAGCTGCCATTTTGTAGGTGTCACATAAGGAAATTTATGTAATATTGAATAATACGTCACAGAGTACGATATACCAGGATAAGCAAGATTTTCAACTGTCATCTGTACTTTTTACATAACCAGTGATGAACATTCGAATCAATTAATAAAGGTAATTAAGGATCAAAGAGATTGATTTTTTACTGACCAAGAATCATTTTACACTGATATATCTGATATGGCCAGTAAGCTATTGTGTAACTGAAATAAGATTGCAATACATGAATGAACATGAGATTTTGCAAATAGCATTGAATGGTAAACCTAATTTCCTTGCCAAGATGGGCCATCAAAACCATTGAGAACAATTCAAAAATTGCCCACATATATGACACAAAGCAGAAAACAGTACAATAATACAATAAACAAGAAAATAGCTCAGCAGAAACAGAATGCATACCTGTCATAAACAAAGACTGCCGCATCACAGGGTGCCAAGGATTCCTTGTTGTTTAGCAATGATCTGACATCACCTTCAGGAATCTCTCGCAGCACAAGTGTTTTTCTAGTCCCCTTCAATAAAACAAGGGCATAATGAATCAGATATCAACATTGCAGAGTAGAAGCATCCTTACAGATCACAAAGGATTAGAAAAAAATAAATCTCAAAGCTAAACTCGCAACTAATGAAGTTGATGTCAGCCTATCATCTCCACTAGACCATCAATATGATTTCTGAAAGGCTCTCTCTCCCTCTCACATATCCACCAAAAATGAAGATGGCAAGAGGGAAAGGGCGAGATTGAACTACTGCACATGCCATTGGCAGAGAAAATTTGGGTTGTCTTAATTTCTGTCTGTACACTCACATGATGTCTTGCATCATTAAGAATATAATTTTCATTTATCAGAATGTTTGCTTATAGTGCAAGCAGAATACAGACATCACTTTTGACTACTTACATCAGATGGTTCAACAGTATTTGCCGCAAACCGGTCGCTGCTAGTTGGCAGAGCATCAGAAGGTTGCCTGCAATGAAGACAACAAGTGAAATGGAGTTCCCAAAAGGAACAAAGATGGTATGAAAATTCATGGAGTAAATACAGGGAAATGCATCAAATACCTTCCAAGGAATGATTGTAGCAATGCAGTCTTTCCGGAACCTTTGGGACCAAAAACATAGCACTGGAACACATTTCTTTGAGTCTGCTGCTTTTTACGGTCCACTCGTCTTTTCCTCGTGATGGTGAATGCTGAATTAAAATCGCCCGAATAGCCGACGTATACAAGGTTCGCGAAACTATTTGCTGGATCTAGAAGTGTCATAAGAGCCCACTGCAATTGTAGGAGATACTAGTCAGCAACGAAAATTTACCGGTAATCTAGTAAGAAAGCATATCACCATAATACACACAGGTGTTTTGCTTACAGTTCTCTAAGCGCATGTCCACAAGATTAAACTGGTGTAGATATGCATAATAAGAAAAGGCTTTCTTACCTGGAAATGTTCCACAAGCTTTTCAAGGCACCACACTAAATACGATGCATCTTAATCATAGCAAGCACAACACTACTAAAAGATTTATATCCTATTTTTATGCTTCTTATGTGTTTGACATAGTATATATAGCAAAACTCATATATAATCTCTTCTGGATTCGTTTGCATACTGAGAATGCCAAACTCAGAATAGGGTGCAGTAATTTATACAATGGTTACAACAAACTATTGAGCTTTCTCAGAGAGATTAATTGAGCTCACCGAATGGTACTCCCTCCGTATCAAAATATAAGACGTTCTTTGACACTGTCAGTGTCAAAAAAACATCTTATATTAAGTTACAGAGGTAGTACAAGACAGTCAGAATAATGAATAAAAAGATGTGTTCCGAATAGAGCCTTAGGCCGTTGAATCTAACCAACAAAACAGCTTAACCAACCAGACAGCGTCAAAAATTATTGCACACGAACAGTGTTAGTTTTTAGCACACTAGGAGTGAGAGAATACCTTAGAAAGAAATCCTTCAAGTGATAGCCCACCCAAGACATTCCTTTCAGCAGAGTCTTTATATAGATCAGAAGTCCAAGGGCTGGAATAATGATATGTGAATGGTAAGCAGAGACAAACGACTAAATAGACTAAACTTGAAAACCATTTAATGAAAGTTCAACAGATTCAATCAAAGCAAAGACAAAGTAATACAAGGTTTACTAACAATATGAGTAAAGTATCTAAATTACAACCAATTGTCTCCAATAGTGTCAAACTAAGATTAAAATTATCCTTTCTTTTAGTAACAACTTACTTTTCAGGTGCAGTTGAAAAAAGATCATCCAACTCAGAAGGTAGCAAAGCTTCGTCCTGGATTTGATACATAAAGTCATAAACACATTTTCAGAACTTCCTCCGACACAAGTTTTTTAAGGATAAGATTTAGAATGAAAATGCCAAGAATAACATTTATATTGAGGATAAAAAACAAATGTGACAATCAAAACATCAGACTTACATTATCTATGTCAAACATGTTGAATATTCCTTTCAAGTAATCAATCACTTCATTTGTCAATTCCACCGTCTGTAACAAAGATAGTGATATGACTTTAGTACCAAAGAAATATTATAGACCAAAGGTATGGCAAATATTAAACACTTAGGTAAATTAATATTGAAGCCAGGATTGCAGATACCCACCATACAGTTGAAATCAACTATCAACTTACACGTAAGCCATTATAAGAACAACTTGACACTAAAATATATGTGCACTAAAAAATTGGTCTAGCTTCAACTGACAACAAAATATGAATAGCTGACATTAATCAACAGAACATTACTTGATCAGGAGCTCGCTTGACTGACGTTGGAATGAATTCATCTCTAAGCTTGATTTCATTATCATAACCAAATTTCCTCAATACTGTCCATGTAGTTTCCAAACGACCTTTCTCAATAAAAAGAGCATGAAGGAAAAGGAACCCAGTCAATGTAAGGCCACTATCATTTACGCCTTCGGGCATCTTCTCTTGAACAACTCTCTTCACGCCTGATATTTCAGTAGGCTGGAGAGGAGCGCTAAAACATCTGACCTGCAAACCAATGGAAAGAGAATTTTAGTATCACCATACATAGAAGAATGTCAATAAAAAAACTCTAGTCAGCCTCATGTTAAGATAAAGGAAGAATGGTGGCCTCAGTGAATACAAACCTGAAAGTCATTGAGCTCCACATCACTGAGAGCTCCATCCCTGTCGTGGTCACATAGAATGAATATCCGCTTCAAAGCCCTCACACAGCGTGGCTTTAGAGATTGTGCCTCTTGGTCGAATAGAGGAGCTGTGGGGTGAAGCACTGCCTTCTGGGCATAGTAGAAGACCTCAGGCACCTGCGGTCCATAAACTATCTGTTTAGTAAACCTACTCAAGCATAGTATCTAGAATTCTAACACAACAATCAAATTATCAACTGCATAGTTGAATTACTACACAATCAAATTATAAAAAAATGCAATGTTGGAATATAACGTGAGGCTGAGCAGCTGCTGGCATCAGCATTTTGAGCATTCTAGTTTCATTCGTTGTGAACAATCAACAATTTGACATAATAAAAGTGTGACCAACATTCCCTAGATATTGAGACAAGGGGGGTCTTTCTCACCTGGATCTGGCGAAGCGCGGAGCACTCGATGCAGGTCTCGATCTCACGGAACGCCTGCATGATGGGCGCCATCGTCTGCTCAAGGCTGTTCTGCTGGTCGTCCCTCAGGTCCAGCTTACACCCCACCACGATGACAGGCGCCTTCAACTGCAATCACAGATACATTGGACAGCACAGATCAACACGGGCAACCCAGGGTAAAATCGCCGACCATGGCCAGCCCAAAGCTGCGACAACCACGAACCAGGCCATAGAGGGCGAGATTACCTGGATGCGCCTGAGCTCCGGGAGCCAGTAGGAGCTGAGCCGGTCGAGCGTGGAGAGCCTGTCGCAGGCGTAGGTGAGCACCACCGCGTCCGCCGCCTGGCACTCGGCGATCAGCTTCGGCTTCTGCTCGGGGCTGCAGCACACACACACACGGAGAGAACGAGGACGACGGGGTCAACACCGGCGGCGCGAACACCAAATCAATCAATCCGCGACGGAATCGTCAAATCTGAGGCGGGGCGGAATGGGGAGGGGGGACGGGGGACCTGGAGGAGGTGTCGACGATGGTGATGGGGACGCGGTCGGGGAAGTAGTCGGCGGGGAGGCGGGTGTGCGGCATGACCTTGGGGACGTTCTCGGGGAACTGCTCGGTGGCGACGGCGACGACGAGGCTGGACTTGCCGGTGCCGGGGTCGCCGATGACGACGACCCGCACGCCCGGCCGGCCCGCCAGGTTCGCCGCTGCGGCAGCCATGGTCGCCGCCGCCTCCGCCTCCTCCTCCTCGGGGCTAGGGTTTTGGGGGATTTGGGCGCGGCTGTGTGGCGTGGAGTGTCAGGCGGTGGGGCCGGAGGGGGTGGTGGCCGGTTCGGTCTTATGGTGGACGGAAGGATCGGTCTGGTTCGTCTTTGGTTGCTTCGGCTTGGAGTAGACGCAAAGAAAGAAAGAAAAGAAAAGAAAAGGCGATGGAACCAGCGACCGGAGGAACACAGAGACGTCGTGCTTGCTGGCTTCGGGCCTGCGAGGGCTCGTGAATGATGCGAGGTTGGATCTTACATGGGCCGGGTAATGACTCTCTTTTTTTAACGGTTTTGATATTTTTTCCGAAAAGAAAATGCTATTTGGTCAGATCACACGCAACGCAAACAACCGTGTGATTCGAGCATCTCGACCCGTCAAGTATAAAATGGACAGAAGCTCAAGGAAAAGTATAAAATGGGCAGTGAATGTCGACCGAGAAATAACTGTTTCTAAACCAACACAATTGTAGACACGTTTACAAAGGTGCTTACTATATGGTTATGCAACGCAAAGTGGTTGTCGAAGAGTGTAACCTTTCATTATTGGCATCATCCTTTTTTTCTCAACTTTTATTGCTTTCTTCATCATGAGCTGACTGACGTTGTTTGTTTTTCACGAGCTAATGCACCGCCGTTTTCTTTGCACTCCCCCCCACCACCACCACCACCACCACACGCGTTTGATTATTACCATGTTGACACATCGCCCCATGATGCTTTAGGCTTGTGAAGGGAAGCCTGAAGCATGGCACACGACAAGCGAGTCTCCACCATGGTTGGGGCATCAATTCCTCCACAAACCAATAATGTGCGGCAAATCATCTTCATTTTTTTCTAAATAGACGGGTAGAGTTTTTTGTAAGCATCACCGGTGAGAAAAATGATGCGCGAGTGTGGAAGAAAAGAAGGGAGTGGGGACACTCTCCAGATAAGTCGACTTTGGGCTATATGCTACTCACCGTTCTGTAAGGCCAGCTACCCTCTTGCTAGTTGATACCGTCTTTCACATCGGCAATGCATGGCCCACAAATGGCAAACACATGACATGATTGTAGAATCGTCTCTCACTACGATGATTTCACATCGTGTTTAGACGAATATCGTAAGAACCATTCAACTCTCTTGAAACTTGCCTTCATGGTATCTTGAGTAATGTATTCAGGTGGGGAGCCTCGATCCCCCCCCATACAGCGATTATACATCTCCCGGCTCGCATGATTACTTCCACGGTTTGCCGACATATGCTTCCGTAGCTTCCCAATGTTCAATTCCATTCTCTCTGTATAATGAAAAAATATTTCGTCTCAATTTTCATGGCATCCTTATATTATGAGCTTTAAAATTAACCATCCATTAGGCCAATACTGATGACCCATAACTCCATAACCATTTCATCAACAAGCATTTGTTTGTGATCTCCAGATCCAAAAATTTGAGTTAAACCGATTACTTGGGCCAATTATTTGGAGATTCCTGCTTTTGAGAAATTAGACAAAGTGCTAGTTTCAAGTAAGTGGGATGTGGATTTTCCAGTAGCAACAGTGTTGAGGTTGAACAGAGAGCTCTTTGATCATATGCCATTGCACTTGATTCTGAATTCCCCATTCAGATTTGAGACTTGTTCGCTAGAGGTAGAAGGTTTTAAAGAAGAGGTGGTGAGAAGTTGGATTGCTCAAACCTATTGTGTACATGATATTGGTAGATGGCGGGCAAAAGCTAGGAGGTCTAGGAGGCATTTAAAGGGGGGGGGGCATATTAATGTTAAAGGGGTTTTCATAAACTTGAACAAATACATTTTACGCAAGGTGAATGAGTTGGATAAGAAAAGTGAATCATGTGCCCTAACCATGGGAGAAAGAGAACTTAAGATGGTTTTGGATACCATTCTAAAAAGGTTGATCATAGTTGATGAAGTTAAATGGAGGCAGAGGCTCGCGAGAAGGATTTGAAAGAGGTGATGGAAAAAATAGATGCTTTCTAATGGAAGGAGGGGGGATTAAAATTTTGTCCTGCATAAATATGCAGTGGAAATTTCTAGAGAAACATACTTATTTAAACATGTCATTGATTTCTATAAGAATATGTTAGGGGAACCTGATATCACTGGTATTAGTATTGATGTTTTGGTATATATGTTCCCAATTGAATGATGAGGAAAGGTGTTTTTTACTAGAGAGTTCATTATGCAGGAGATTAAGAAGTTAGTGTTTGGGCTTAAACATACCAAGGCGGTTGGGCAACTTATCGAATTTTACCAAGAGTTTTGGGATGTGGTCAAGTTTGACTTGAAGGAAATGTTTAATGCTTTCCATAGAGGAGAGCTGGAGATTGGGAGACCGAATCATGGATCATGGTATCATTGCACTCATACCTAAGTTATTGGATGCTAATGTGATACTGAAATCTACGCCAGTATGTTTGCTCAATGTTAGTTAAAATACTAGCAAAGTTACTGACAAACAGGTTGGGTTTGATTATTGGCAAATTCATATCACTTACACATGCTGCTTTCATTAAGGAAAGGTTCGCTATGTAGGGGGTTGTTTTGCTGCATGAGGCTATGCATGATCTTTAAGCAACCAAGACATCTAGTCTACTTCTCAAAATTGAATTTGGGAAAACTTATGACAACGTTAAGGCCCCGTTCGGATCCTTTGACAACCGAGCTTCCGGAAATAGTTGCGTGAAGCCAGCCAAACGATCCTGCTCTGAGAAGCCTGCTCCTGGAGAAAGAGCAGCCCACGGTTGCAAATTTCTAGAGCAACGGAAGTGCGGCTTCACAAAAACGAGAAGGGGAAGTTGGTCGAAATTATGTGTGAATGCCCTTTCGAAGTGCCATCCTCGAACAGTTTTCCTCTCGCTACGAGCCACCGATTGGGCGCCAGGCTCCCTTCGCGGGTCTGCCAGCCCATGCTAATGGAGAGGAGCTGCTCAAAGCTGCCGAACGCATCCTACTCCCGACGAAAGCTGGCGGCGGCTAGCTTCTCGGGAGGCTAGCTATTCGGTGAAGCTGGCAAAGATCCGAACATGCCCTAAGTGCAGGCCTTTCCTTTACCATATGATGCGAGCTAAAGCTTCTGGTGTGATTGGGTGATGATATTGGTTTGAGGTGGTAGAGTTGTTGTCAGAGTTATTGATCTAGTTGGACTATTCCCCTAATTCTAAAGAGTAAGATAAGGAGACCCCTTGTCTCCTTTGTTGTTCAACATCATTACTGATGGTTTGGCCATTTGGTCAAGAGATCTCAAGATGATGGTTTGTTTTTTGGTTTAGTGCCCCATCTAATCAATGATGGCCTGACCATCCTAATGCATATGATACTATATTTCAACTAGAGGATGATCTTGAGAAAGCTAGAAATTTGAAGTAAGTGCTTTATGTTTTTAGTAGTTGTCTGGATTAAAAAATTAACTTTCACAAAAGTGAGATCTTTTGTTTGGGAGATGTTGATCTTAAACTACAAGATTAAAAAGAGATCTTCACTTGCAATGTTGGCTCATTGCCTATGAAGTATTTGGGGCTCCCTGTGGATACTAAGAGACTAAGTAACTCACAGTGGGATCCTACTGAGGAGAAGACTGAGAAGTGGATGGCTACATGGGTTGGAATTTTGTTGCCTATTAGAGATAGGTCACTTTAGTTAACTTGCGCCTTAGCAGCATTCCTCTCTTTATGTTGTCATATCTGGAGGCTCCTAAAGTTGTACTCAAGGCTATGAATGCTAGCAGAGCCATCATGGTTTGGCAAGAGACACATGACAATAAAGTACCATCTAGTTAATTGGCATGTTGTATGCATGCCAAAAAGCTATAGAGGACTTGGAATTTTGGATTTGGAGGTCATGAATAAATGCTTGTTGATGAAATGATTATGGATTCTTGAGAATTATGAGGGCATGTGACAAGAGCTATCATATAGAAAGTACCTTTCTAATCAACATTTTACTGCTCTCGTTGAGCGGAGGGCATTGACTCGCAGTTCTGGCAAGGTTTGATGAAGGTGAAAGATACCTTTGTCAGCTTGACCAGAAGGGTGGTTGGTCATGGTGCTAAAACCTTGTCATGGGAGGATGTTTGGTTGTGAGAAAAGAAACTTGTTGTGCTCTTCCTAGAATCTTCAACATTACTTTGACTAAGCAGGTCACTGTTAAGTTTGTGAAAGACTCTGATTGGGTTTGTCTTAGTTTGAGAAGATGCTTGCATGGAGAATATTGGGAGCTATGGGGGAGTTGAAGAAGTTCGTTTATGAGGTGGAGTTGTGTGATAGAAAGATAAAGTGATCTGGTTGTTGGATTGTAAAAAACAACAACATTTTGACCAAAGATAGGGAGATGCTGGAATGGCAACGACTGCACCTCTGTGGTATCAAGGAGAGTATGGATCACCGCATGTTCCAGTGTAGCTTGGCTAAATTTGTTTGGCAAGTAGTTCTCTGTGCGATTTATTTGACCGGACCTCCTGATAGGGTCATAGATATGTTGGGGCAATGGATGCACTCCTTCCCCAGAAAACAGAGACATATGGTGTTAATGAGGGAGGGGGGAGACTATTTGTTGGACTGTTCGGAAGACTGGAAACAGGGCATGCTTTGATAAAAAAAATCTTGATGATTTGGCTGTTGTTGTTTCCAGTCTCTACTATTTTCAAAAATATTGAAGCATATTGCAGAAAAGCCAAGACAGAAGAGGAGGCCGGAGTGTTGAAGACCGAGGTGTTGCGCGAGGCGTTTGCCCGAGTTCAGGGGCAGAGACAGGGGGGTGCGAGCAGGGTCAGACACCCCCCATCGATTGCCCCCCCCCCCTATGGATTCACAGCAACAACTATGCGTAGAAATCGGCAGCAGGCATATACAACTAGCGCTAATTAAGAATTAAGCCCAACAGATTTACACGACCCAGTAAAAACGAAAGACCAATTTGGGCGTGTGGTCATGTACGTATTTTACGCCAGTATGTTTTACCTTTGAGGCCCTAGGTCATGTGCATTGGACGAGGGTACAGAACATAGATGATTCCTATCTTCTATTAGTTCGCCAGGGCCGCCGCCGTCTCGCTTGCCGCCACTCGCCGGGGAGGGAAACTACCGCCTGAATTGATCGAGTTCTTTGCAGTCTAAAACCTGAACGTACGACATACACACGATCTGAAGCCTAAAATGCAGTCTAATGCATCAATCTCTTTTCAATCTCGGTTGCCCTTCAAGGATGATGACTGTCGTGCTGGATTTCGTATCTACTGACTGGATTGCTGGCGCTCTTGAAGTAACGCACTGCCGCCCCGCTACTGCATCTGCGCATCCGATTGTTGTTCGTTAATTTTGTCTACTCATCTTGACCTAATCAAGCTACAACTATATACAGGCTCTTAAGAATTAAGATTGATTACTTATTTACATTTTTACTGACAAGCTATACAAATTGCTTACATAGAAGACAAAAACCATATGTTTATCAAATGGCGTAAGATTACTAACTAATTATCCCTTTTTATCGTTGATTTTAGTTGCAATGACAAAGAGATCATAAGCCTTTGACGCTCTTCATGTTATCTTCGTTTTTATTCTACTTCGTTATTTAAAAGACGTCGTACTCGACACGCTGTGCATGCTATTTTAAAAATAATCTATATATCATGTCTCCTTCGCCCCCCTATGTCCAAATCCTGGCTTTGCTCCTGCCCGAGTTCATGGGTGTAATTTTTTGGTTAGGAGGATCTGTAGTTGATTCTACTCTTGCTTGCTCCTGATTGACGGTTGCAACGTTCTATCCGTGGAACTTGAAGTATTTTCATTGGTATATAACTATGGAGCTCACGTACGAGTGTTTCATCAAGCTTATTCTGCCTGCGCGCTGTTGGTTCCGGTAGTCGCATGTATCCCTACAGGTTTAGCTACATATTGTGTCTTTTTGTTTGCCATACTTTGTAGAACTGTTGTCCTTTTTAATAAAAATCGACGAGGAGTCTCGTTGTTTTATTCTAACATGTCTTCAACACTACAATTTGTGACACATAATTCATATCGTCCGTCAAATTGATGGTCAAATTCGAAGCTCAAAATTACAGTCGTGTGTAACGAAGTAGAAATATTAACGTTGTTATTACTGTTGTTGTTGTTGTTGTAAGCCGTCCATGACGTCGACCATACACATTTAAATAATGCTGTCATCATTTACGAGTTGGAGAAAAAACTAGCGAGGAAGATGAGCCATCATTCCCGAGTTCGAAAACAAACAAACAAGAAAAAGATGATTAGTCATTCTCCGGGAAACGAACAAGGAAAACAGCCATGGCGAAGTCAGCATCGAAGGGTGGGCCTGGTGCGGCGGCAACACCTGCCTCCGATCTGATCTGCCGTGAGCGGCCGTGCGACACGGCTGCGCCTCCCACTATTCGTGCTCGAGTAGCTCTCACCGACCATATCAATCGCCGTGGCCGTCACAGGTCGGTAACCTCGCTGGGCGGTCGGTCGGCCGCCTGATGATCGTGCCACGCGAACACATGCCAAGGAACGCCCTGAGCTCACCGATATTTGCAGGACGCAGCTCGTGTGGTCCGTCCGTCTGAAGCACCCAGGTCCTGATGTCTAATTAGCTAACAGCTGAGGGAGTCTTCCCACTATCTGGTGGTACGCAGCGCACTAGCAGGAGCTCACGTGAGGCCCCCACGTGTAGTAGCGTATATTAACTGTAGTACTCGTACTAATTACTCTTCCTTAGTCAACAACACGTACTGTATTTAGGGCATCGCATCTCACAGCACACACTCCACCAGCAAGAGTATTATTCAGTGGAAGCTCTCACGCTCCGCCTCTGCCTCTGCCTCTCTCTCCCCACGACGCACCGGGCCGGCGACGAGGCCGGAGCTCCACTCCCGAGCCCATGTCAGCCGCCGGCGGCAGCTCCTCCTCCCCCCCCTCTTCTTCAGCGCCGCGGTACGTGTCTGCTCGGCTCTTCCTCCCTTCCCCCCCGCTCGCTGCTGGTCCGCTTCCGCTCCCCGGTCAATCTCGCCATGATCTGTCGCGCTAGGGGCTCGATCTTGGCCGGATCGAAGCCAAGTAGCGGGGTTTTAGACGCGTAATGCCCCTCCAATGGCGCCGGTCGCGTGATGCGAGAGGTCCCTGCAGTTTCTCTGCTCTGCTTCAGCCTCCGGGGCTGACAAGACAAACAAGTATGCATGCGTTTACTGCGTGTCTGTGGTTCTTTTTCTTCAGAGTTCAGGTTGCTCCTAGGGGAAAAGGGAGTGTAAGGAGGACCCAAATCGGAAAACAAGAGGAAGTGAAGCGTTGATTCCAGTAAAAAAAAAAAACAGGATAGAGACCGACGCATGTTTTTCCTCTGCTGTTTTTGACAGTAGGGAGCAGAAATATTGGCCTTTTTGTCGGTAGAAGTAATGGGTTACATGTACAGTAGTTGGGCATCAGCAATAGGGGCTCAGGTGGATGATATCGGGGCCATGGTTGTTTAATGCATACCAGGACTAAGATTTTGAACAGAATTACTGATTCATGCTACTGAATTCCATCATTGTTACCATGTTTGCTTGCTGTAAATTTGACTGCTTTGCTTTTTTCTAACCAAAGGTTGGAAGGAAAGGTTGCGCTGGTTACCGGCGGCGCCTCCGGTATCGGCGAAGCCATCGTCCGCCTCTTCAGACAGCACGGCGCCAAGGTTTGCATAGCGGACGTCCAGGACGAAGCCGGTCAGCAGCTCCGCGACTCCGTCGGAGGCGACCCCGATGTCCTGTTCGTCCACTGCGACGTAACGGTGGAGGAGGACATGAGCCGGGCCGTCGATGCGGCGGCCGAGAAGTTTGGCACCCTCGACATCATGGTCAACAATGCCGGCATTACGGGCGACAAGGTCACCGACATCCGGAACCTCGACTTTGCTGATGTCAAGAAGGTGTTCGACATCAACGTGCACGGCATGCTGCTGGGCATGAAGCACGCGGCGCGCATCATGATCCCGAGCAAGAAGGGGTCTATTGTCTCGTTGGCAAGCGTTGCCAGTGTCATCGGAGGGATGGGGCCTCACGCATACACCGCGTCGAAGCACGCGGTGGTGGGTCTCACCAAGAGTGTGGCATTGGAGCTGGGGAGGCATGGCATACGGGTGAACTGCGTGTCCCCCTATGCCGTGCCCACGGCGCTCTCCATGCCGCATTTGCCCCAAGGAGAGCAGAAGGGTGATGCAGTGAGGGACTTCCTGGCCTTTGTTGGCGGTGAGGCAAACCTGAAAGGTGTTGATCTGCTGCCGAAGGATGTCGCCGAGGCGGTGCTCTACCTGGCGAGCGACGAGGCGAGGTACATCAGCGCGCTCAACCTCGTGGTCGACGGCGGCTTTACGTCTGTGAATGGCAACCTGAAGGCGTTTGAGGACTAGTTGAAGTCTTTAGCTGCATTTGTTACTTGGTATCTGAAAGCATTTGAGTACCATGTCTGATTTGCCTGTGTTAGCATGTCAATAAGGTGGGTGATCATGTGTAAAATTGGATAATTGTTCTATATTAGTGCTTAAGGACAATGTTGATTATTATTGATATTACTCCGTTGAACCTGTGAGATGTGATAGGACCTTGTGTAACATTCAGTTAAGAGTTTCATAAAGGCTTCTGTGGCAGTATATCTGCAAAATAGTGGAAACCAGTGAGCTTCAGCATTTGAGTTGGAAGCCCTATTAGTTCACATATGATTTTCTCAGATTTTTTGTGCGTGTATATGATAACTGAATATGTGTACAGAAATGGATTTCCAGAGCTGTTATAATGTGTGTCTAGTTCAGAAGAATCTTGACAGGTAGGGCCTGTGGTACAACAAACACTGAATTTCATTTATGTCGACGCCAAGAAAGGCTTCTATCAATGTATTATGTATCATCAGTACCAATCAAAGGCTTCTATCAATGTATCATCTGTACCAATCATCTATCACACAACAGACATGCTGCCGTCAGCAGTGCTCTCTAAATAGACACTGCAATTATCACATACGTACATCATTGCTGCCGCAATGAACCATTAAGAATTATTTAAAATTTAGCCTAGCATCTTCGTTATCGTCAATGGAGGGTTGAGGCGGAGTTACAAAATCTGTATGAGAAACCGAGGGATTGTCCGAGTCAGCGACATCTTTGTTATCTTCAGAGCTGTCAGAAGCAGCTGAGACGGCGTCACCCGATTCCGAATGCGTTCTGTCCACATATGCTTCGGGTAAGGAGCTCTCGGCCGCGTCAGCATCGCCGTTATGCCGAGCAACCAGATCTTCTCTCCTGACAAAATTAAGTAGAATCCCGTTGGCAGTCCTCCCAGGCTGCAGCAAATCTCCTTCAGACACAGCAATGCTGGTGTTGCTATTGTTGCATGACTCTGTTTCAGAAACCTCTGTGCATCTATCTGGACCGTCTGGTGTGGTAGCTCTGGAAATATTGGTTTGATATGAAAATGTGGGTCCTGTGAAAATACCTGCATTGCCACCCTCTAGTGTATGAACCCCATCAAACTCGGACTCAATTTCGAGATTCTGGATAAAGTTGATAAACTGGTCAGCTGATGAAGTCCTCATCAGAGGCCCGCCACTCCTGGTCCATGAGTTTAAGTCGATGGTCTCTGATTCACTCTCACTTCCATCGTGTGACCTCTGACGAACATGATGAGACGTGTGCGGTGCACCATCAACTCGAATAGTACCTTGGTGATTGGATGAAATGGCGGCCGCGAAGTGGTCTTCTGAGAGAGATCCTGATGAATTCTCTCGACTTATGCAGCTCCATGATGGTACCCTCCTTGGTGTTTTGACTCGAACATTGTCGGTATATCCCTGGGAAGAAGCTGCTGCCCTTTCAATGCTTCTTCTTAGCCTTCGTTTGTGGTTGAGGGCTGCTATGGATTCATCCAATGCAAGCTCAATTGCACAGTTTGCTCTGATCGCGGAGAGCTTCTCCCATGTGCACCTGCGACCCTGGTTGGCAGCCATCTGGAGCTCTGGATATGTCGGGTTTTGTATAATCTTCAAGTACTGCAAATTCAAAAGATGTAATATAAGGAGAGCATTTTGAATCCAAAGGACCAGCATTACCTATGCAAGCTATGAAGATATTATTAACAAAGGTACCTGAGCTACTGTTGCTGGCATAACCATGGTGACATCACCCTCCCAATCCTGAGCAAACAACTTTGCAAGTCCTCCTAGTGGGAGGCCAATTTCCAGAACTTGGTTACATCTATACTTCACCTCCATCTCAGCAAGACGAGCGAGCTATACAATTTAGATCAGAATTAGACTTGGTAATGCAACAGGCATGAATTGAAATTTGGAAGGGATTGCAATGTGTAGTGTTCAGTGAAGACATGGAATCACAATAACAAAGTTGTAAGATAAATTAGGTGCAAATGTATTTGCTACAGAACATTGCTTGGATGTCCTCCATCAAATAATAATAGCAACCCATCCTACCATTAGCCAGTTATTGCATATATCTAGTAGACAGTTAGGCAGAGGCCGGGGGAAAACCCTCCATTTAGAAGAAGAAAATCTATAGTAGACAGTTAGGCATTGTGCAGCAACACGTGGGAAAATGATGAGAACCTTTTGTGTGTGGGGAATGATGAGCTAGTATTCAAGAGCAGGAGAACAATTCTAAATTAGTTGCAGCAAGAGCTAAAGTCCTGCATGCTAAGATAAACCACACACAAACCATTAATCTAACATAATTAAAGGTCAGAAACAAACCTTTCCGGCAAAGCGGCCTCCATAGGCTCTGACGATCTCCTTCATTCGGAGGAGTGGAGAGATGTGAGGATTAGTTTGGCTCACAATGAAATGATTTACATTGAACAACTCCTTCAGTTGCATCATTGGCAAATCCATCTCCAGACTTCCGTCCCTCCACCGGCGTTTGGATGCTCCAGGACCTTGTTCTGGATCTGTGGCAAAGGGAGCATGGAAGGGAACTATGTGGCCAAATCTATCCTTTGCCATCAACTCCTGAGCTTCAAAGAGGCCCGGGAATGCACAAGAGGCAGTTACAGCACTCCAAATGACAACATGTGGTGATGTCAGGTAGTTGAGGCAGCGAGGTGGCTCATTCTTTCTAGGAGAGCAAACAGTGACCCCAAGAACACGGCCAGTTATGTCGTAAGCCTCTTGAAATGTTAAGTTACTTGTGAGATCCCTCAAAAGCCTTTGCATCTGGCTAATGTCATGAAGTGCACCATAAGTCATAACCCGTTTTGTAACAGCAAAAACTCCACCTATCCTATCAAAGAACTTTAAGATCTGTAATGAGTCAATGAAGAAGCTCTCAATCTCAGGCCATGTCCGGGTAGCGACAATCGAGCATATAATGGAACCAACACTGGATCCTGCTACTATCCGAGGCAGAAGCCTATGCTCAACCAAAGTTTTGACTACACCTACGTGGAATGAACCCAGTGAAGCACCCCCACTTAAGAGTAGTGCAGTCCTTCCAAAGGCGTGTCTAGTTTCCTGAACAAAGGCAAGCTTCTCCTCCAAAAGTAACTCATCCGTATCAGATTCACAAACCATTTTCAATTGAGTCGAGACCTCATCAATGAAATCTTTTATAAGCCTAGGCACCTGCATTACAATAGACCAACCGTGTAACCAGAATGGAAGATAGTATAGTTAACTGAACATTTAACAATGCATAATTTTGAGTTGAAAACAGTAATAAACCTTGTTATAGGTTTGTAACATTGAAACACTTAGCCAACTTCTTTTTATACGAACTACAAATTTTGAAAACACCTTCGGCGTAGATACTAAGAAATGGAAGCAAGTATAGTAAATTCAGCATTTGACAGTGCATAATTTTCAGTTGAAAACAGTAATAAGCCTTGTTATAGGTTTGTAACACAGAAACACTTAGCCCTCATTTTTATAGGAACCAACTGTAACATTTGAAAATGCCTTCGGCATAGATACTAAGAATAAACGAATGCATATTTAGATACTAGAGAATAAGAATGCAATGACCCAACACATATGCATATTTAGATAATGGAGAATCAAAAGCATGAGATACCTGATTTCTAAACTTTCTAAATCTAGCCATTTACCACAACCTTGGTATCTTGTAATAGAACAGACAAAAAAGAATGAGAGGTGCTATTATGTCAAATACCTCCAACCTGCCTTTGTGCAGCTCAGGATTACACATGTTCCCCAGGTTCCTGACGAGATCGCCGCGCATGCAGAACACCACGTCCCGGAGCGACCCCTCCTCCCTCCGCCGCCGGAGCTCGTCGAGCCTGCTCCCGATCAGCTCCACGTCGTAGAAGTCCGACTCATTGACCTGGTCGGACATTCTGTCGAGCACCTTGGCGGCGCGCACCCACTCCTCGTAGGTCCCCGCGTACCGCATCGCGCTCTTGCAGAGCTGACGCCGGCGCGCCAGCGCCAGCCGCGACCGCGCCCCGGAGAGCTTCCTGAGGAGCAGGCCGAGGAGCACGACCGCGAGGAGGATGCCGTGTGTGTTCCTGAGGTGCAGCCAGGACGCCGCCATGGGCAGCGCGGCCCCGCGCGCACGCGAGAGCGCGGCGCTCGTCGCGGCGCGCGCCCGGGCCCGCAGGCGCCAGAGCGAGCTGAGCAGGAGCACGCGGAGCGCGGCGCCGCGGCCCAGGAGCGTCGAGGGGCCGATCCTGAAGGGCCCGATGCTCGCTTCCCCGGATTCCTCCATTGACGACTGAAATGAAGTCACTCGGCGACTCCGGCGAGGTCAGAGACTGGAAAACTCGAGCTCGATTTTAATCTCGAACTGAGCTCAGAAAAAAGCGAGCTTGGATTATCAGCAGAAGCAACCTCTGTTCGACTGTAAAAATCCCCAAATCGTGTTGACCAACCCACACCCACTCCCGGCAGCAAAGCCAAAACTGATCTTTACGCGAGATACAGTAAGCGGACAAGCCAATGAAAGACGGAGCCTCGCGGCGACACGAAACCGAGGTAAAAGGATCCAATTTCGAGCGGCGCCGGCTACCGGACCAGCGATCCCGGCGACCTAAATAGGCACAGTGGTCGCACGATCCCGACCACGGCCTCGCGTCGAGGAGGAGGAAGCGTGGGGGAAAGAAGAAGCGAAGCAATAAAAGCCCAATTGAAAATGGAGAAACTGCTCCGCGCAAGCTTCCAATATGGGAAATCGGATCGCCTGGGAGATTATGCAGGAATATAAAATCTTCTTCGCGTGGAAGTGAAGGGGACTGGGACTGGGACTGGGCGAGGAGTGGGGCAGGCGTGGACGCAAAATCCTCCAGCTAGCTGTAGCTGCGGGATACGGGAGGTGGGGGAACGGGAATGGGAGGAATTTTAATGGCGCCGCGACCGCGGGGAGGAGGATGACGGATCGGTCGCCGGATTTGATGATGATGGGTTCGTTGCTTTCGCGGGAAGCAGTTGGGTGGGGCAGGGAGGACGTCGGAGGCCGCAACGAGAAGGAAGAAATCGGGAAAGTGGCCGTGACCAAATGAGTCGTGCCCGTATCCACAAAGCACAGTGGTGGCTGTGGACTACGGTAGGAGTACACAGACACGTGCACCTGAAAAATAGTACGTACTACTATATATCTTAAGTTTCTTTTTGAGCCGACTAGTAGTATATCTTAAGTTGAAGGGGGTTTCGGGATGTTTTCTTTCCTTAATTATAACTAGCAAAAGAGCCCCTTCCTATAATACTATAATAACAGTAACTAAAGACCCAACAGGTCCACGTGCATCCCATCTTTGTTGCTACCTATCCTTCTTCCCACCCTCTTCGATGGTGGTCTCAATGCTCACGCAATCACAACACGTTTGAATGTAGTCAATTGTAAGGCCTCTTTTTCTCTCCAAATAAGAGGAAAATGTGCTTTCTTTTTTCACCTGAAAGTTTTGCCGAGGCGTGCATGTGTGGTTATATATGTTCTTTTTTTTGTCTCCAAACATATTTTGTTGAGGTGTTGATTTCTAATTTGGATCTACACCGGTACGAAATAAAGACGAATTGTGCACTATGGATTAAGATTGCACCATAATAATTTTAAAAAAATGCTTAACTAAAACAACATCATATTTAGATTCTACACATTTTTTCTAATCAATTTTCATATATAGCATGTCAAAATTGTAGTTAGGGTTTAAAATATATGAATAATTTAAATTGCCTTCAAACTCACTTAAATAAAATTGCGGGTTGGTTAACCAAAAGAACATGGGGGTTTTACAAAAAAATAGCGAACAATTGTTTCTCACTTAAAATAGGACCGCGGGTTGATTTCCAAAAACAACAGGGGGTTTTCTATAAAAATCACGACAGATGGGTAGAAGCACTAATCCCTTTATTAGTACTAGCAAAAGAGCCCGTGCATTGCAAGGAGAAAAAAAAAATAACACACTCCTCTAACCCAATAATTATGGCTCAAGATCCAAATAGGTCCACGTAATTTATTTCAACACATGACATCTCATCTGTGTTGCCACTTAGCTTCCTTCTCACCCTTGGTGATTGTGGCCTCAATGCTCACACAATGACGACACATTTGAATGTTGTCAATCCTAAGGTGTCTCTGTCCGCATAAGATGAGACATCTGCTTTTTCCTTGTGAAGTTTTGGCGAGGTGTGCATGTCTAGCTATAGATGATTTCTTTCATCTCCTATCCTAGTTTTGCCTAGGTGTTCATTTCAATCCGGATCGGCACCGGTATGAAAGAAGGATGGATCATGCACTAGTTGATTAAGTTTGCACCCTAAATTACATTTTTAAACGGTTAACATGTAAAAAAAAAATTATATTAAGATTCTACACATTTTTCTAATCAAATTTCATATATAACATGTTAAATTTGGAGTCAGGGTTTAAAATATATGGTATTTTAAAAAATCATTTGATATGTACGACGGGTTGATTAAGCCAAATATCAAGGGGTTTCCTACAAAAGCTAATATCTGACTTAAAACTGCGTTGCGAGCTGATTAACAATAACATCAGGGGTTTTCTGCGAAAGCAAAATTTTGACTTAGAGCTGGAGTGCGGGTTCATTACTAGAAACATCTAGGGTTTTCTACCCCGCAAAAAAAACATCTAGGGTTTTCTGCAAAATAGCATGAGGAAAATACATATTTTCTTTATTAGTAGGTATAGATAAAGTCATGGTCGAGCAAATGTGATTATTAAGGACTCTCTTAGCGGGCGAACGTTCACTCGGAGGGATTGACATTTGCGACCGTACAGTTTAGTTATAAGGGGGTTGCCTACATTTTAGTTATATGGGGGTTGGCAGTTTCTTCGGAATAGCATGGACCGCTTTTTTTAGAGAAAGACATTTTTCTTCTAAAACTGTCACCGTTTAATCTCGCGTCGCAACTAAAACTGGCAGTTCACTTGCCACCCCCTTCCCAGTTGACGTTCTTCATATAACATTATCGATTATCAATCCATGTATAGAAGTTTTTTCCAACAATTTAACCCACTGTCTGTCATACTTCAGTCGGATTCGTCTGTAGCCCTGTCAAGCCTGTCAAATGACTCATTGGTTGGGTTGGCCTATGGCCAGTTAGTTCTCGAGATTAAGGATCTCTTTGGTAGTAGGGAGTTTGTGCCTCAGAAAATTAGTCATTTTCAAAATAGAGTTGCCGATCGGTTGGCCAATTATAGCCGATCTGAGCGAGCTACTCCCGTGTGGTTCGGCTCGGTTCCACCTTGTATTGAGGACTTGTGGCCTCTTGACTGTAACTCTTTGAACTTGCAATAAAACTCCCTTTACCCCCTTAAAAAAACTTGCTTTACACAAATATTCAGTTCTTACGGGCAACAAAAGAGGACGGAAAAGACAGTTGCGAGTTGAGGCACCGGTAGAAAACACGTTTCGAGAGTTCACCATCCAAACGCTCACTACATGATAAAAAATGTCTAATATCACTAGGTCAGTGCCCGTGCGTTGCAACGGGAAAATGTTATGTATGCATGGGGGTATATTCAGGTCATACTATTAACAATTAAATCAATCGAAAACTTCATTAGGCTTAATCCTCCTTTTGTTTGACATCACACTCGAGCAATGTATGTATTTTCTTAAATTAAAAAGTGAGGTGGGACTAACTCGAGCAAATAATGATGCAAAATCCAAAGTGGTCCATAACTCTATAGTATATACACACTAATAATTTATATGATATGCAATCCATGTCTTTGATCTATTAAAATTCACAAGAATATTTTTGGAAAATCCACAATGCGAACACAATAATTCAGAAAAAAAATGTACCTTTGCAAGTTGGTTAGCAGGTTGACTGCTCGCCGGTTGTTTCTACTTTCTTTAGCTAGCTGGTTTGACTGCTAGCCCAATTGCTTGCAACGCGCCGCCGCTTGTGCCACACTCCGGGGTGTGTGCGTTGGGAGAGCAGGCTGCTCTGGGCATCACGTTTAGCAGTTGATCCCGCTGTATCGCCGTCCAAACGCGCCATGCCCAGTCCGCCGCCGGCTGTACTGGCTAGGATTGCAGCTGTCCAGCCGCTAGATGCTTGGTGCTGCTGAACCCAGCGAGACCTCGTGCCACAAACGGAAACGAGTCGTGCCGCACTATTCGCATCACAAGGCGCAGGGTGAATCAAATCTATCTACGTCCACGGCTACAGGGTGGACAGACGCCATGCACGCATCAAACTAGTCCTTCGGCGAGCCGGCCAGCAGATCACAGCTGCAGGGTCGCCTCGCTAATCGCCTCGCACATGGACCGCGCCGCTACCGCCAAGCACGGCGGACGCTCGCCTCGCTGTTCTCGGCACCTTCGACGAGCGGTGCAAAAAAGAACGGGACGGGAGGCAACCCCTCCTCTAGATCAGATCGAGCGGGGGTGGGGCGGTACATCAGGCGTGGTAGGTTTTACAAGGGAAAAGGAAACTAAACAGGATTTACGGGAGCGATTAATTAAGCGAAGGAAAAAAACGGGGCAGGATGGTCGACCAAACAACTGACGTAAGAGGGGAGAGGGAACCTTACGTTTCTTTTAGGTAGTAGATAGAAGTAGAAGTAGAGAAGAGATACAACCGGTTTAAGATTAACTGGCCATCAACACAACGCACCCAGACCACCAAAAGGTGCAGATCGATCAACCGACATCACTGCACGAAAGCTTCGATGAATTCAGGCGCCAACGATAGCCAAGAACATAACAGATGTTTGTCCAGCTAAGGCAACACCATCTGCGTCACCTAATGCATGCTTGTAACCAACCAATTTTCACCTTTGGAATTCCTGTCATTTGACCCTAATCCTTTTTGGTAATTTTCCGTCTAGATTTAATTTGTTTATTTTGGCAATCTCAAAACTTGGTCAAATGGTGTGGGATTACCCTATGGATCTCTTCTTCCACCCAAGGCGCTCCACATAGTCCAAAGCCAAAGACACCGTCCTTGGGAAAATATTTATTTTTCCCATTTAATAAAAATCCTTAATATTTCACCTTTACGAATGAACCTATATTCCCGGTGCTTAGATAATTCCAAGAAAATGGATACCCCTCATTTTGGTTTCATTTTTCTTGCTTTGGCATCATGGGCTTGATTAACAATTTCGACCAACCACTTTTACATGATCTTGACAGCACAAAGCATATTCCATAAGCGAATGCACATATATTTTTACTGGTGCGCACACGTGTGCGTGCGTGTGATAAAAGGAATGATACGTACAAAACACCATTGATTGTTGATGCTACTCAAGCTGAGCCAGTTACGGAGTCAAGCCATGAAAAAGTTGAAAATAATGTCATGCATATGGCCAGATTTCATCAAGGAAATGATGGGCGTGTACGTCAATTATGTGGACCGAGAATAAGTTGTATAATTAGTAAACCAAAGATCAGCTATGTGACACGTTTATTGGATTCAAGAGATATTGGCACATCAGTGCATGGTCGTATGCACATGGTGTCTAGCAGTGTACGACCATGCTTAATTAAAGGAAAGATACAAGGAAGGTCACATGCACATAAGATGGCAAGAGATCCATGTGGATTTCAAAACAAATGGCAAAGGAAATTGCATCGGCCGCGTTACAAGATATAACGAGAGATTAAGGAGGAACCAGCGCCAACTTTGGTGGAGCCCAAATTTCGTACGCCGCCACGTCAAATGGTGATAGGCAGAATAATTTGTTAGGATTCTTTTTTGGGGTTTGGGCTTACGTGCTACTCCTAGGTACCTAATATGGTACGTGAGTCCATGTCTAGTTAGGATTTGTTTTTTTATTGTTATTGTTAGCCCGTGACGTGAGAGTATTAGGACCCAAATTGGTTGGTTTAGAGTTGCGTGCTTGTTTTTGGCATATAAAAGGACAGGTTCGGCCATGTACGAGGGGAGTTTTAGTTTATTGGTGAGTTATGAACAACACAGTAAAACGTCCATGTTTTAGGCGACTGTATCTTGTGTATCACCTGTGATTTTTCCATCATGGAAATTTGCTAGCGACGGAGGGTTGATCATTTACATCGACGCCTACGTGCTGATTCAAGGGGATCATTATTTTTGTTCGTGTATTTTTGTACGCGGGTGAAAATTATTCTTGGAGGTTGCGAGGAGGAACAGGGGGACGGAGTGTTAATCAAGCATCGTCGTGAAAGATCGGGCCATCTACGCGCGCGAATTAGCATCTCACTAGTTCGTGCCTCATCAAGGAAGATAGATTCACATATATGCGAACCATGCCTTTGTTTCACAATGCAAACTTTGACTCTCATGTTTTGAAATAACAAGGTGGACCACATATATCACAAACAGATAGAGTAGATCATTTGGGTCTTATTAATTAGAACATATGCATCTGTTGTTCAGAAGTCATTACATACTTACATGAAGGTGCAACTTATTTTAAAATGGCACATGTTTTTGTGTCGCCTTATTTTTCTCTTTTTCATGAGATGGCGACATATCTTCACTGACCAATCTGTGAATGTTGTGCAGTAGGTGTCTTTTTCTCATCCGCAGAGGAACGACAACTGTGGAAACATCTAATTAATTAATTAGACGCCCAAAATAGCATAAGGTAAACAATACGCTCCTATATATACATAACTTAACGGCACAAGAGCAACATTGAAATTACCCTATGCATGGCGGTGCTGGTGTAACGGGGGTGCCGGGAGTTGGAGCTATATCATGATAGTCAAGTGGAATATACTCCAAAGATTCTTTTGTGAAATCATCTGAAAAAACAAAATACGACTATTAATCATTATCTATGATTGAAAAATTCTTGACTATGTGAAGAACACGAAATTATATTTCTTTGACAACTTAATTTATGAAAAGGATGACAAAAATTAGTCTTAAATTTTTGCATACCTACAGTAGTTCAGAATAGATCTAAACTTCTCGTGTAAGATCTATATGTACAAATTAAAGATCACCTGACTTAGATTTAAGTTGACGAGTAGCCGCTAGTGGTGCATCGGTGAAAAGAATGGCGACCAAGCAAAAAGAAACAAGGAGGCAGAAATGACCACCCATGGTTCTTTGTGAATTAAAGTTCAGATCCTTGACGACTCTATCCTATAGAAACTGTAACATATATAGTCGCATAATAGTGTGATTTGGTACCTATCAATTGATACTATTTATTAGATCATTAATAAAGATAATTAATGACGGAAGATAAGTACTACCTCCGTCACAGTTTAGAAGGCACAGTTAAATTTGCGTGCCTTTCCACAATAGACAATGTTTAAGGTGCATTGCATTTATTTCTAGTAGCTAATTAGTACTCCGATAGTACTATTTTTATGTGCAAGCGCAGTGTGAATGCTATTTTTTAGCTCATCTCACAACCAATAGATAACCACCTAGGTCCCAGAGAATTTCCTAGCACGCCTTCTAAACCGTGACGGAGGGAGTACTAAAGATACGAAGTTAAGATCAACCATTTATTTCTTCAAAGGGAAATATTAGGATGTACCCAAATTAATGCGAGACATTTATACTTCCCAATAAGCAATAACTCTATAGGGTCAAGATGGACATTACAAGCCACCCATGGTTCTTGGTGAACTGAAGTTTTGATATTGTACTTGTCAGTATGCAAGGGATGACTCTATATCTTATAGAAACCGTAGCATATATAGTCACATAATAATGCGATTTTGGTACATATCAGTTGATATTACCTAATGGGTCATTACTAAATATAATTGATGAAGGAATATACAACAAAAAATAGTCATTGAAGCACAACTATTTTTATTGTACCACATGTACAATGCCATCTTATTTTTTGCTAGAAATTTCCATTTACTATATGTGGATTTTCATTTTTGTTTCGCTAACAAGTATGTATGGGTTGTCCAACTCTTGTCCACTATCATATAATAAAACACTAGCTAACTACTCACGCATTTCTACAAAATGATAAAAAAAATCTAGAGACACCAAGTGGAGGTACTCCTATTACATTGTCGCAGAGACGTGCTATACAAACGGTTTTAATCTCCTTTCTGCGACGGAGTTTTAAACCGTCTCCTTGCCTGTGTGTGCGATAGGGGGGTCCTTTCCACACGACTCAGAAACCGTCACGATAGATCCTCCGATCACACAGGCGGGGCAAAATGAACTCGTGTGCGATCAGGCGAGGCATCAAAGACAATTATACATGCCCAATTGTTTCCGTTCATGTGTACATCCTACACGATAAATCCTAGAAAAATGTTTCCGTTCGTATGTATGTCACACACAATTTTTGTTATGTGAAAACATTTGTGCAAGGTGGCCTAACACAAACAATTATCTGGTGGAAGTCGTGTGTGATTGTGAAGGAAATATGCCCTAGAGGCAATAATAAAGTTGTTATTTCATATTTTCTTATTCATAATAAAGGTTTATTATTCATGCTAGAAATTGTATTGGTCAGAAACTTAAATACACGTGTGAATACATAAACAAATACCGTGTCCCTAGTAAGCCTCTACTAGACTAGCTCGTTGATCAAAGATGGTAAATGTTTCCTAACCATAGACATGTGTTGTCATTTCATAACGAGATCACATCATTAGGAGAATGATGTGATGGACAGGACCCATCCATTAGTTTAGCATATGATCGTTCAGTTTATTGCTACTGCTTTCTTGAATGTCAAATACATGTTCCTTCAACCATGAGATCATGCAACTCCCGAATACCGGAGGAATACCTTGTGTGCTATCAAACGTCACAACGTAACTGGGTGATCATAAAATGCTCTACAGGTATCTCCGAAGGTGTTTGTTGAGTTGACATGGATCGAGATTAGGATTTGTCACTCCGAGTATTAGAGAGGTATCTTTGAGCCCTCTCGGCAATACACATCATAATAAGCTTGCAAGCAAATGACTAAGGAGTTAGTCACGAGATGATGTATTATGGGACGAGTAAAGAGACTTATCGGAACCGAGATTGAACTAGGTATGACGATACCAACGATCGGATCTCGGGCAAGTAACATACCGATAGACAAAGGGAGTTGCGTATGTTGTTATAACGATTCGACCGATAAAGATCTTCGTAGAATATGTAGGAACCAATATGGGCATCCAGGTTTCGCTATTGGTTATTGACCGGAGAGGTGTCTTGGTCATGTATACATAGTTCTCGAACCCGTAGGGTCCGCATGCTTAACGTCCGTTGATGATATAGTGTTATATGAGTTATATGATTTGGTGACCGAATGTTGTTCGGAGTTCTGGATGAGATCACAGACATGACGAGGAGCTCCGGAGGTAAAGATTGATATATAGTATGATGATATTCGGACACCGGAAGAGTTTCGGAGTGCACCGGGTAGTCATCGGATTGTTGAAGGGGTTCCGGACACCCCCGGGAGGTCTATGGGCCTAATGGGCCAAGGGGATAGACACACCACCCACAAGGGGGCTGGCGCGCCCCTCTCCCTGGCCGCCGGCCCTAGGGAAGGAAAGGGGGAGGGCTAGCCCCTCCTGCCTTCCCCTCCACATGGGAGAAAGGAAAGGGGGGGGGGGGCACCCTCCCCTGCCTTTCCCCGCGCGCCTAGAAAGGCAAGGGGGCGCGGCTAGGGGCAGGACCCCAAGTGGGATTCGGTCCCACTTGGGGCGCCTCCTTGGCTGCTCCTCCCTCCCCCACCTATATAAATGTGGGAGGGGGCGCCACACATAGCCCACGACAATCTCTTAGCCGTGTGCGGCGCCCCTCTCCACAATTTCATCCCTCGGTCATATTTTCGTAGTGCTTAGGCGAAGCCCTGTGGAGACATCATCACCATATAAAAGTAGAGGACGTCTAACTTGTTTTTGCAGGGCATGTTGTGATGTGATATGGTCAAGACGTGATGTGATATACGTTGTTGTATGAGATGATCATGTTTTGTAATATTGACAACCGGCAGGAGCCTTAGGGTTATCTTAATTATTGTATGAAATGCAAGCGCCATGTAATTGCTTTACTTTATCGTTATGCGTTAGCAATAGTTGTAGAAGCAATAGTTGGCGAGACGACCCCGATGCAACGGTGGAGATCAAGGTGTCGAGCCAGTGACGATGGAGATCATGATGATGCTTTGGAGATGGAGATCGAAAGCACAAGATGATGATGGTCATATCATGTCACATAATTTGATTGCATGTGATGTTTATCCTTTATACATCTTATTTTGCTTAGAACGGTGATAGCATTATAAGATGATCCCTTCTAAATTTCAAGATAAAAGTGTTCTCCCCGAGAATGCACCATTGCCAAAGTTCGTCGTTTCGAAGCACCTCATGATGATCGGGTGTAATAGACTCTACGTTCACATACAACGGGTGTAAGACAGTTTTGCACATGCAGAATACTTGGATTAAACTTGACGAGCCTAGCATGTACAGACATGGTCTCGGAATACTAGAGACCGAAAGGTCGAACGTGAGTCATATAGTAGATATGATCAACATAGAGATGTTCACCATTAATGACTACCCCATCTCACGTGATGATCGGACATGGGTTAGTTGATTTGGATCATGTATCACTTGATAACTTGAGGGGTGTTTATTTAAGTGGGAGTTTATTAGTAATTTGATTAATTGAACTTAATTTATCATGAACTTAGTCTTTATAGTTTTGCATATCTATGTTGTAGATCAATGGCTCGAGCTACCGTTTCCCTGAATTTTAATGCGTTCCTAGAGAAAGCTAAGCTGAAAACCTGGGTGCTATTTAAGCATATATATGTAAACAAGAACAAAAGAGTTCTTAAATTTTTTCTTTATCACTTTAAGTTTATCAACTGAATTGCTTGAGGACAAGCAATGAGTTAAGCTTGGGGGAGTTGATACGTCTCCATCGTATCTACTTTTCCTAACGCTTTTGCTCTTGTTTTGGACTCTAATTTGCATGATTTAAATGAAACTAACACGGACTGACGTTGTTTTCTGCAGAACTACCATGGTGTTATTTTTGTGCAGAAATAAAAGTTCTCGGAATTGGACGAAACTTTTTGGAGAATTACTTTGGAATATATAATAATTTATGGAACCAAGACCCACTGGAGGGGGCCCCCAGCTGCCCACAAGGCACCAGGGCGCGCCCCCCCTCTAGCGCGCCCTGGTGTGTAGTGGGGCCCACGAGGCTCCGCTAACCCTAATTCTGACGCTATAAAATCCTATTTTTCTAGAAAAACATAGGAGAGGAAGATTCATTGCGTTTTACGATACAGAGTCGCCGCCTCCTGTTCTTCATCGGGAGGCCAGATCTGGAGCCCGTTTGGGGCTCTAGAGAGGGGAATCTTCGGTCTTCGTCATCACCAACCCTCCTTCATCACCAATTCCATGATGCTCTCCATCGAGAGTGAGTAACTCCTTCATAGGCTCGCTGGTCGGTGAGTAGTTGGATGTGTTTCACCATGTAATCGGGTTAGTTTTGTCAGGGCTTGATCCCTATTATCCACTATGTTCTGAGATCGATGTTGCTATGAACTTGCTATGCTTAATGCTTGTCACTAGGACCCGAGTGCCATGATTTCAGATTTGAACCGTTTATGTTTTCACCATTATATCTATGTTCTAGATCCAATCTTGCAAGTCATATGCACCTGCTACGTGTTATGATCCGTAAACAACAGGGTGATAGTAACTGGGATACTTCCCGGTGATGATCGTAGTTTGTGGAGTTCATGTATTCACTATGTGTTAATGCTTTGTTCCGGTTATCTATTAAAAGGAGACCTTAATATCCCTTAATTTCCTTATGGACCCCGCTGCCACAGGAGGGTAGGACAAAAGATGTCGTGCAAATTCTTTTTCATAAGCGCGTATGACTATTTACCGAATACATGCCTACATTATATTTATGAACTAGAGCTAGTTCTGTGTCGCTCTAGGTTATGACTGTTATATGATGAATATTATCCAACGTAATCACCGATCCAATGCCTACGAGTTTTTCACATATTGTTCTTGCTAAGTTACTATTGCTATTGCTACTGTTACAACTGCTACAAAATTACTGCTATCACTATTACTGTTACTATTGTAGTTACCACTATTATCAAAACTATCAAACTACTGTGCTACTGATCACTTTGCTGCAGATATTTAATCTTGAGGTGTGGTTGAATTTACAACTCAACTGCTAATACTTACAAATATTCTTTGGCTCCCCTTGTGTCGAATCTATAAATTTGAGTTGAATACTCTACCCTCGAAAACTGTTGCGATCCCCCTATACTTGTGGGTTATTAGTATTACACACGCAACTCTAATCTAAATCATGCTTGATATCTCCTCCATCACACATAGTTCGTCTAATTGGTGGCGGTTTTATTTTAACACCGTTTGGGATTAATGCGTCGCACACAGTTTGGTCGAATGGTCTCTGATTCATGTGTCGCATTTGGACCATCTTGCAGTAGTGTTATGCGCATGAGTGCAAAATAAAAATTATCATCTCTTAGCATGCGTGGACGTCCTCATCTTTGCACAAATTTGTTTTTTTACTCACATTCGTACCTCTTTTTTCATACATGTTGAATAATATCAGGGAATCCCACTAATTAAGCTCCAAAATTTGAACTCTCAATTTCTTCACACTAGGGAAACCAAACTATTTGTCTCCTAACTCCTCAGCGATGACTTTGACTAAGATGTCCCAAAGAACATCATTTCGTACATCGAATAAAAACATCCTGCGCTCACAGAGATCTCTAAAGTCTTCACTCAAAAAAATAGGGTTCGGATAGAGCACACTTCAGAAATACTGTCTTTGTATCACCTTGCCGCCCTTAACAGTATGGTTTGCCCTTATGACCAAGAACTAGTAAAGAGATAAGTCTTCACACTCCAGTTCTTCTGCTAATTCTTTAGAAGGACGCACAAAAACCTTCAATGTTTCTTCACATTTTTAGGGGTCACCATCATTGGCTAAACTAAATCTTTAGGGACTTCACATGTATATACCCACAAATAAATTAGTCCCATAACCACTTGTATCATTAGTGCACCAAAACTACAAAAGGGGGCTCTAGATGTACATATAAAAAATTAAATTGGTGTTGCTACTGTCGGCGTCCTGGGAACGGGGGTCCCCAGACTTGCCTGCCTGCGGCCCACGGCGTGACTCCACCAGCGGCCCTGCACGACCCATCTTCACCAGCAAACACTCAAGACACTCGCGAGGGGCCAAGCCTCGCGAGGCGGACGATGCAAGACCTCCTCGGGGGCAGCCTCACCAAGCTGGCTCGCGAGGGGTGGAGAGATCAAGGCAAGGGGCACCTCGAGGTTCATGTGACGCAAGCCATGACGACCAAGGCCGGGCGGGCGCCAGTGCATGCAGTGTCCTCGTTTCCTCTTTGGTGCTAAAGAGGCAAGCGCAGGCAAGGAGTCCCGAGGCATCAGGCAAAGGTTTCCATATCAGTGCAACGAGACCAAGATCAGCAGGACGGCAGGACGGAGGTCACCGTGGAGCCCAAGACAGCGTCACCACCAGAGCCTTTGGCAGGCGAAGACCACCTTTAGTTAGGATAACTTGTACTAGTTTTCTCCCTTCGAATTTGGCCGTTGTGGCATCCCTTCCCGCCTAACATTTGGGGAGAGGACCAGGACCTCTATAAATAGGACTAGCCACCACCATAGAGGGGGGATCTGAGGGAGTCCTGGACTAAGGGGTCCTCGGGCGTCCGGCCTGTTACCTGTGGGCCGGACTGGTGGGCTGTGAAGACATGAAGGCCGAAGACTCTACCCGTGTCCGGATTGGACTCTCCTTAGCGTGGAAGGCAAGCTTGGGATCAACTATGAAGATTTCTCCTTATGTAACCGACTCTATGTAACCCTAGATCCCTCCGGTGTCTATATAAACCGGAGGGTGTAGTCCGGATAGGATACATTCATTACCATAGTCATACAGGCTAGACTTCTAGGGTTTAGTCATTACGATCTCGTGGTAGATCAACTCTTGTAACACTCATATTCATCAAGATCAATCAAGCAGGAAGTAGGGTATTACCTTCATAGAGAGGGCCCAACTCGGGTAAACATCGTGTCCCCGTCTCCTGTTACCATCGATCCTAGACGCACAGTTCGGGACCCCCTACCCGAGATCCGCCGGTTTTGACACCGACATTGGTGCTTTCATTGAGAGTTCCACTGTGACATCGACGAAAGGTTCGATGGATCGCCTTGTCCTTAAAGACAAAATCACCTCCGGAGGAGTCTCGCCCTGTGCCAAACCCTCCGCTGGGCGGCTTTACTATGATCGCCCGTTCGGCCGTTGAGCCGACAATGACCTCTCGGGCCATCGAAAATCCCCTTCGTATCAACTGCGAACACTCCAAGCAGATGGATCCGGCAGAGTTTTCGTCCCTAAACGAACTCCTAGATCGCATCGCCGCTTTGGGAATCGCCACAGATTACAATAGGATCGGGCTTAAAACCGATCAAGGAGAAATCAAAACTCCACCGGTCACCCACCAGATAGCGGTAGTCGAGGAGCAGGACGGGGAGTCTTCCTCTATATCGAAGACTTACTGTGTTCGGATCACCGATCAAGAAGAGCCAGATACCTACCAGCAAAAGGATGTGACCAGCCCTCCGAACATAGAATCGTATGGCAGTCCCAAACAATCAGAAGATATTCCGGAACCTGGACTGCTGAGTTCGGAAGGTCTTCAGACTCTGGATAATCGTTCAGGTCAGGGTTCGGATTTAATTCCACCCACCCACCCGGACATAGACGCCCTTATGAGCGTAAAACAGCAGTCTCAGGAAACGGTTCACCACTTCTAGGCCAGATTCCTCCTTGTCAAAAACAGGGTAAAAGATTGCCACGACGAGGACGCGATATCAGCGTTCTGCAACAATTGCACGGACAAAGGAATCCTCAACGCCATCAATCGCCGCCGCATACTGAAGTTCGCCAACTTAGCAACTATCGTACAGAAGTATAGCGCGGTGGAAAGCGCCTGGAAAACTTAGGCAGCTTGTTGGGAACCATCGGTCCCAACTAAACTCCTCCTACAGACGAAGAGGGCGCGCCCCCGTGTCATGCACAGTCCAACAGTCAAGAAACATAAACCCATCATGCGACATGGCACCGTTCTGGAGGGATGGCTCGATGGCCCATGCAAAATACACACAACGCCAGATACCGTGGAAAACCACAACCTTAGAGCTTGTTGGATACTCCGGCAGGTAGCCAAGAGCGGCGAGGACATCCTTATCAAGGACGCCCCAGAACATCACCCTCCAGAAGACGACGACACAAGAGTATTGACGGTCTTCGAGACATTCGCTTCAAACAACAAACGCAAAAGAGCACTTCATGACCTCGCCGAAGTCTGCCAAATCGCTGCAATAAACCCTTGGAACGACAAAACTATAACGTTCAATGCCGGTGATGAGCCGAAGTACAGGACAGTCCGAGTGCCAGCCGCATTAGTCCTCAGTCCCATCATGGACGGATTTCGACTTACCAAGGTCCTCATGGACGGAGGCATCGGACTAAACCTTATTTACGAGGACACACTCCACAAAATGGAAATAGACAGGAGCCGCATCAAGCAAAGTAGCACAACCTTCCGAGGAATCATTCCCGGTCGAGAGGCACGATGCGCGGGAAAAATCACACTTGACATGGTATTCGGCACGCAGGTGAATTATCGGTCCGAAGAAATCACTTTCCAAGTGGCCCCTTTCAGCAGCGGGTACCATGCCCTGTTGGGGCGGGATGCTTTTACGCGCTTCCAAGCTATACCCCATTACGAGTATATGAAGCTCAAAATGCCCGGACCAAACGGTATAATCACTCTCGTTAGTGATCCGGACATAGCACTCCGTGCTGAAAATAAAACCGCATCCCTGGCCCTTGAAGCGCTATCCGAAGCTCTTGCGGCCGAAGAATTAACCGCACTGCGCTCCACGGTGGACAGGGATGACGTAATCCTTGACAAACGCCCCAAATCCACCTCCTTCAAACTAGTAGAAGAAATAGTCAAATTCCAGGTCCACCCAACGGACCCCAAGAAGACAGCATCTATCGGAGCACAACTGAACCCAACAGTTGATGCCGCACTACGAGAATTCCTACGTGAAAACTGGGATATATTCACCTGGCACCCTTCAGATATGCCAGGGATCCCACGCGAGCTGGCCGAACATAGCCTCAATATATTAAAGGGATCTAAACTAGTCAAGCAAGCACTACGTCGCTTTTCTGAACCCAAGCGACAAGCCATGGGGGAGGAGCTGGCCAAGCTTATTGAAGCCGGATTCATTAGAGAAATCAAACATCCGGACTGGCTGGCAAACCTGGTGATGGTACCAAAAAAGGACAAATCCTGGCGCCTGCGCGTCGACTTCAAAGACCTCAACAAGGCCTGCCCTAAGGATCCCTTCCCCCTCCCCCACATTGATCAAATCATTGACGCCACCGCATGATGCGACTCACTGTGTTTCCTCAATGCATATTCCGGATACCATGAAATCAAAGTGGAGTCCGATCAAGCTGCATCAGCATTTATTACCCCATATGGGCCATTGTGCTTCAACACCATGCCTTTTGGGCTCAAGAACGCCGGCGCCACATACCAACGCATGATTCAAACATGCCTGGAGAAGCAGACCGGCAAGACAGTAGAAGCTTACGTCGATGACGTCGTCATCAAAACCAGGCACGTCGAAACACTAATAGACGACTTACGTCTTACATTCGACAATCTTCGCGCGTATGACATTAAACTCAACCCGGAAAAGTGTGTCTTCGGCGTCCCCGCTGGAAAACTGCTGGGTTTCATCGTTTCCAATAGAGGAATAGAAGCAAATCCAGCTAAAATCCGAGCTCTGTCACAGTTGGCTACGCCAACAAACCTCAAACAAGTCCAAAAACTAGCTGGTTGCGTGGCAGCATTAAGTCGCTTTATCTCCAGATTAGGAGAAAAGGCACTACCACTGTATCAGACGCTTCACGGCGCACCGATAACTTTCAATGGACAGACGCAACGACTACTGGACTGGAGGAAATAAAGGCCCTCCTAGCAAGCAACCCAATCCTCCTGGCCGCACCAAACGTTGGCAAACCCATGTTGCTATACATATCGGCAACACATTAGGTGGTGAGCGCCGTGCTCGTCGTCGAACGAGAATAGGACGGACACAAATTTCCGCTCCAAAGACCAGTATACTACGTATCTACTGTCCTCACACCATGCAAATCCCAGTACCCCCATTACCAAAAGATATCATACACGGTCTTCATGGCATCCCGAAAGCTACGACACTACTTCCAGGAGTGTTCAATCACGGCGGCTTCTGAAGTCCCACTCAATGACATAATAAACAACCGTGACGCCACGGGACGAATCGCCAAATGGGCCATAGAGCTACTTCCATTTGACATAACATACAAGCCACGTCGAGCTATCAAATCCCAAGTGCTGGCTGACTTCGTCGCCGAATGGACAGAGGCTGAACTCCCCAAAGAGTAGGCGCATATTCCAATTGGGTTATGTATTTTGACGGCTCCAAAATGTTGGCGGGGCTGGGAGCGGGCTCGTGTTAACGCCCCCCACTGGAGATGTCGTCCAGTATGTACTCCAAATATTATACACAGACTCCAACAACGAAGCCGAATACGAGGCCTTATTGCATGGTCTTCGGATGGCCATATCCATGGGCATACAACGCCTGGAGGTGCGCGGGGACTCAAACCTCGCAATATCTCAAATAAACGGAGACTTCAATGCCAAAGATCCAAAGATGGCAGCATACCGTAATGCCGTCCTAAAAATGTCGGCTCGGTAACCAGGCGGCGGACGTCCTTGCTCGCATTGGCCCTAAGCGCGACCCCGTCCCACCATCTTCCTGGAAAGGCTTTTCAACCCATCCGTGGTGTGGCAGGGGGAGGGCAGCAACAACAGTCCAGATCCGAACACAACCCCAGACTCTGAACACATCGATATCATCAGGGGCTCAGCCACCGAAATTACACCGTCGGCCCATCTCGTTATGGCAGTCATTGCCCCATGGACCGAACCCTTCTTGGCCTACATTAATAGGAAGGAGCTGCCCGAAGACCAGAATGAGGCCGGCCGCATTGTCCGGCGCTCAAAGGCCTACAAGATTCACGACTGAGAGCTCTACAAGAAAAGTACTACCGGAGTGCTTCAAAGATGTATCTCCGAGGAGGAGGGGCGACAGCTTTTGGCAGAAATTCACGCTGGTCTAGGCGGACACAACGTGATACGTCTCCAACGTATCCATAATTTATGAAGTATTCATGCTATTATATTATCCATCTTAGATGTTTTATATGCATTTATATGCTATTTTATATGATTTTGGGACTAACCTATTAACCTAGAGCCCAGTGCCAGTTTCTGTTTTTTCCTTGTCTTTGAGTTTTACAGAAAAGGAATACCAAACGGAGTCCAATTGACGTGCCAATTTTTGTTGATTTTTTATGGACCAAAAGAAGCCCCTGGAGCAACAGAGTTGGGCCAGAAGAGTCCCGGGCTGTTCACGAGGGTGGGGGGGCGCGCCCACCCCCCTGGGTGTGGGCCCCTGCCTCATGGACGACTCTGAGACCCCCCTGATGTGAAACCAATGCCAAAAATTCCTATAAATACAGAAACCCCCAGAAAATAACCTAGATCGAAAGTTCCGCTGCCGCAAGCCTCTCTAGCCACGAGAAATCAATCTAGGCCCTCTCTGGCACCCTGCTGGAGGGGGCCATCATCACCGGAGGCCATGGAGGAGGATCTCGGAGGGGCCATCATCGCCATGAAGGCCAAGGACTAGAGGGAGAACCTCCCCCCATCTAGGGGGAGGCCATGGAGGAGGAATCACAAGGGGGAGAACTTCTCCTCCTCTCTCTCGGTGGCACCGGAGTGCCATCGGGAGGGGAATAATCGCCTCCAACTGGAAACTAAGTGGGTGTGCATCCAACTTGCTTGCTCATGAATACCTCGGGCATTTGAGGAAGCCCATCATCGGAATATACAAGGCAAGTTCTATAATGAAAATTCCCACTAGTATATGAAAGTGAAAGCATAGGATACTCTCTCTATGAAGAACATGGCGCTACTTTGAAGCATAAGTGTGGTAAAAGGATAGTAACATTGCCCCTTCTCTCTTTTTCTCTCATTTTTTTCTTTTTCTTTTTTTGGGCCTTCTTTTTTTGGCCTTTCTCTTTTTATTTATTTTTTATTTTTTCGTCCGGAGTCTCATCCCGACTTGTGGGGGAATCATAGTCTCCATCATCCTTTCCTCACTGGGGCAATGCTCTAATAATGATGATCATCACACTTTTATTTACTTACAACTCTATATTACAACTCGATATCTAGAACAAAGATATGACTTTATATGAATGCCTCCGCGTGTACCGGATGTGCAATGATCTAGCGAGCAATAACATCAAAAACGGACAAGCCATGAAAACATCATGCTAGATATCTTACGATCATGCAAAGCAATATGACAATGAATGCTCAAGTCATGTATATGATGATGATGGAAGTTGCATGGCAATATATCTCGAATGGCTATGGAAATGCCATAATAGGTAGGTATGGTGGCTGTTTTGAGGAAGATATAAGGAGGTTTATGTGTGATAGAGCGATCGTATCACGGGGTTTGATGCACCGTGAAGTTTGCACCAACTCTCGAGGTGAGAAAAGGCAATGCACGGCATCAAGAGGCTAGCAATGATGGAAGGTGAGAGTGCGATAATCCATGGACTCAACATTAGTCATAAAGAACTCACATAATTATTGCAAAAATCTATTAGTCATCGAAACAAAGTAATACGCGCATGCTCCTAGGGGGATAGATTGGTAGGAAAAGACCATCGCTCGTCCCCGACCGCCACTCATAAGGAAGGCAATCAATAAACACCTCATGCTCCGACTTCGTTATATAACGGTTCACCATACGTGCATGCTACGGGACTTGCAAACCTCAACACAAGTATTTCTCAATTTCATAATTACTCAACTAGCACGACTCTAATATCACCACCTTTATATCGCAAAACTATTGCAAGGAATCAAACATATCATATTCAGCGATCTACAAGTTTATGTAGGATTTTATGCCTAACCATGTGAATGACCAGTTCCTGTCATCTCTCTAAATAGATATAAGCGAAGCAAGAGAGTTTAATTCTTTCTACAAAAGATATGCCCATGCTCTAACAAATATAAGTGAAGCAAAAGAGCATTCTACAAATGGCGGTTGTCTATTTAAAGAGAAACAGGCAATCCAACTTCAAATGATATAAGTGAAGCACATGAAGCATTCTATAAAGCCATACTCAAAAGATATAAGTGAAGTGCATAGATCATTCTATAAATCAACCAAGGACCATCTCATACCACATGGTGCATAAAAAGAAAAATAAAAACCTAATTGCAAAAGACGCTCCAAGATTTGCACATATCACATGAATGAAATGAATCCAAAAACATACCGATATTTGTTGAAGCCATTAAGCTAGGCATATAGTGCTCAAGTAGTGAATCCACCCGGATCCCAAGGTATATCAAAGCCAATTTTAGTTAACAATGATTTGTAATTTAGTAGTGAGCACAAAGTAACATATATCATGTAATGACGAAGTCTAACTCTCTTTCTATGCATCGGCATGTCATAAAAGAACAATTCATGCACACATAGTAAAGGCCAATGCATGGTATAAACAGTTTCTTGCAATTTTATCATATTGGAAACATAGAGAGGTGGAGATATAGTTCCTCTCTCATAATAATTGCAAGTAGGAGCAGCAAGCACATGCGTATTATATCTATTAAAATCATCATGTGCAACGGTAAAAGGCAACCCATCAATGTAATCCTTAATAAAAGCAAACTTCTCCGATATAGTGTAGTTGGGAGAATTCAAAAAGATAATAGGACTATCATGCGTGGGTGCAATAGCAACAATTTCATGTTTAACATAAGGAACTATATCAAGTTCATCTCCATAAGCATAATTCATATTGGCATCTTGGCCACAAGCATAGCAAGCATCATCAAAAAGGGATATTTCAAAAGAATTAACGGGATCATAACAATCATCCTTCGGTAAGCACGAAGGAGAATTAAATAATGTATGAGTTGGAAGGTTACTCTCATTAGAAGGTGGGCAGGGGTAGCTAATCCGCTCTTCCTCCTTTTGTTCTTCGCTCTCCTCGTCATCTTTTTCATCCAATGAGCTCACAGTTTCATCAATTTCTTCTTCCATAGCTTCCTGCAAAATATTAGTCTCTTCTTGGACAGTGGAGTAGTTCTCAATATATGGTTTAACATAAGGATTAGAAGCATAATTATCATAGCAATATTTAAGTATGGCAAAATTTTCAGATTCGTAAAGAGTAGCACCATACTTTTCAATCAAAGAAGCAATTTCGTAAGCACCCTTAAAAGCAACAAATTCTTCAATTTGTTGAACATCATAGTAATTGTAAACACCCTTAGCATACGAGGATAAGATTCCATTATCAATAAACTCACATTGGCAGGGAAGGTGTTTCTTAGGGTTTTTAGAACAACAAGTAAAATCATAATAATAGCATAAATTCCAAGCATAGCATTGCAAACGTTGAATTTGATCCCATAATAGTTTCCCTTTTTCAGATATACGGTGTCGCACATAACAAGCATGCTCATCTAAAGATTTGCCCTCAACTAAGCTATTTGGGGTTTCAGCACGAGCACAAAGGGATCGAAGATGATCCAAGTAAAAAGCTTCAGTAGTGTGATAGATTTTGAGTGGTTCTTCAACCATTGGAGCAGTAGGTACAACTAATTTTTTGGTATTTTATGCTTCCTACCCATAACTAAAGATAGAAAACAACTAAGAACAACAAATAAAAATTACTTAGTGATAAAGCAAACAAGCACACACGAGAATATTCACCCCACGCTATTGCTCCCCGGCAACGGCGCCAGAAAAAGGTCTTGATAACCCACAAGTATAGAGGATCGTAATAGTTTTTGATAAGTAAGAGTGTCGAACCCAACGAGGAGCTAAAGGTAGAACAAATATTCCCTAAAGTTCTATCGACCACCGATACAACTCTACGCACGCTTAACGTTCGCTTTACCTAGAACAAGTATAAAACTAGAAGTACTTTGTAGGTGTTTTCGGATAGGCTTGCAAGAAAGTAAAGAGCATGAAAATAAAACTAGGGGCTGTTAAGGTAAAGAAAAAACTAAAGTAAATATAGCGAGTGTGGAAAAGTGATGGTAGGTTTGGCTAAATTGTCCCTTAAGCAATTGACTACTTTACTAGACCGATAGCAAGTTTTATGTGGGAGAGGCCACTGCTAGCATGTTATCCCTTACTTGGAATTCTATGCACTTATGATTGGAACTATTAGCAAGCATCCGCAACTACTAACGTTCATTAAGGTAAAACCTAACCATAGCATTAAGATATATTGGTCCCCTTTCAATCCCGTATGCATCAATTTCTATGCTAGGTTGAAGCTTCTGTCACTCTTGCCCTCCAATACATAGTCCTATCAACATACAACTAACCCTACGGTGTGATCCACGCTACCATATGATGGGCACCAAAGGACAGCAACATAACCACAAGCAAATTAAATCAATCATAGCAATTCATCAACCACCAATAGGACAATGAAAATCTACTCAGACATCATAGGATGGCAACACATCATTGGATAATAATATGAAGCATAAAACACCATGTTCAAGTAAAGGGTACAACGGGTTGCGGGATAGTGGACCGCTGAATATAGAAGGGGGAAGGTGATGGAGATGTTGGTGAAGATGGCGGAGGTGTTGGTGAAGATCGCAATGATGATGATGGCCCCGACGCTGCTCCGCGCCATCGAAGCAAGGGGAGAGAGCCCCTTCTTCTTCTTCTTCTTGACCTCCTCCCTAGATGGGAGGAGGGTTTCCTATGTTCCTTGGCTCCCATGGCTTGGGAGGGGCGAGACCTCCGAGATTGGATCTATCTCTGCTTCGCTCTGCTCGCCTGTTTCACCGCTTGTATATATGGAGATCCAGAACTCGATTGGCCTGAAATCTTCGCGAGATTTTTTTTCCGAATATTAGCTTTCTTGCGGCAAAAGAAGAGCATCAACCGCCTTACGGTGGGCTCACGAGGTAGGGGCGGCGAGCAGGGGGCGCGTCCTCGCCTCGTGACCACCTCTCGCATCGTTCACGTTGATTTTCCTTCCAAATTTTCCATATTTTCAAAAATAAGCTTCGTCCATTTTTATCCCGCTTGGACTCCGCTTGATATGGATATTCTGCGAAACCAAAAACATGCAATGCATGTGAACTGCACTGGCATCGGATCAATATGTTAGTCCCAAAAATAATATAAAAAGTTGCCAAAAAGTATATGAAAATTGAATAATATTGGCATGGAGCAATAAAAAATTATAGATACGATGGAGACGTATGAGGAGGCAAAACTATAAGCCCCTATCTTTCTCTGCGTCCGATTAAAACTTTGAACCCATAAATATCACGTGAGTGTTAGCAACTGTGAAAGATTAAATGATAGTTGAGTATGTGGAGTTTGCTGAATCAAAGCTCTGACATAGACCCTTCCTGAAAATAAGATGAATTGCAGTTGTTTGATGACTGAGAATATTGTTTGTTACTTTTCAAGAAAGTTTATGATCTATACTTTAACATGTGAATAGCTTGTTACTTGATCATGAAAATTTTTATGAGATGAGCTACTGTTATGACATATAATGATGCTAGAAAAGGTGATTGAAATTATCATTGATCAAACTTGTGCACCTGCTAGCATTCACACATCATAAATTATTTCTTTTATCATTTACCTACTCGAGGACGAGCAGGAATTAAGCTTGGGGTTGCTGATACGTCTCCAACGTATCTATAATTTATGAAGTATTCATGCTATTATATTATCCATCTTAGATGTTTTATATGCATTTATATGCTATTTTATATGATTTTTGGGACTAACCTATTAACCTAGAGCCCAATGCCAGTTTCTGATTTTCCTTGTCTTTGAGTTTTACAGAAAAGGAATACCAAACGGAGTCCAATTGACGTGCCAATTTTTGTTGATTTTTTATGGACCAAAAGAAGCCCCTGGAGCAAAAGAGTTGGGCCAGAAGAGTCCCAGGTTGTCCACGAGGATGGGGGGCGCGCCCACCCCCCTGGGCATGGGCCCCTGCCTCGTGGACGACTCGGAGACCCCCCTGACGTGAAACCAACGCCAAAAATTCCTATAAATAGAGAAACCCCCAGAAAATAACCTAGATCGAAAGTTCCGCTGCCGCAAGCCTCAGAGCCACGAGAAATCAATCTAGGCCCTCTCCGCACTGTTGAGGGGGCCACCATCATCGGTGGCCATGGAGGAAGATCCCGGAGGGGCCATCATCGCCATGAAGGCCAAGGACCAGAGGGAGAACCTCTCCCGATCTAGGGGGAGGCCATGGAGGAGGAAGCACAAGGGGAGAACTCTCCTCCTCTCTCTCGGTGGCACCGGAGTGCCATCGGGAGGGGAATCATTGCCGCGGTGATCGTCTTCGTCAACATCACCATCATCATTACCATCCTCATCTATTTTACGCGGTCCACTCTCCCGCACCCCGCTGTAACCCCTACTTGAACATGGTTCTTTATGCCACATATTATGATCCAATGATGTGTTGCCATCCTATGATGTTTTGAGTAGATATCCTTTGTCTTTGGGTTGATTGATGATCTAGATTGGTAAGAGTTGTATGTTTTATTTTGGTGCTGTCCTATGGTGCCCTCCGTGTCGCGCAAGCGTGAGGGATTCCGCTGTAGGGTGTTGCAACACGCTCATGATTCACTTATAGTGGGTTGGTGAGGATCAAACACAAACCCGAGTAAGGGGTTGTTGCGTATGGGAATAAAGAGGACCTGATGCTTTAATGCTATGGTTGGGTTTTACCTTAATGATCTTTAGTAGTTGCGGATGCTTGCTAGAGTTCCAATCATAAGTGCATATGATCCAAGAAGAGAAAGTATGTTAGCTTATGCCTCTCCCTCATATGAAATTGCAATGACGACTACCTGTCTTGTTAACGATTGTCTAGGATAATTCCACACACCGACCCATCATTATTCCACACTCGCTATTTATAATATTTAGTAATATATTCTAACTTTATGATAACAACACCTACTTTTATGTTTTAGCTCTCCGATATCATGCAAAGTTATCCTCTTCATACCCACAACGTAGTTTTATTTCTCGTTTCTAGTTGGAAGCAAACGCTCGGTGTACGTAGAGTCGTATCAGTGGCTGATAGGACTTGAGAGAATATTGATCTTACCTTTAGCTCCTTGTGGGTTCGACACTCCATACTTATCACTTCCACCTTTGGGAATTGCTATGATGATTCCCTGCACTTGGGGATTATCACCATGCCGCAGCCCGGGCCCTTGTTAGCAAGGCCTTCTGCACAGGGTTTTATTGGCCGACGGCCCGAGCAGATGCGCAGGACCTTGTCCAACTCTACGTCGGGTGCCAACTCTTCGCCAACCAAAGCCACATGCCCCCAACTGCCTTACAGATTATCCCCATCACTTGGCCTTTCGCGGTCTGGGGACTGGATATGGTTGGACCCCTTAAAGGGGGAAGCCATAATAAAAAATATCTTCTGGTTATGGTGGACAAATTCACTAAGTGGATAGAGGCTAAACCGGTCAAAACGGCTGAGTCCGGCCCGGTGTTAGACTTCATATCCGATGTTGTGCACCGTTATGGTGTCCCACACAGCATCATCACCGACAACGGCTCTAACTTCACAACCGACGAGGTAAAAACCTAGTGCACTAATCTGGGCATTAAACTCGATTACGCCTCCGTCTACCACCCGCAAACCAACGGTCAAGTCAAACGAGCCAATGGTCTTATTATGAGCAACATCAAGCCCAGATGAGTGCGGTCTTTGGAAGAACCAGACAAGCACTGGGTTGAGGAGCTCGACTCCGTACTCTGGGGGTTGCGGACCACGCCCAACCATACTACCGGATACACACCTTTCTTCGTGGTGTATGGCGCAGAGGCCGTGTTGCCCTGCGATATTATTCACGACTCACCTCGAGTGCGTATGTACGAAGAGAGAGAAGCCGAGCTTGATCGGTAGGACAGCCTAGATGCCCTGGAGGAGGAGCGCAATGTCGCAAAAGCCCGTTCAGCATTTTACCAATAGCAGGCTCGAAGATATCAAAGCAGAGAAGTACGGACCAAGACTTACAATGTTGGCGAACTCGTTCTACGCCTGCCGGAGAAGAAAAAGGACAAACTCAAGCCCAAATGGGAGGGTCCCTTCATAATTTGACGAAGTTCTCACCAGTGGAGCGTACCGTCTTCGTGATGCATCAGACAATTGCCTCGAGCCGAACCCCTGGAACGTGGCCAGACTCCGAAGATTCTATGCCTAGTGCCGAACTCCGTGTTCGTCTCCTTCTCCCCTGTAGTTTCCATTATTTTTTCTCTATTTTCCAATTAATTTTTCCTTTCTCGCTTTAAAGCTTTGGTACGGCTAGACCGCACACCCCCGACACATACATCTTTAAAATATGTATGTCCATTTTACCTGGGGGCTTCTTGAACAGAAGCTTTTTATTATTATTCCTCGAGCATCAAGCTCTCCACATATGAGTTCTTCAATATGTACCTTTTCTTCGCCATTATATGCATCGATATGACTTAAGTTTTGGCCAAGCTGGGTTGCCTGGCTCCTGTGCTTATTGTTGGGGAACGTAGTAATTTCAAAAAATTTCCTACGCACACGCAAGACCATGGTGATGGCATAGCAACGAGAGGGAGAGTGTCCGCCCACGCACTGTGAGACCGAAAGCGAAGCGTTATAACAACGCTGTTGATGTAGTCGACGCCTTCATGATCCGACCGATCCAAGCACCGAACGACGGCACCTCCGAAGTTCTCGCACACGCTCAGCTCGATGACGATCCCTGCTCCGATCCAAAGAAAGTGTCGGGGATGAGTTCCACAAGACGACGGCGCAGGACGATGATGATGCTCCACCGACGCAGGGCTTCGCTTAAGCTCCGCGACGATATGACTTCTCCGGCGCAGGCTTCGCTAAGCTCTGCGACGATATGACCGAAGTGGAATATGGTGGAGGGGGCACCACACACGGCTAAGGAACGATCCGTAGATCAACTTGTGTGTCATGGGTGCCCCGCCCCGTGATATAAAGGAGGGGGTGCGGCCAGCCCATAAGGCTGAGGAGTCCTACTCCCACCGGAGTAGGACTCCCCTTCCTAGTTGGATTAGGATTGAGGAGGGAAGAGGAAGGCGCCGCCCTCTCCTTGTCCTATTCGGACTAGAGGGGAGGGGCGCGCCTGCCTGGCCGGCCCTTCCTCTTCTCTTATGGCCCATCAAGGCCCATAGACTTCGGGGTTCCGTAACCCGGTGTTCCAGAACTTCCTGTTTTCATCCGAACCTTCCAAGTCCAAACATAGGCTTCCAATATATCAATCTTTATGTCTCGACCATTTCGAGACTCCTCGTCATGTCCGTGATCACATCCGGGACTCAACAACCTTCGTACATCAAAACTTATAAACTCATAATGAACTGTCATCAAACGTTAAGCGTGCGGACCCTACGGGTTCGAGAACTATGTAGACATGACCTAGAACCATTCTCGGTCAATAACCAATAGCGGAACCTGGATGCCCATATTGGTTCCTACATATTCTACGAAGATCTTTATCGGTCAAACCGCATAACGATATACGTTGTTCCTTTTGTCATCGGTATGTTACTTACCCGAGATTCGATCGTCGGTATCCAATACCTAGTTCAATCTCGCTATCGTAAGTCTCTTTACTCGCTCCGTAATACATCATCTCACAACTAACTCATTAGTTGTAATGCTTGCAAGGCTTATGTGATGTGTATTACCGAGAAGGCCCAGAGATACCTCTCCGACAATCGGAGGACAAAACCTAATCTCAAATACGCCAACCCAACAAGTACCTTTGGAGACACCTGTAGTACTCCTTTATAATCACCCAGCTTATGTTGTGACGCTTGGTAGTACCCAAAGTGTTCCTCCGTAAACGGAGTTGCATAATCTCATAGTTACAGAACATGTATAGGTCATGAAGAAAGCATTAGCAATATACTAAACGATCAAGTGCTAAGCTAACGGAATGGGTCATGTCAATCACATCATTCTCCTAATGAGGTGATCCCATTAATCAAATGACAACACATGTCTATGGTTAGGAAACACAACCATCTTTGATTAATGAGCTAGTCTAGTAGAGGCATACTAGTGACTATCTGCTTGTCTATGTATTCACACATGTATTATGTTTCCTGTTAATACAATTCTAGCATGAATAATAAACATTTATCATGGTATAAGGAAATAAATAATAACTTTATTATTTCCTCTAGGGCATATTTCCTTCAGCCTCCCACTTGCACTAGAGTCAATAATCTAGATTACACAAGAATGATTCTAACACCCATGGAGTCTTGGTGCTGATCATGTTTTGCTCGTGGAAGAGGCTTAGTCAACGGTCTCGCAACATTCAGATCCGTATGTATTTTGCAAATCTCTATGTCTCCCACTTGACTTGGTCCCGAATGGAATTGAAGCATCTCTTGATATGCTTGGTCCTCTTGTGAAATCTGGATTCCTTTGCCAAGGCAATTGCACCAGATTGTCACAGAAGATCTTCATCGGTCCCGATGCACTAGGTATGACACCTAGATCGAAATGAACTCTTTCATCCAGATTCTTCATTTGCTGCTTCAAGCAGCTATGTACTCCGCTTCACATGTAGATCCCGCCACGACGCTTTGTTTAGAATCGCACCAACCGACAGCTCCACCGCTTAATAAAAACAAGTATCCGGTTTGCGATTTAGAATCGTCCGGATCGTGTCAAAGCTTGCATCGACGTAACCATTTACGACTAGCTCTTTGTCACCTCCATATACGAGAAACATATCCTTAGTCCTTTTCGTATTTCAGATGTTCTTGACCGCTGTCCAAAGGATCCACCTCGATTACTTTGGTACCTTCCCGCCAAGCTTACAGCTAAGCATACGCCGTGTCTGGTACACAACATTGCATACATGATAGAGCCTATGGCTGAAGCATAGGAACATCTTTCATTTTCTCTATCTTCTCGTTGTGGTCGGGCATTGAGTCCGACTCAATCTTACACCTTGTAATACTGTGGTAAAAACCTTTCTTTGCTCGATCCATTTTGAACTTCTTCAAAACTTTATCAAGGTATGTGCTTTGTGAAAGTCCAATTAAGCGCCTTGATCTATCTCTATAGATCTTGATGCCCAATATGTAAGCAGCTTCACCGAGGTCTTTCATTGAGAAACTTTTATTCAAGTATCCTTTATGCTATCCAGAAATTCTATATCATTTCCAATCAATAATATGTCGTCCACATATAATATCGAAATGCTACAGAGCTCCCACTCACTTTCTTGTAAATACAAAGCTTCTCCAAAAGTCTCAGATAAAACCATATGCTTTGATCACACTATCAAAGCGCTTATTCCAACTCCGAGAGGCTTGCACTGCACCATAAATTGATCGCTGGAGCTTGCACACTTTGTTAGCACCCTTTGGATCAACAAAACCTTCTGGTTGCATCATATACAACTCTTCTTCTAGAAATCCATTCAAGAATGCAGTTTTACATCCATTTGCCAAATTTCATAATCATAAAATGCGCAATTGCTAACATGATTCGAGAGACTTAAGCATCGCTAAGGGTGAGAAAGTCTCATCGTAGTCAACCCCTTGAACTTGTCGAAAACCTTTCGCAACAAGTCGAGCTTTGTAGATGCTACATTACCATCGGCGCCGCCTTCTTCTTAAAGATCCATTTATTCTCAATGGCTTGCCTATCATCGGGCAAGTCAACCAAAGTCCATACTTTGTTCTCATACATGGATCCCATCTCAGATTTCATGGCTTCCAGCCATTTCGCTGAATCTGGGCTCACCATCGCTTCTTCATAGTTTGTAGGTTCGCCATGGTCAAGTAACATGACTTCCGAATAGGATTACCGTACCACTCGTGCGATTTTACTCGTTGACCCACGGTTCAGAGTAACTTGATCTCAAGCTTCATGATCATCATCATTAGTTTCCTCACTAATTGGTGTAGTTGTCACAAGAACCGTTTCTTGTGATGAACTACTTTCCAATAAGGGAGCAGATATGATTATCTCATCAAGTTCTACTTTCCTCCCACTCACTTCTTTCGAGAGAAACTCCTTTCTAGAAAGGATCCGAATTTAGCAACGAAAACCTTGCCTTCAGATCTGTGATAGAAAGTGTACCCAACAGTCTCCTTTGGGTATCCTATGAAGACACATTCGATTTGGGTTCGAGCTTATCTGGTTGAAGTTTCTTCACATAAGCATCGCAGCCCCAAACTTTAAGAAACGACAACTTTGGTTTCTTGCCAAACCACAGTTCATACGGTGTCGCCTCAACGGATTTAGATGGTGCCCTATTTAACGTGAATGCGGCCGCCTCTAAAGCATATCCCCAAAACGATAGCGGTAAATCGGTATGAGACATCATAGACCGCACCATATCAAGTAAAGTACGACACGATGTTCGACACACCATTTCTCCGTGGTGTTCCGGTGGCGGAGTTGCTAAACTATTCCACATTGTTTCAAATGTAAACCAAACTCGAACTCAAATATTCTCCTCCACGATCCGATCAGAAACTTTATTTTCTTGTTACGATGATTTTCTACTTCACTCAAACTCTTTGAACTTTTCAAATGTTTCAGATTTGTGTTTCATTAAGTAGATATACCCATATCTGCTCAAATCATTTGTGAAGGTGAGAAAATAACGATCCCCGCCAAGGCCTCAACATTCATTGGACCACAAACATCAAGATGTATGATTTCCAACAAATCAGTTGCTCGCCCATTGTTCCGAGAACGGCGTTTTGGTCATCTTGCCCATGAGGCACGGTTCGCAAGTACCAAGTGATTCATAATCAAGTGATTCCAGAAGCCCATCAGTATGGAGTTTCTTCATGCGTTTTATACCGATATGACCTAAATGGCAGTGCCATAAATAAGTTGCATTATCATTATCAACTCTGCATCTTTTGGTTTCAACACTATGAATATGTGTATTACTACTATCGAGATTCAATAAAAATAGACCATTCTTCAAGGGTGCGTGACCATAAAAGATATTACTCAATAGAACAACCATTATTCTCTGATTTAAATGAATAACCGTCTCGCATCAAACAAGATCCAGATATAATGTTCATGCTCAACGCTGGCACCAAATAACAATTATTTAGGTCTAAAACTAATCCCAAGGTAGATGTAGAGGTAGCGTGTCGATCGCGATCACATTGACTTTGGAACCATTTCCCACGCCGCATCGTCACCTCGCCCTTTGCCGCTGCTCGCCTATTCCAGTAGTCCCTGCTTCGAGTTGCAAATATTAGCAATGTAACCAGATCAAATACCTGTGTGCTACTACGAGCTCTAGTAAGGTACACATCAATAACATGTATATCACATATACCTTTGTTCACCTTGCCATCCTTCTTATCCGCCAAATACTTGGGGCAGTTCCGCTTCCAAAGGTCCATCGCTTGCAAGAAAAAACACTCGGGCCTGTGCTTAGGTCCAGACTTGGGTTTCTTCTCTTGAGCAGCAACTTTCTTGATGTTCTTTTGAAGTTTCCTTCTTCTTTCCTTTGACCTTTTCTTGAAACTAGTGGTCTTGTTGACCATCAACACTTGATGCTCTTTCTTGATTTCTACCTCCGCTGCTTTTAGCATTGCTAAGAGCTCGGAATTGTTTTGGTCATCCCTTGCATATTATAGTTCATCACGAAGCTCTTGTAGCTTGGTGGCGTGATTGGAGAATTTGTCAATGACACTATCATCCGAAGAGTAACTCCCGCTTGAATCAAGTGATTATTATACCTGCACATTTTGAGTATATGTTCACCGATGTAACTATTCTCCTCCATCTTGCAGCTATAGAACTTATTGGAGACTTCATATCTCTCAATCCGGCATTTGCTTGAAATATTAACTTCAACTCTGGAACATCTCATATGCTCCATGACGCTCAAAACGCCGTTGAAGACCCGGTTCTAAGCCGTAGCATGGCACACTAAACTATCGAGTAGTCATCGCTTTGCTCGCCAGACGCTCACAACTTCTCGCGTAGCTCTGCAAAGCAGTTCGCACCCAGCGGTGCTTCCAGACGTAATTCTTCCAGGCAGCAATGAGGATAATCTCGTTACGGACCCAGTCCGTAATTGCTACCATCATCTTTCAACTTTGCTTTGTCAAGGAACGCATTAAAATTCAACGAACAACAAAGACGAGCCATCTATCTACAAGAAACATAGACAAGCAAAAATACTATCAGTACTAAGTTCATGATCAATTTAAGTTTAATTAATCATATTAAAACCTCCCACTTAGACAGACATCTCTAGTCATCTAAGTGATTACGTGATCCAAATCAACTAAACCATGTCCGATCATCACGTGAGATGGAGTAGTTTCAATGGTGAACATCACTATGTTGATCATATCTACTATATGATTCACGCCGACCTTTCGGTCTCCGTGTTCCGAGGCCATATCTGTTATATGCTAGGCTCGTCAAGTTTAACTCGAGTATTCGCTGTGCAACTGTTTTGCACGCTGTAGATGGACGAGAACTTATCACACCCGATCATCACGTGGTGTCCGGGTACTACGAACTTTTAGCAACGTTGCATACCAGGAGAACACCTCTTGATTATTTTAGTGAGAGATCATCTTATAATGCTACCGCCAATCAAAGCAAGATAAGATGCATAAAGGATAAACATCACATGCAATCAATATAAGTGATATGATATGGTCATCATCATCTTGTGCTTGTGATTCCATCGCCAAGCACCGCCATGATCACCATCGCCACCGGCGCGACACCTTGATCTCCATCGTAGCATCGTTGTCGCCTCGCCAACTATTGCTTCTACGACTATCGCTACTTCTTAGTGATAAAGTAAAGCAATTACATGGCGCTTGCATTTCATACAATAAAGCGACAACCATATGGCTCTCGCCATTGTCGATAACTTGGTTACAAAACATGATCATCTCATACAATAAAATATAGCATCACGCCTTGACCACATCACATCACAACATGCCCTGCAAAAACAAGTTAGACGCCCTCTACTTTGTTGTTGCAAGTTTTACGTGGCTGCTACGGGCTGAGCAAGAACCGTTTTACCTACGCATCAAAACCACAACGATAGTTTGTCAAGTTGGTGCTGTTTTAACCTTCGCAAGGACGGGCGAGCCACACTCGGTTCAACTAAAGTGAGAGAAACCGACACCGCCGTCACCTTTAAGCAACTAGTGCTCAAGCGGTGAAACCAGTCTCGCGTAAGCGCACGCGTAATGTCGGTCCGGCCGCTTCATCTCACAATACCGCCGAACCAAAGTATGACATGCTGGTAAGCAGATGACTTATATCGCCCACAACTCACTTGTGTTCTACTCGTGCACATGACATCAACGATAAAACCAGGCTCGATACCACTGCTGGGGAACGAGTAATTTCAAAAATTTCCACGCACACACAAGACCATGGTGATGGCATAGCAACGAGAGGGGAGAGGTCCGTCCACGCACTCGTGAGACCGAAAGCGGAAGCGTTATAACAACGCTGTTGATGTAGTCGACGCCTTCACGATCCGACCGATCCAAGCACCGAACGACGGCACCTCCGAGTTCTCGCACACGCTCAGCTCGATGACGATCCCCGGCTCCGATCCAAAGAAAGTGCCGGGATGAGTTCCACAAGACGACGGCGTGGTGGCGATGATGATGCTCCACCGACGCAGGGCTTCGCTTAAGCTCCGCGACGATATGACTTCACGGCGCGCAGGCTTCGCTTAAGCTCCGCGACGATATGACCGATGTGGAATATGGTGGAGGGGGCACCGCACACGGCTAAGGAACGATCCGTAGATTAACTTGTGTGTCATGGGGTGCCCCTGCCCCTCAGATATAAAGGAGCAAGGGGGGGCGGCCAGCCCAGGGGCGCTGGAGGAGTCCTACTCCCACCAGAGTAGGACTCCCTTCCTAGTTGGATTAGGATTGGAGGAGGGGAAGAGGAAAGGCGCCGCCTCTCCTTGTCCTATTCGGACTAGAGGGGAGGGGGGGCGCGCCTGCCCTGGCCGCCCTTCCTCTTCTCTCTTATGGCCCATCAAGGCCCATAGACCCTCGGGGTTCCGTAACCCCGGTGTTCCAGAACTTCCTGTTTTCATCCGAACCTTCCAAGTCCAAACATAGGCTTCCAATATATCAATCTTTATGTCTCGACCATTTCGAGACTCCTCGTCATGTCCGTGATCACATCCGGACTCAACAACCTTCGTACATCAAAACTTATAAACTCATAATGAATCATCATCGAACGTTAAGCGTGCGGACCCTACGGGTTCGAGAACTATGTAGACATGACCTAGAACCATTCTCGGTCAATAACCAATAGCGGAACCTGGATGCCCATATTGGTTCCTACATATTCTACGAAGATCTTTATCGGTCAAACCGCATAACGATATACGTTGTTCCTTTTGTCATCGGTATGTTACTTACCCGAGATTCGATCGTCAAGATCCAATACCTAGTTCAATCTCGTTACGGTAAGTCTCTTTACTCATTCCGAATACATCATCTCACAACTAACTCATTAGTTGTAATGCTTGCAAGGCTTATGTGATGTGTATTACCGAGAAGGCCCAGAGATACCTCTCCGACAATCGGAGTGACAAAACCTAATCTCAAATACGCCAACCCAACAAGTACCTTTGGAGACACCTGTAGTACTCCTTTATAATCACCCGATTACGTTGTGACGCTTGGTAGTACCAAAGTGTTCCTCCGTAAACGGAGTTGCATAATCTCATAGTTACAGGAACATGTATAGGTCATGAAGAAAGCATTAGCAATATACTAAACGATCAAGTGCTAAGCTAACGGAATGGGTCATGTCAATCACATCATTCTCCTAATGAGGTGATCCCATTAATCAAATGACAACACATGTCTATGGTTAGGAAACACAACCATCTTTGATTAATGAGCTAGTCTAGTAGAGGCATACTAGTGACTATCTGTTTGTCTATGTATTCACACATGTATTATGCGGTTAATACAATTCTAGCATGAATAATAAACATTTATCATGGTATAAGGAAATAAATAATAACTTTATTATTTCCTCTAGGGCATATTTCCTTCACTTATGCCCTACGTTCCCGTTAGTTCGGCTAGGGCATAAAGGGAGCACCTCTACGATTGTTACTGCTGGGTCATCCGGATGTGTACCTCAGACTGGGTGAAGCCGAAAGCTAGCGTTCTTAAGGGAATATTCGGTCGGTGAATCAAAGTCGTTTTTGCATTTACTCCATTGCGAACCCCCAGAAGTTACATACACTGTGAATTTTCCATCACAATTCGGACATGTACATTAATACATGCACACCCAGGGAAAGGAACCCTTAATGAAACTATTCTCTCTGGAAGATTTTTCTTACAATCTCAATGTAACATAACATAACTAGCAGGATACAACTTGTATGTTCAAGCAACTATGACCCCTATGCCTAGTTTTCCAGGCATACCCCGGTCGATTCGGCCGCGAGGGTATTCGGAAATACTCCGCACCCTCGGGTCCGGAGGTTGAAGCGAAAAGGTCTGCCATGACAAATGCTATACAATTCAGCTAGAATTACACACGGTAAGGAAGGTACATAGTCACTTGGACTCAAACACTTCCTCCTCTATACCGTCCAACAGGCAGTCTAACTTACAATCATGTTGGGAATATTTGGCGGCCACCTCTACTTGGTCATATACTAAACTTGAAGGAAATATGCCCTAGAGGCAACAATAAAATTATTATTTATTTCCTCATATCATGATAAATGTTTATTATTCATGCTAGAATTGTATTAACCGGAAAGATGATACGTGTGTGAATACATAGACAAACTTAAAGTCACTAGTATGCCTCTACTTGACTAGCTCATTAATCAAAGATGGTTATGTTTCCTAACCATAGACATGTGTTGTCATTTGATTAACGAGATCACTTCATTAGGAGAATGATGTGATTGACTTGACCCATTCCGTTAGCTTAGCACTTGATCGTTTTAGTATGTTGCTATTGCTTTCTTCATGACTTATACAAGTTCATATAACTATGAGATTATGTAACTCCGTTTACGGAGGAACACTTTGTGTGCTACCAAACGTCACAACGTGAATCGGGTGATTATAAAGGAGCTCTCTGTGTGTCTCCAAAGGTACATGTTGAGTTGGCGATTTCGAGATTAGGTTTTGCCACTCCAATTGTCGGAGAGGTATCTCTGGGCCCTCTCGGTAATGCACATCACTATAAGCCTTGCAAGCAATGTAGCTAATGAGTTGGTTACAGAATGATGCATTACGTAACGAGTAAAGAGACTTGCCGGTAACGAGATTGAACTAGGTATTGAGATACCGACGATCGAATCTCGGGCAAGTAACATACCTGTGACAAAGGGAACAATGTATGTTGTTATGCGGTTTGACCGATAAAGATCTTCGTAGAATATGTAGGAGCCAATATGAGTATCCAGGTTCTGCTATTGGTTATTGACCCGGAATGGTTCTCGGTCATGTCTACATAGTTCTCGAACCCGTAGGGTCCGCACGCTTAAGGTTTCGATGACAATTATATTATGAGTTTATGAGTTTTGATGTACCGAAGTTTGTTCGGAGTCCCGGATGTGACTACGGACATGACGAGGAGTCTCGAAATGGTCGAGACATGAAGATTGATATATTGGACGACTATATTCGGACACCGGAAGTGTTCCGGAGAAGTTTCGGATAAAGCCGGAGTGCCGGAGGGTTATCGGAACCCCCGGGGGAACTAATGGCCCTCGATGGGCGTTAGTGGAGAGAGAGAGGGGCGGCCAGGGCAGGCCGTGCCCCCCTCCCCCTCTGGTCCGAATTGGACAAGGAGAAGGGGGGCCCTTTCCTTCTCCCTCTCCCTCTCCCTCCTTCCCCCTCTGTCCCGGCTTTAGGTGGAAACCTACTAGGACTTGGAGTCCTAGTAGGATTCCCCTCTTGGGGGCGTGCCATAGAGGGCCGGCCGGCATCCCCCTTGCTCCTTTATATACAGGGGCAGGTGGGCACCCCAAAGACACAACAATTGATCCTTGAGATCTCTTAGCTGCAAAGTCGGTGCCCCCTCCACCATAGTTCTCCTCGATAATATTGTAGCGGTGCTTAGGCGAAGCCCTGCGATGGTAGAACATCAAGATCGTCACCACGCCGTCATGCTGACGGAACTCTTCCCCGACATTCTGCTGGATCGGAGTCCGGGGATCGTCATCGAGCTGAACGTGTGCTAGGACTCGGAGGTGCCGTAGTTTCGGTGCTTGACCGGTCGGGCCGTGAAGACGTACGACTACATCAACCGCGTTGTTATAACGCTTCCGCTTTCGGTCTATGAGGGTACGTGGACGATACAAGTCATACTGCTTACCAGCATGTCATACTTTGGTTCGGCGGTATTATTGGATGAAGCGGCCCGGACCGACATTACGCGTACGCTTACGCGAGACCGGTTCTCTCGACGTGCTTTGCACAGAGGTGGCTAGCGGGTGTCAGTTTCTCCAACTTTAGTTGAACCGTGTGACGCCCGGATAATTAAGCTACAATACCCTCTGCTAATGATTCCACGTCACCTCGGTTACTGTTGATAAACTCGCGTTGATTCGAAACTGATTCAAAATTCAATTCAAAAGCAAATTAAAATAAAGTCAAATTATTATTTCTTCAAGCGGTAAAACAAAAATGTGGGTTAGGTTGCAAATATTCACTAACAATTTTTCATGAAAGAATTAACATTATATATATATATATATATATATATATATATATATATATATATATATATATATATATATATATATATATATATAACTTCCCATGGATATTAAAACAGTGGACCAACAACTTTTTTTTATCCCATTTAAATATAAACTCAAACTTAATAAATTATTTTGAACCCAAACTTTTTGAGGCAGTGCAAAATAATGCATAGTAATTATATGTATTTACTGTTTCTTCCCCCTCTTCTCTTCGGTAGACCCCGTGACGATGCTGATGCCCCTGTGGTCGACTACGTCACCGATTTAATTCTCCTTTTTGTCTCGAGCAACCGTGCAAGCCCCCCCGATCACCAGATGTCGCCCATTCTTCTCTATATCGCTTGCATTAGAGTAGTGTAGCATGTTATCGCTTTCGTTATTCCTATCCTGATGCATAGCCTGTCCTTGCTACTACTGTTGTTACCTTTACCTGCAATCCTACATGCCTAGTATAGGATGCTAGTTTTCCATCAGTGGCCCTACATTCTTGTCCGTCTCATTGTGCTATACTATCGGGCCGTGATCACTCGGGAGGTGATCATGGGTATATACTATATACTTTATACATGATACATGTGGTGATTAAAGTCAGGTCGGCTCGAGGAGTACCGCGAGTGATTCACGGATTGGGGGCTGAAAGGACCTTTGTCCCGACGGCCCTCTGGATGGATCTTTGTGGCGGAGCGACAGGGCAGGTTGAGACTACCTGGGTGAGAGGTGGGCCTGGCCCTGTCGGCGTTCGCGGTAACTTCAAATAACACGCTTAACGAGATCTTGGTATTTGATCTGAGTCTGGCTACTGGCCTATACGCACTAACCAACTACGTGGGAAAGATATGGGCACTCGTCGTGGTATCAGCCGAAGCCTTCGTGACGCCGATCGAGCGGCGACGCCAGATTGGACCGCGAACGTGACTTCCTTTGTAATGGAGGTTGCTAGGTCTGCTTCCGCCGCGTCGCAACGTGCAGTGTGTGCTATATGGCGATGGGCCTGCACTGGCGCTTAGGTTTAGACCGCGGTTGACCGCCTGCTGGCCTAGGTCGGGCTGCACGTGTTGATCTTCCGCGGCGGGCATGACCCGTAAAAGTGTGTCCGGCCAAATGGGATCGAGCGTGTTGGGTTATGTGGTGCACCCCTGCAGGGAAGTTAATCTATTCGAATAGCCGTGATCTTCGGTAACATGACGACTTGGAGTTGTACCTTGACCTTATGACAACTAGAACCGGATACTTAATAAAACACACCCTTCCAAGTGCCAGATACAACCCGGTGATCGCTCTCTAACAGGGCGAGGAGGGGATTGCCAGGTAGGATTATGCTATGCGATGCTACTTGGAGGACTTCACTCTACTCTCTTCTACATGTTGCAAGACGGAGGCTGCGAGAAGCGTAGTCTTCGACATGATTAGCTATCCCCCTCTTATTCTGGCATTCTGCAGTTCAGTCCACCGATATGGTCCTTTACACATATATCCATGCATATGTAGTGTAGCTCCTTGCTTGCGAGTACTTTGGATGAGTACTCACGGTTGCCTTGTTCCCCTTTTCCCCTTTCTTTACCCGATTGCTGCGACTGCACGATGGAGCCCAGGAGCGACACCACCGTCGATGACGACTACTACCCTCGGAGGTGCCTACTACTACGCAGCAGCCCATGACGACGACCGTGAGTAGTTAGGAGGTTCCTGCAGGAGGCCTCGCGCCTCTTTCGATCTGTAGATCCCAGTTTGTGCTAGCCTTCTTAAGGAAAACTTGTTTAACTTATGTCCGTACTCAGATATTGTTGCTTCCATCGACTCGCCTATGATCGAGCACTTGTATTCGAGCCCTCGAGGCCCCGGCTTGTATTATGATGCTTGTATGACTTATTTATGTTTTAGAGTTGTGTTGTGATATCTTCCGTGAGTCTTCGATCTTGATCATACACATTTGCGTGCATGATTAGTGTACGATTGAATCGGGGGCGTCACAAGTTGGTATCAGAGCCGACTGCCTGTAGGAATCCCCCTTCCACACTCTTTGGCCGAAGTCGAGTCTAGACGTTGCAAAACTTTTACTAACATGGCTGTGTGTCTTACCGGCACACGCCGCCATTGGGTGGTAGTAGGATCTTTTATTCCTCGTCTATACTCTGGGATTCTGATCTCTCTTCTATTCAGGTTAAATGATTTTCTAAAATCTAACTTTGGGTTCTCGAAAACGCTTTCTCCCGGAGAGCCCCTTCAGTCCAGATGATCGCTGACTGCACATGAAGATTTCAAAGTTACTTTCCGATACTCTTTCGGGACTGCCCGTTGCTTTTGCAATTCCCTTCCACCGAAATATCCCTATGGATAAATACTTACACCTGTCGTGCTTACTTTTATTCCCAGTCGATCTTGTTATTACAAGATACCCCGAGAATATTTGGTGCCTACTGCCTTGCAGTTCTTTGCCACCTGAATACCCCCAAGAATAATTTCTCGCACTTTCCGAGTATCCGCTCATCCCCAGTTATTCAGGTGTTTCACAAAAGTCTTTGAAATACTATTCAATCCTCCGAAAATCCTTAGCAGCTTTATTGCTCTGTAAATACTTGTCTACTTGCATTATGGATGCTTCCCATATATCTGGAAATATTCACTAGTATCTTTTGACACCGTCATTTTGATCCTATTGATTCAACATGTGTGCGAATGCACACAATCATCTATCAACCCTTCTAAATTATCTTTCCGGCTCAGACATCATTTTTGAACATGAGCTGGTTCTCGACCAAACTATTGGTCGTCAATTGTGCCTCTGGTCTATCCAACTTGTCCATCCTTGATCAGAGCGACTGCTTCTGATCCTTTGTTTTGGAAATCGTAATTCCCTTGTTATCTAAGTATCAAATTACTCAGTTGTTTCTATAATCCGATGCCTTGGCATTCCTTCTTCCTCTGATTGAGTACCGATACTCACATCAGCCCCGTTGTGGACCGCCATAACCATTGCCGGGTTATTATCCGACAGTGTCCTCCACAACCAAAATTCTTGTGAGTTCTCTACTTGATACATAATGTCTTTAGTAAATTGTATCCTCTGCTTTGTCAACCATGCCCTACTTTCGAGCTTGTATTATTTACTCCAAAATTTCTGGTATAGGTTCCTAAGATGCCCCGATGGGTTGAACCAATGCCTTCCCTTATCTGTGTGAACCCGAAAGATTTCACGGGTCATACTTATCTGGTATTGCACCAGGTAAAACTTTCAACAACTAATGTCATTTTCGAAAAGCGAGAGGTGAATGGAAGGTTATACATTGAAGAAGTGGGAGTCGACCTTGAACTTGTGTTCATGCCCATGGACACGATGTAGATCCTATCATGGAAGCTTCGTAATAATAACTATTGCCTTGATATAATATCATCCGCATCTCGTGAATTGATCCTTTGCAATCGTGGTTCCGACCATATTTTCTACTTGATCCCATTTCTCAAGCAAGTGAAAACACTTGTCTTCTCATGGATCAATACATCTCCGCAACCCTATGTCAATCTTCCTTCGAGTAATACCTCCAAAGATCTCGAGAATATAAACGAACTGTGTTGCTTCCTATGAGTCTTCATCTATTATTGCTTCTCATCGATTTCAGATTTCCCCAGGGTTCTGAGTTATTTCACTCGAGAACGCCGATAAGTGAATCGATTCCGCACTCCGATTCAATAACTCTAAGTAATTTTCATTGCTTACGAGTTTAATAATCCTTCAAGTCATTCCTAGCCTGATCGGCTATATCATTGTGCTAAATTTTAACTGTGCTACCTGGTCCTTCTTCCCAGAGCATAATTTTTGCCGATGAGATAACCTTACGCCATTCTTCCTTGTCGTATCTTTTCGCCTTGAATAGCAAGCTTAATTTGGAGTTTGTGTCGTAACCATGGATCCAATAACCTTTCGCTTCATCATTCCTTTGACTTGATGTCATCGCCGATCGATTACATCTTCATGAAATCTCGCGACAAATGTGTCGTGAACATCATCAACCTCCTGAGCTCTTCCAAGATATCTATCGAATTCTTGATGAGAAATACCAAATTTTCCTCTCGATGATTTGTGTTATCATCAACCACTTTATTGCCTTCAGTTCAACACAAACTTGTTCGTGTTTGGTGTTATACCTTGAGTTCATTGCGATCCAACAATTGTTCTACCTTACTTTGGAATATTACCATCTTTTATGTCAAGAATGTCGTGGGAATTTCACCACGTCTTGAGAATCCTTGACACATAGTGATACTTCTCACCCTCACCATTCTTTCTTGGTACCCGTGATGTTTCTAACCGGAATACCGACAATTGAACTATGATGTGTGAATTCAAAACTTCTAGCAACCCTATTGCTTTGAAGTGAATGGTCGAGTTTCATTCTAATTCTTTTGTTTGTCAAGTCACCATTTTAACATTGATCGTCCACCCAGCCCATATTTCGGGTGCACCCTTCAACCAATGTTTAATTGTGTATGTCTTTCCTCGAGCATACATCGTTATATCATTTGATATGACTAATGTTATCTCCTTGTTCACATAATTGTGGAAACCCATCTTTTGGAAATCTTGACGACATGTTGCTGAATCCATCAGCCACCTCCTCATCTCTCCTTGGATTAATGGATGAACTCTTGTTTTGGAGCTCGCTTCCATAGTTCATTTCCTGAAAATCTTACAATGTCAACTCGTCAATTGTGTTGCACCTTTTCTTCTCAGGCATCCCGAGTCTGAGGTATCCTGACACCAATCAGATCTGAATCTCGGTCAGATATGATGGTCGGAACATATTTCCAAGAGTTATAACATCGGTCTTAATATGACCCGGTAAGGTGATGTCGTGCCTAGCACACCTGGTCGGAGGCCCTATTGTTATAGTTCCCCTTTCAGCGAGGTTACCCATTCTTCCATGGGGAAACTGTAATACTTATTCTGCAAGTTGTTCCTGATGAATCCTTCTTGTATCAAAGTCCGATCTTTGCTTGAAGACCATGTCAATGCTATCTCGAAGCATGTCTGTGGTAATCCGATTTTCAACCAGAACATTTGAAGCCCAATGCTAAATGTTTCTCGCTCAATTATCCAAACACCGCTGTATGGGTAATGTCATGAAATTTCTCTCACCTTACCTAAAGGGTTTTCTACATTATATCTTGTCCTCGATATCATCCTCTCGCTTGTCCTTGGGAAGGATATACCCTTGAAATATGTGTTTAAACACATTTTCCTTTCCATTGTTCTGCTTAATCTGATGATCACCTTTTCCTTTCCATTGTTTTGTTTAACCTTATTGGTGATCTATATGATCTAAGCAGTAATATTCTCCTGGTTATGTAATCACCGTGGTGTACAACTCGGTCAAGAAGACCTCATTATTATTGTTGATGATATTCCGTAACCACCGATGGACAAGAACTTTGCCTATTGGTCCGCCTCGCTTCGACGAAAGCAGGAAATGGTCTCTTCGTCCCTCGCCCTTGTTACCGATGTTGTCGCCAACATAATGCATAAGCTATCCTCTAACCTGCCTTGCTGTCATGTCCCGCAAGATGTCGGTGTTCTTCCTACTTTTAACCCACATGGTGGGCCCATAACCCATGTGTCCCTGGATCGAAACCAGACTCTTCTTTACAACCCGGATTCTAATGTATCCTTTGCACCTGGCTTGTATGTGATTCACGAGCTAAATGCTATACCATTATTCATCCTGGAATCAAATACCATGTTAGTCTTGTTGTTCAAACCCCCATTCCAGCTTCTGTCTAGTCATCAAATGATTGCCTACCCGTTTGAAACTTTGGTACCATCGTATATTGCACTCAACGAATTCACTGAAATACAACTCGTGGGGTACCTTGTGTATTTCCCATTGAGTTCACCGTCAGATGCCCAACTTTGTGGAGATGCGTTCTTCCGGAGTTTTTCCCCTTGGTCGCGTTCGTAGGATGATGGAGATCCCGAAGAAAGGATGATGACTTGATCATGGTGACTTGAAGCAGAGAAATGAAGACATCAACGAAAGGGATCAACCTCTTCGAAAGGGCATCCAAGACCGAGAAGACTCGTTACGTTTTTCGCTACCAGCACCTCCCCCCCCCTTACTCCACCGCTTAAATCTCGGGACGAGATTTCTTGTAGTGGGGGAGAATTGTGACGCCCGGATAATTAAGCTACAGTACCCTCTGCTAATGATGCCACGTCACCTCGGTTACTGTTGATAAACTCGCGTTGATTCGAAACTGATTCAAAATTCAATTCAAAAGCAAATTATAAAGTCAAATTATTATTTCTTCAAGCGGTAAAACAAAAATGTGGGTTAGGTTGCAAATATTCACTAAAAAATTTTCATGAAAGAATTAACATTTTTTTTATATATAAAACTTCCCATGGATATTAAAACAGTGGACCAACAACTTTTTTTATCCCATTTAAATATAAACTCAAACTTAATAAATTATTTTGAACCCAAACTTTTGAGGCAAGGCAAAATAATGCATAGTAATTATATGGCAAGGTTTTACATTTTACAAAACTATTTTGATGCTAAAAGAAAGTGCAAAATAGTAGCTAAATAAATAAATGCATAAGTAAATGAAAATACTAGTAGAAATAAAAGAAACTTAATTCATCATGCCCTTGGCCCATGTAGCAAAACGCCCAGACCAACCCCGCTTGCCTCCCACCTCTCGCCACAGAGGCAGGGTGGCTGGCGGCCATCCGCCGGCCGAGGCCGTGCGTGGCGGCCATCTTGTGCCCCTTCGCCTATAAGACCCCAACGCCTCCTCTCAACCCTAGCTCCTCCGCTTCCCTTCCTCGCCCTCTCCTCTGCTCGAGCTAACCCGAAGGCCGCTGTCATTGCCGTCGTCGTGTCGATCCCCGCCGCTTGCCTCCCCAAGATAGAGAGATGGTGTCCAGACGCTCAGCCTCCTTCTAATTCATCGACCACGAAGACCAGTTCGAGTCGGGAGGCACTACATTGGCAAGATCGATGGTCTTCCCCGACCGCGCCTACCTCGGCCACCGCACGAATTCGCTACACTCCGACCACCGTTGTTGCAGTCAAGGTTCTCATCACATCCGCTGTGAGCCTCCGTTCGTTTCCCCTCTCTCCCCATGCTCGATTTCTTTTCGTAGCGCCGTCCCCACGAACTTTCGCTCCGTTGTCCGCCATGGCCGATGGATGCATTGATGTCGTTCTCCCCATCGTATTCTGTTAATGTGTGTGTACTCTAGGCCCTGTGTAGATGCCACCTAGCCCAATCCATGGCTCGATCTCGAGCTGTGGATTCTCTTCCCACGCTGAGCTCCCTCGCTCAGAGTCTCTGCCGCCGCCAGCCTTGCCGCTGCTGCTCCTGCTGCCCGCTATGGCTGAGAGCTGCCGCTCCTCCTCTGTTGTTGCTTTTAACGGCTGCTGCTCGCGGTGCCGCTGCTGCTCGCGGGCGCCGCTGTTCGCCAGCAGAAGTTGCTATCACTGGCCATGGCCATGGCCAAGCGGCCGTGTGTGCGTGAGTGTGTGTTGTGTGTGTCAGTGTGTGCGTGCAGCGTGCGTGTGCGTGTTGTGTGTGTGCGCGACTGTGGGTGCGGCCATGTGTGTGTATGGCCGGCTGGGTCTCTGGATGAGACCGGCCCTTTTTTATGTTAGTAGCTAAATTACTACTAGTAGTTAGGCTAATTAATGGTTAGGTGTAGTGTATATGACATGTGGACCTTACTGTTAGGTAAAAAGATAAATTAGATTAAAAATATATAAGCCTATGACATGTGGGTCACACCTCTTCTTTTGACTAGTCAATTTGACTTGGTCAACTCGAATTAAAAGTAAATTATAAAATCATTTAAAACTTTAGAAATTCATAGAAAACTAACCGTATCTCGGATGAAACAATTTTATATATGAAAGTTGCTCGGAACAACGAGACGAACCCGGATACGCAGTCCGTTCGTCCGCCACACATCCCTAGCATAGCGAACACGCAACTTTCCCCCTCCGGTCCATCTATCCGAAAACGCGAAACACCGGGGATACTTTCCCGGATGTTTCCCCCTTCACCGGTATCACCTCATACCGCGTTAGAACACGTCTAGCTCTGCCTGTTATCCTGTTATGCACTTGCTTGCTATGTATTTACTGTTTCTTCCCCCTCTTCTCTTCGGTAGACCTCGTGACGATGCTGATGCCCCTGTGGTCGACTACGTCACCGACGACCCCTCCTTCTTGTCTGAGCAACCAAGCAAGCCCCCCCCCTTGATCACCAGATATCGCCCATTCTTCTCTATACTGCTTGCATTAGAGTAGTGTAGCATGTTACTGCTTTCTGTTATTCCTATCCTGATGCATAGCCTGTCCTTTCTACTACTGTTGTTACCTTTACCTGCAATCCTACATGCCTAGTATAGGATGCTAGTTTTCCATCAGAGGCCCTACATTCTTGTCCGTCTCATTGTGCTATACTATCGGGCCGTGATCACTCGGGAGGTGATCACGGGTATATAATATATACTTTATACATGATACATGTGGTGATTAAAGTCGGTCGGCTCGAGGAGTACCCGCGAGTGATTCACTTGATTGGGGCTGAAAGGACCTTTGTCCCGACGGCCTCTGGATGGATCTTTGTGGCGGCGGATTGTGGCAGGTTGAGACTACCGGGTGAGAGGTGGGCCTGGCCTGTCGCGTCGTCATGTAACTTCAAATAACACGCTTAACGAGATCTTGGTATTTGATCCGAGTCCGCCACCGCCTATACGCACTAACCAACTACGTGGGAAAGATATGGGCACTCGGCGCCGTGGTATCGGCCGGCCTTCGTGACGCCGGGCCGAGCGGGCGCGCACGCGATTGGACCGCGAACGTGACTTCCTTTCTAATGGAGGTTGCTAGGTCTGCTTCGGCCGTTCATAAGCGTGCGGTGTGCAGGCGATGGGCCTGCACTGGCGCTTAGGTTTAGACCGCATGCGACCGCTCTGGCCTAGGTCGGGCTGCGACGTGTTGATCTTCTCATGCGGGCATGACCCGAGAAAAGTGTGTCCGCCAAATGGGATCGAGCGTGTTGGGTTGTGTGGTGCACCCCTGCAGGGAAGTTAATCTATTCGAATAGCCGTGATCTTCGGTAACAGGACGACTTGGAGTTGTACCTTGACCTTATGACAACTAGAACCGGATACTTAATAAAACACACCCTTCCAAGTGCCAGATACAACCCGGTGATCGCTCTCTAACAGGGCGAGGAGGGGATTGCCGAGTAGGATTATGCTATGCGATGCTACTTGGAGGACTTCACTCTACTCTCTTCTACATGTTGCAAGATGGAGGCTGCCAGAAGCGTAGTCTTCGATAGGATTAGCTATCCCCCTCTTATTCTGGCATTCTGCAGTTCAGTCCACTGATATGGCCCTTTACACATATATCCATGCATATGTAGTGTAGCTCCTTGCTTGCGAGTACTTTGGATGAGTACTCACGGTTGCCTTGTTCCCCCTTTTCCCCCTTTCTTTACCCGATTGCTGCGACCAGACGATGGAGCCCAGGAGCCAGACACCACCGTCGATGACGACTACTACCCCTGGAGGTGCCTACTACTACGTGCAGCCCGCGGACGACGACCAGGAGTAGTTAGTGTTGGGGAACGTAGTAATTTCAAAAAATTTCCTACGATCACGCAAGACCATGGTGATGGCATAGCAACGAGAGGGGAGAGTGTCCGCCCACGCACTGTGAGACCGAAAGCGAAGCGTTATAACAACGCTGTTGATGTAGTCGACGTCTCCACGATCCGACCGATCCAAGCACCGAACGTCACGGCACCTCCGAGTTACGCACACGCTCAGCTCGATGACGATCCCGGACTCCGATCCAGCAAAGTGTCGGGATGAGTTCCGTCAAGACGACGCGGCAGGACGATGTTGATGCTCCACCGACGCAGGGCTTCGCCTAAGCTCCATGACGATATGACTTCTCCCGCGCAGGCTTCTCCTAAGCCCGCGACGATATGACCAAGTGGAATATGGTGGAAGGGGCACCGCACACGGCTAAGGCAAGATCCAGAGATCAACTTGTGTATTGGGGTGCCCCTGCCCTCAGATATAAAGGAGACAAGGGGAGGTGGCGGCCCATAGAAGGCGATTAAGGAGGAGTCCTACTCCCACCGGAGTAGGACTCCCCCTTCCTAGTTGGACTAGGATTGGAGGAGGGAGAAGGGGAAGGGCGCCGCCCCTTCCTTGTCCTATTCGGACTAGAGGGGGGGGCGCAGCCCACCTTGGGCTGCCCTTCCTCTTCTCCTATGGCCCATTAAGGCCCATTGACCTCCCGGGGTTCCGTAACCTCCTGTACTCTGGTAAAATCCCGATTTCACCCGAACACTTCCGATGTCCAAATGTAGGCTTCCAATATATCAATCTTTATGTCTCGACCATTTCGAGACTCCTCGCCATGTCCGTGATCACATCCGGACTCGAACAACCTTCGTGCATCAATACTTATAAACTCATTATGAACTGTCATCAAACGTTAAGCGTGCGGACCCTACGGGTTCGAGAACTATGTAGACATGACCTAGAACCATTCTCGGTCAATAACCAATAGCGGAACCTGGATGCCCATATTGGTTCCTACATATTCTACGAAGATCTTTATCGGTCAAACCGCATAACGACATCGTTGTTCCTTTGTCATCGGTATGTTACTTACCCGAGATTCGATCGTCGGTATCCAATACCTAGTTCAATCTGTTACGGTAAGTCTCTTTACTGCTCAGAATACATCATCTCACAACTAACTCATTAGTTGTAATGCTTGCAAGGCTTAAGTGATGTGCATTACCGAGAAGGCCTCGAGATACCTCTCCGACAATCGGATGACAAAACCTAATCTCAAATACGCCAACCCAACAAGTACCTTTGGAGACACCTGTAGTACTCCTTTATAATCACCCGATTCGTTGTGACGCTTGGTAGTACCAAAGTGTTCCTCCGTAAACGGAGTTGCATAATCTCATAGTTATAGGAACATGTATGGGTCATGAAGAAAGCATTAACATACTAAACGATCAAGTGTTAAGCTAACGGAATGGGTCATGTCAATCGATCATTCAACTAATGATGTGACCTTGTTAATCAAATAACAACTCCTTGTTCATGGTTAGGAAACATAACCATCTTTGATTAACAAGCTAGTCAAGTAGAGGCATACTAGTGACATACTGTTTGTCTATATATTCACACATGTATTATGTTTCCGTTAATACAATTCTAGCATGAATAATAAACATTTATCATGATATAAGGAAATAAATAATAACTTTATTATTGCCTCTAGGGCATATTTCCTTCAGCCTCCCACTTGCACTAGAGTCAATAATCTAGATTACAAAGTAATGATCCTAACACCCATGGAGTCTTGGTGCTGATCATGTTTTGCTCGTGGAAGAGGCTTAGTCAACGGGTCCGCAACATTCAGATCCGTATGTATTTTGCAAATCTCTATGTCTCCCACTTGGACTTGGTCCCGAATGGAATTGAAGCGTCTCTTGATGTGCTTGGTCCTCTTGTGAAATCTGGATTCCTTTGCCAAGGCAATTGCACCAAGATTGTCACGAAGATCTTCATCGGTCCCGATGCACTAGGTATGACACCTAGATCGAAATGAACTCTTTCATCCAGACTCCTTCATTCGCCGCTTCGAAGCAGCTATGTACTCCGCTTCACATGTAGATCCCGCCACGACGCTTTGTTTAGAACTGCACCAACCGACAGCTCCCCGCTTAATAAAAACACGATCCGGTTTGCGATTTAGAATCGTCCGGATCAGTGTCAAAGCTTGCATCGACGTAACCATTTACGACTAGCTCTTTGTCACCTCCATATACGAGAAACATATCCTTAGTCCTTTTCGGTATTTCAGATGTTCTTGACCGCTGTCCAAAGGATCCACTCTGGATTACTTTGGTACCTTCCTGCCAAGCTTACAGCTAAGCATACGTCAGTCTGGTACACAGCATTGCATACATGATAGAGCCTATGGCTGAAGCATAGGAACATCTTTCATTTTCTCTATCTTCTGCTGTGGTCGGGCATTGAGTCGACTCAATCTTACACCTTGTAACATGTGTAAAAACCTTTCTTTGCTCGATCCATTTTGAACTTTTTCAAAACTTTATCAAGGTATGTGCTTTGTGAAAGTCCAATCAAGCGCCTTGATCTATCTCTATAGATCTTGATGCCCAATATGTAAGCAGCTTCACCGAGGTCTTTCATTGAAAAACTTTTATTCAAGTATCCTTTATGCTATCCAGAAATTCTATATCATTTCCAATCAATAATATGTCGTCCACATATAATATTAGAAATGCTACTGAGCTCCCACTCACTTTCTTGTAAATACAGGCTTCTCCAAAAGTCTCAGACAAACCCATATGCTTTGATCACACTATCAAAGCGCTTATTCCAACTCCGAGAGGCTTGCACTGCACCATAAATTGATCGTTGAGCTTGCACACTTTGTTAGCACCTTTTGGATCGACAAAACCTTCTGGTTGCATCATATACAACTCTTCTTCTAGAAATCCATTCAAGAATGCGGTTTTACATCCATTTGCCAAATTTCATAATCATAAAATGCGCAATTGCTAACATGATTCGGACAGACTTAAGCATCGCCACGGGTGAGAAAGTCTCATCGTAGTCAACCCCTTGAACTTGTCGAAAACCTTTTGCAACAAGTCGAGCTTTGTAGACAGCTATATTACCATCGGCGCCAGTCTTCTTCTTAAAGATCCATTTATTTTCAATGGCTTGCCGATCATCGGGCAAGTCAACCAAAGTCCATACTTTGTTCTCATACATGGATCCCATCTCAGATTTCATGGCTTCCAGCCATTTTGCGAATCTGGGCTCACCATCGCTTCTTCATAGTTTGTAGGTTCGCCATGGTCAAGTAACATGACTTCGAGAATAGGATTACCGTACCACTGTGCGATTTTACTCTGGTTGACCACGAGGTTCAAGAGTAACTTGATCTGAAACTTCATGATCATCATCATTAGTTTCTTCACTAATTGGTGTAGTTGTCACAGAACCATTTCTTGTGATGAACTACTTTCCAATAAGGGAGCAGATACAGTTATCTCATCAAGTTCTACTTTCCTCCCACTCACTTCTTTCGAGAGAAACTCCTTCTAGAAAGGATCCGAATTTAGCAACGAAAATCTTGCCTTCAGATCTGTGATAGAAGGTGTACCCAACAGTCTCCTTTGGGTATCCTATGAAGACACATTTTTCGATTTGGGTTCGAGCTTATCTGGTTGAAGTTTCTTTACATAAGCATCGCAGCCCCAAACTTTAAGAAACGACAACTTTGGTTTCTTGCCAAACCACAGTTCATAAGGCGTCGTCTCAACGGATTTTGACGGTGTCCTATTCAACGTGAATGCGCCGCCTCTAAAGCATAACCCCAAACGATAGCGGTAAATCGAAATAGACATCATAGATCGCACCATATCTAGTAAAGCACGACACGACGCTCGGACACACCATTTCTCCGTGGTGTTCGGGTATGGAGTTGTGAAACTATTCCACATTGTTTCAAATGTAAACCAAACTCAGAACTCAAATATTCTCCTCCACGATCAGATCGTAGAAACTTTATTTTCTTGTTACGATGATTTTCCACTTCACTCTGAAATTCTTTGAACTTTTCAAATGTTTCAGATTTGTGTTTCATTAAGTAGATATACCCATATCTGCTCAAATCATCTGTGAAGGTGAGAAAATAACGATACCGCGCGTGCCTCAACATTCATTGGACCACAAACATCGGTATGTATGATTTCCAACAAATCAGTTGCTCGCCCATAGTTCCGGAGAACGGCGTTTTGTCATCTTGCCCATGAGGCACGGTTCGCAAGTACCAAGTGATTCATAATCAAGTGATTCCGAAGCCCATCAAGATGGAGTTTCTTCATGCGTTTTACATCGATATGACCTAAACGGCAAGTGCCACAAATAAGTTGCACTATCATTATCAACTCTGCATCTTTTGGCTTCAACATTATGAATATGTGTATCACTACTGTCGAGATTCAACAAGAATAGACCATTCTTCAAGGGTGCATGACCATAAAAGATATTACTCATATAAATAGAACAACCATTATTCTCTCGATTTAAATGAATAACCGCCTCGCAATAAACAAGATCCAGATATAATGTTCATGCTCAACGCGGCACCAAATAACAATTATTTAGGTCTAAAACTAATCCCAAGGTAGATGTAGAGGTAGCGTGCCGATTGCGATCACATCGACTTTGGAACCATTTCCAACGCAAGATCGTCACCTCGTCCTTAGCCAATCTTCGCAATCCGTAGTTCCTGCTTTGAGTTGCAAATATTAGCAATGTAACCAGATCAAATACCCTGTACTACTGCGAGTATTAGTAAGGTACACATCAATAACATGTATATCATATATACCTTTGTTCACCTTGCCATCCTTTTTATCCGCCAAATACTTGGGGCAGTTCCGCTTCAAAGGTGTCGATCGCTTGCAGTAAAACACTCATTTCAGGCTTAGGTCCAGACTTGGGTTTCTTCTCTTGATCAGCAACTTTCTTGCTGTTCTTTTGAAGTTTCCTTCTTCTTCCTTTGCCCTTTTCTTGAAACTAGTGGTCTTGTTGACCATCAACACTTGATGCTCTTTCTTGATTTCTACCTCCATGCTTTTAGCATCGCGAAGAGCTCAGAATTGTCTTAGTCATCCCTTGCATATTATAGTTCATCACGAAGCTCTTGTAGCTTGGTGGCGTGATTGGAGAATTCATCAATGACACTATCATCGGAAGATTAACTCCCAGCTGAATTAAGTGATTGTTATACCCGGACATTTTGAGTATGTGCTCACCGATGTAACTATTCTCTCCATCTTGCAGCTATAGAACTTATTGGAGACTTCATATCTCTCAATCCGGGCATTTGCTTGAAATATTAACTTCAACTCTGGAACATCTCATATGCTCCATGACGCTCAAAACGTCGTTGAAGACCCGGTTCTAAGCCGTAAAGCATGGCACATCGAACTATAGAGTAGTCATCAGCTCGCTTTGCGTGACGCTCACAACTTCGCTCAAGATCTGCAGCAGTTCGTCACCCAGCGGTGCTTCCAGACGTAATTTTTACGTGCAGCAATGAGGATAATCCTCGTTTCGGACCCGATCCGTGTAATTGCTACCATCATCTTTCAACTTTGCTTTCTCAAGGAACGCATTAAAATTCAACGGAACAACAAAGACGAGCCATCTATCTACATCAAACATAGACAAGCAAAATACTATCAGTACTAAGTTCATGATAAATTTAAGTTTAATTAATCATATTAAAACCTCCCACTTAGACAGACATCTCTCTAGTCATCTAAGTGATCACGTGATCCAAATCAACTAAACCATGTCCGATCATCACGTGAGATGGAGTAGTTTCAATGGTGAACATCACTATGTTGATCATATCTACTATATGATTCACGCCGACCTTTCGGTCTCGTGTTCCGAGGCCATATCTGTTATATGCTAGGCTCGTCAAGTTTAACTCGAGTATTCGCGTGCGCAACTGTTTTGCACCCGTTGTATTTGAACGTAGAGCCTATCACACCCGATCATCACGTGGTGTCTCAAAGACGAAGAACTTTCGCAACGGTGCATACTCGGGAGAACACTTCTTGATAATTTTAGTGAGAGATCATCTTATAATGCTACCGTCAATCAAAGCAAGATAAGATGCATAAAGGATAAACATCACATGCAATCAATATAAGTGATATGATATGGTCATCATCATCTTGTGCTTGTGATTCCATCGCCAAGCACCGTCATGATCACCATCGCCACCGGCGCGACACCTTGATCTCCATCGTAGCATCGTTGTCGTCTCGCCAACTATTGCTTCTACGACTATCGCTACTCCTTAGTGATAAAGTAAAGCAATTACATGGCGCTTGCATTTCATACAATAAAGCGACAACCATATGGCTCCTGCCGATTGCCGATAACTCGGTTACAAAACATGATCATCTCATACAATAAAATATAGCATCACGTCTTGACCATATCACATCACAACATGCCCTGCAAAAACAAGTTAGACGTCCTCTACTTTGTTGTTGCAAGTTTTACGTGGCTGCTACGGGCTGAGCAAGAACCGTTCTTACCACGCATCAAAACCACAACGATATTTCGTCAAATAGACTCCGTTTAACCTTCTCAAGGACCGGGCGAGCCACACTCGATTCAACTAAAGTGAGAGAGACAGACACCCGCCGGTCACCTTTAAGCAACGAGTGCTCGGGCGGTGAAACCAGTCTCGCGAAGCGTCACGCGTAATGTCGGTCCGGCCGCTTCATCTCACAATACCGCTGAACCAAAGTATGACATGCTGGTAGGCAGTATGACTTGTATCGCCCACAACTCACTTGTGTTCTACTCGTGCACATGACATCAACGCATAAAACCAGGCTCGGATGCCATTGTTGGGGAACGAGTAATTTCAAAAATTTCCCACGATCACGCAAGACCATGGTGATGGCATAGCAACGAGAGGGAGAGTGTCCGCCCACGCACCCTGAGACCGAAAGCGAAGCGTTATAACAACGCTGTTGATGTAGTCGACGTCTCCACGATCCGACCGATCCAAGCACCGAACGTCACGGCACCTCCGAGTTCTCGCACACGCTCAGCTCGATGACGATCCCGGACCGATCCAGCAAAGTGTCGGGATGAGTTCCGTCAAGACGACGGCGTGGGACGATGTTGATGCTCCACCGACGCAGGGCTTCGCCTAAGCTCCGCGACGATATGACTTCTCCGCGCAGGGCTTCTCCTAAGCTCGCGACGATATGACCGAAGTGGAATATGGTGGAAGGGGCACCGACACAGCTAAGGCAAGATCCGTAGATCAACTTGTGTGTATTGGGGTGCCCCTGCCCCGTATATAAAGGAGACAAGGGGAGGTGGCCGGCCCTAGGAGGCGCGACTAAGGAGGAGTCCTACTCCCACCGAGTAGGACTCCCCCCTTCCTAGTTGGACTAGGATTGGAGGAGGAGAAGGGGAAGGCGCGCCCCCCTTCCTTGTCCTATTCGGACTAGAGGGGAGGGGCGCAGCCCACCTGGGCTGCCCTTCCTCTTCTCCTATGGCCCATTAAGGCCCATTGACCTCCGGGGTTCCGTAACCTCCGGTACTCCAGAAAAAATCGATTTCACCGGAACACTTCCGATGTCCAAATGTAGGCTTCAATATATCAATCTTTATGTCTCGACCATTTCGAGACTCCTCGTCATGTCCGTGATCACATCCGGGACTCGAACAACCTTCGTGCATCAATACTTATAAACTCATTATGAACTGTCATCGAAACGTTAAGCGTGCGGACCCTACGGGTTCGAGAACTATGTAGACATGACCTAGAACCATTCTCGGTCAATAACCAATAGCGGAACCTGGATGCCCATATTGGTTCCTACATATTCTACGAAGATCTTTATCGGTCAAACCGCATAACGACATACGTTGTTCCTTTGTCATCGGTATGTTACTTACCCGAGATTCGATCGTCGGTATCCAATACCTAGTTCAATCTCGCTACGGTAAGTCTCTTTACTCGCTCGTAATACATCATCTCACAACTAACTCATTAGTTGTAATGCTTGCAAGGCTTAAGTGATGTGCATTACCGAGAAGGCCTCGAGATACCTCTCCGACAATCGGAGTGACAAAACCTAATCTCAAATACGCCAACCCAACAAGTACCTTTGGAGACACCTGTAGTACTCCTTTATAATCACCCGATTCGTTGTGACGTTTGGTAGTACCCAAAGTGTTCCTCCGTAAACGGAGTTGCATAATCTCATAGTTATAGGAACATGTATGGGTCATGAAGAAAGCATTAACATACTAAACGATCAAGTGTTAAGCTAACGGAATGGGTCATGTCAATCAGATCATTCAACTAATGATGTGACCTTGTTAATCAAATAACAACTCCTTGTTCATGGTTAGGAAACATAACCATCTTTGATTAACAAGCTAGTCAAGTAGAGGCATACTAGTGACATACTGTTTGTCTATATATTCACACATGTATTATGTTTCCGGTTAATACAATTCTAGCATGAATAATAAACATTTATCATGATATAAGGAAATAAATAATAACTTTTATTATTGCCTCTAGGGCATATTTCCTTCAGTTAGGAGGATCCCAGGCAGGAGGCCTGCGCCTCTTTTGATCTGTATCCCAGTTTGTGCTAGCCTTCTTAAGGCAAACTTGTTTAACTTATGTCTGTACTCAGATATTGTTGCTTCCACTGACTCGTCTATGATCGAGCACTTGTATTCGAGCCCTCGAGGCCCCTGGCTTGTATTATGATGCTTGTATGACTTATTTATGTTTTAGAGTTGTGTTGTGATATCTTCCCGTGAGTCCCTGATCTTGATCATACACATTTGCGTGCATGATTAGTGTACGATTGAATCGGGGGCGTCACAAACCGAGTGTGGCTACTTCCGGTCCTTGCGAAGGTTAAAACAACACTAACTTGACGAACTATTGTTGTGGTTTTGATGCGTAGGTAAGAACGGTTCTTGCTAAGCCCGTAGCAGCCACGTAAAACTTGCAACAACAAAGTAGAGGACGTCTAACTTGTTTTTGCAGGGCATGTTGTGATGTGATATGGTCAATACGTGATGCTATATTTTATTGTATGAGATGATCATGTTTTGTAACCGAGTTATCGGCAACTGGCAGGAGCCATATGGTTGTCGCTTTATTGTATGCAATGCAATCACCCTGTAATGCTTTACTTTATCACTAAGTGGTAGCGATAGTCGTAGAAGCATAAAATTGGCGAGACGACAACGATGCTACGATGGAGATCAAGGTGTCTCGCCGGTGACGATGGTGATCATGGCGGTGCTTTGGATATGGAGATCACAAGCACAAGATGATGATGGCCATATCATATCACTTATAATGATTGCATGTGATGTTTATCCTTTATGCATCTTATCTTGGTTTGATTGGCGGTAGCATTTTAAGATGATCTCTCACTAATTATCAAGAAGTGTTCTCCCGAGTATGCACCGCTATGAAAGCTCTTCGTCTTTGAGACACCACGTGATGATCGGGTGTGATAGGCTCTACGTTCAAATACAACGGTGCAAAACTGTTGCACACTTGGAATACTCAAAGTTAAACTTGACGAGCCTAGCATATCTGAGATATGGCCTCGAACACGGAGACCGAAAGGTCGAACGTGAATCTTATAGTAGATATGATCAACATAGTGATGTTCACCATTGAAACTACTCCATGTCACATGATGATCAGACATGGTTTAGTTGATTTGGATCACGTGATCACTTAGATGACTAGAGAGATGTCTGTCTAAGTGGGAGTTCTTAAGTAATATGATTAATTGAACTTAAATTTATCATGAACTTAGTACCTGATAGTATTTTTCTTGTCTATGTTTGTTGTAGATAGATGGCTCGTGCTGTTGTTCTGTTGAATTTTAATGCGTTCCTTGAGAAAGCTAAGTTGAAAGATGATGGTAGGAATTACACGGACTGGGTCCGTAACTTGAGGATTATCCTCATTGCTGCACAGAAGAATTACGTCCTGGAAGCACCGCTGGGTGCCGGGCCTGCTGCAGATGCAACTGGCGACGTTAAGAACGTATGGCAGAGCAAAGCTGATGACTACTCGATAGTTCAGTGTGCCATGCTTTACGGCTTAGAACCGGGTCTTCAACGACGTTTTGAACGTCATGGAGCATATGAGATGTTCCAGGAGTTGAAGTTAATATTTCAAGAAAATGCCCGGATTGAGAGATATGAAGTCTCCAATAAGTTCTATAGCTGTAAGATGGAGGAGAATAGTTCACGTTGAACATATACTCAAAATGTCCGGGTATAATAATCACTTGATTCAACTGGGAGTTAATCTTCACGATGATAGTGTCATTGATGAATTCTTCAATCATCGCCACCAAGCTACAAGAGCTTCATGATGAACTATAATATGCAAGGGATGGACAAGACTATTCCCGAGCTCTTCGCAATGCTAAAGGCTGCGGAGGTAGAGATCAAGAAGGAGCATCAAGTGTTGATGGTCAATAAGACCACCACTTTCAAGAAAAAGGGTAAAGGGAAGAAGAAGGGGAACTTCAAGAAGAACAGCAAGCAAGTTGCTGCTCAAGAGAAGAAACCCAAATCTGGACCTAAGCCCGAGACTAAGTGCTTCTACTTCAAGCAGACTGGACACTAGAAGCGGAACTGCCCCAAGTATTTGGCGGATAAGAAGGATGGCAAGGTGAACAAAGGTATATGTGATATACATGTTATTGATATGTACCTTACTAATGCTTGCGAGAGCACTGGTATTTGATACTGGTTCTGTTGCTAATATTTGCAACTCAAACAGGGACTATGGATTGCTTAAGATTGGCTAAGGACGAGGTGACGATGCTTGGCGTGGGAAATGGTTCCAAAGTCGATGTGATCGCGGTCGGAACGCTACCTCTACATCTACCATCGGGATTAGTTTTAGACCTGAATAATTGTTATTTGGTGCCAGCGTTGAGCATGAACATTATATCTAGATCTTGTTTGATGCGAGACGGTTATTCATTTAAATCAGAGAATAATGGTTGTTCTATTTATATGAGTAATATCTTTTATGGTCATGGACCCTTAAAGAGTGGTCTATATTTATTAAATCTCGATAGTAGTGATACACATATTCATAATGTTGAAGCCAAAAGATGCAGAGTTGATAATGATAGTGCAACTTATTTATGGCACTGCCGTTTGGGTCATATTGGTGTAAAGCGCATGAAGAAACTCCATACTGATGGACTTCTGTAATCACTTGATTATGAATCACTTGGTACTTGCGAACCGTGCCTCATGGGCAAGATGACTAAAACACCGTTCTTCGGAACTATGGAGAGAGGAACAGATTTGTTGGAAATCATACATACAGATGTATGTGGTCCGATGAATGTTGAAGCTCGTGGCGGATATCGTTATTTTCTCACCTTCACAGATGATTTAAGTAGATATGGGTATATCTACTTAATGAAACATAAGTCTAAAACTTTTGAAAAGTTCAAAGAATTTCAGAGTGAAGTTGAAAATCATCGTAACAAGAAAATAAAGTTTCTATGATCTGATCGTGGAGGAGAATATTTGAGTTACGAGTTTGGTCTACATTTGAAACAATGAGGAATAGTTTCGCAACTCACGCCACCCGGAACACCACAGCGTAATGGTGTGTCCGAACGTCGTAATCGTACTTTACTAGATATGGTGCGATCTATGATGTCTCTTACTGATTTACCGCTATCGTTTTGGGGTTATGCTTTAGAGATGGCCGCATTCACATTAAATAGGGCACCATCAAAATCCGTTGAGACGACGCCTTATGAACTGTGGTTTGGCAGGAAACCAAAGTTGACGTTTCTTAAAGTTTGGGGCTGCGATGCTTATGTGAAGAAACTTCAACCAGATAAGCCCGAACCCAAATCGAAGAAATGTGTCTTCATAGGATACCCAAAAGAGACTATTGGGTACACCTTCTATCACAGATCTGAGGGCAAGATTTTTGTTGCTAAATTCGGATCCTTTCTAGAGAAGGAGTTTCTCTCGAAAGAAGTGAGTGGGAGGAAAGTAGAACTTGATGAGGTAACTATACCTACTCCCTTATTGGAAAGTAGTTCATCACAAGAACGGGTTCATGTGATGGCTACACCAATCATTGAGGAAGCTAATGGTAATGATCATGAAACTTCAGATCAAGGTACTATCGAACTTCGTAGGTCAACCAGAATGAGATCCGCACCAGAGTGGTATGGTAATCCTATTCTGGAAGTCATGTTACTTGACCATGGCGAACCTACGAACTATGAGGAAGCGATGATGAGCCCAGATTCCGCAAAATGGCTTGAGGCCATGAAATCTGAGATGGGATCCATGTATGAGAAGAAAGTATGGACTTTGGTTGACTTGCCCGATGATCGACAAGCCATCAAGAATAAATGGATCTTCAAGAAGAAGACTGATGCTGATGGTAATGTAACTGTCTACAAAGCTCGACTTGTTGCGAAAGGTTTTCGACAAGTTCAAGGGGTTGACTATGATGAGACTTTCTCACCCGTAGCGATGCTTAAGTCTGTCCGAATCATGTTAGCAATTGCCGCATTTTATGATTATGAAATATGGCAAATGGATGTCAAAACTGCATTCCTAAATGGATTTCCGGAAGAAGAGTTGTATATGATGCAACCGGAAGGTTTTGTCGATCCAAAAGATGCTAACAAAGTGTGCAAGCTCCAGCGATCCATTTATGGACTGGTGCAAGCCTCTCGGAGTTGGAATAAACTCTTTGATAGTGTGATCAAAGCATATGGTTTTATATGAGACTTTGGAGAAGCCTGTATTTACAAGAAAGTGAGTGGGAGCTCAGAGCATTTCGATATTATATGTAGATGACATATTATTAATTGGAAATGATATAGACTTTCTGGATAGCATAAAGGGATACATGAATAAAAATTTTTCAATGAAAGACCTCGGTAAAGCTGCTTACATATTAGGCATCAAGATCTATAGAGATAGATCAAGACGCTTAATTGGACTTTCACAAAGCACATACCTTGATAAAGTTTTAAAAAGTTCAAAATGGATCGAGGCAAAGAAAGGGTTCTTGCTTGTATTACAAGGTGTGAAGTTGAGTCGGACTCAATGCCCGACCACAGCAGAAGATAGAGAAAATGAAAGATGTTCCTATGCTTCAGCCATAGGCTCTATCATGTATGCGATCTTTGTGTACGGACTGATGTATGCTTAGCAATAAGTTTGGCGAGGGAGGCACCAAAGTAATCCAGAGTGGATCATCGGACAACGGTCAAGAATATCCCTGAAATACCTGAAAAGGACTAAGGATATGTTTCTCGTTTATGGAGGTGACAAAGAGCTAGTAGTAAATGTTTACGTCGATGCAAGCTTTGACACTGATCCGGACGATTCTAAATCGCAAACCAGATACGTGTTTATATTGAACGGTGGAGCTGTCAGTTGGTGCAGTTCTAAACAAAGCATCATGGCAAGATCTACATGTGAAGCGGAGTACATAGCTGCTTCGGAAGCAGCAAATGAAGGAGTCTGGATGAAAGAGTTCATTTCCGATCTAGGTGTCATACCTAGTGCATCGGGACCAATGAAGATCTTCTGTGACAATACTGGTGCAATTGCCTTGGCAAAGGAATCCAGATTTCACAAGAGGACCAAGCACATCAAGAGACGCTTCAATTCCATCCGGGACCAAGTCCAGGTGGGAGACATAGAGATTTGCAAGATACATACGGATCTGAATGTTGCAGACCCATTGACTAAGCCTCTTCCACGAGCAAAACATGATCAGCACCAAGACTCCATGGGTGTTAGAATCATTACTGTGTAATCTAGATTATTGACTCTAGTGCAAGTGGGAGACTGAAGGAAATATGCCCTAGAGGCAATAATAAAGTTATTATTTATTTCCTCATATCGTGATAAATGTTTATTATTCATGCTGGAATTGTATTAACTGGAAACATGATACATGTGTGAATACATAGACAAACTTAAAGTCACTAGTATGCCTCTACTTGACTAGCTCATTAATCAAAGATGGTTATGTTTCCTAACCATAGACATGTGTTGTCATTTGATTAACGAGATCACTTCATTAGGAGAATGATGTGATTGACTTGACCCATTCCGTTAGCTTAGCACTTGATCGTTTTAGTATGTTGCTATTGCTTTCTTCATGACTTATACAAGTTCCTATAGCTATGAGATTATGCCACTCCCGTTTATCGGAGGAACACTTTGTGTGCTACCAAACATCACAACGTAACTGGGTGATTATAAAGGAGCTCTACAGGTGTCTCCAAAGGTATATGTTGAGTTGGCGTATTTCGAGATTAGGTTTTGTCACTCCGATTGTCGGAGAGGTATCTCTGGGCCCTCTCGGTAATGCACATCGCTATAAGCCTTGCAAGCAATGTAGCTAATGAGTTGGTTACAGAATGATGCATTACGTAACGAGTAAAGAGACTTGCCGGTAACGAGATTGAACTAGGTATTGAGATACCGACGATCGAATCTCGGGCAAGTAACATACCGATGACAAAGGGAACAATGTATGTTGTTATGCGGTTCGACCGATAAAGATCTTCGTAGAATATGTAGGAGCCAATATGAGCATCCAGGTTCCGCTATTGGTTATTGACCCGAAATGGTTCTCGGTCATGTATACATAGTTCACGAACCCGTAGGGTCCGCACGCTTAAGGTTTCGATGACAGTTATATTATGAGTTTATGAGTTTTGATGTACCGAAGTTTGTTCGGAGTCCCGGATGTGATTACGGACATGACGAGGAGTCCTGAAATGGTCGAGACATGAAAATTGATATATTGGACGACTATATTCGGACAACGGAAGTGTTCTAGAGAAGTTTCGGATAAAACCGGAGTGCCGGAGGGTTATCGGAACCCCCGGGGGAACTAATGGGCCTCGATGGGCCTTAGTGTAGAGGGAGGGGCGGCCAGGGCAGGCCGCGCGCCCCTCCCCCTCTGGTCCGAATTGGACTAGGAGAGGGGGGGGGGGGCGATGCCCCCCTTTCCTTCTCCCTCTCCCTCTCCTTCCTTCGCCCTCTCTCCCTTTAGGTGGAAACTTACTAGGACTTGGAGTCCTAGTAGGATTCCCCTCTTGGGGGCGCGCCATAGAGGGCCGGCCGGCATTCCCCTTGCTCCTTTATATACGGGGGCAGGGGGGCACCCCAAAGACACAACAATTGATCCTTGAGATCTCTTAGCCGTGTGCGGTGCCCCCCTCCACCATAGTTCTCGATAATATTGTAGCGGTGCTTAAGCGAAGCCCTGCGACGGTAGAACATCAAGATCGTCACCACGCCATCGTGCTGACGGAACTCTTCCCCGACATTCTGCTGGATCGGAGTCCGGGGATCGTCATCGAGCTGAACTATTGCTAGAACTCGGAGGTTCCGTAGTTTCGGTGCTTGATCGGTCGGGCCGTGAAGACGTACGACTACATCAACCGCGCTGTTATAGCGCTTCCGCTTTCGGTCTATGAGGGTACGTGGACAACACTCTCCCCTCTCGTTGCTATGCATCACCATGATCTTGCGTGTGCGTAGGAATTTTTTTGAAATTACTACGTTCCCCAACAAAACTAACAGGAATTTCTTCCCCATTCGACCCTAGCGGTCCGACCCGGGCCATGTGATTAGGATCCAGCTTGGTATATCACGTTTTCACCATGGCCCAGGCCTCTCGCGCACCTTCTCGGCAGGCCGATATCTTCCATAGTCAGATAAGCCACCGTGCTCCCTTGAACAACTCTACAAGCTCCTCCATACTTCCTGGAGGGGAGGTGGATGGCCATAGGGCCTTGGCAACACTCCGCATTGCCAGCCGAGCCTGCTCGTGCACTTGCGACACCCTTTGCAGCAGATCACTTGATGATCCGGACACCTCCTCATCGGGACGGCCCGTCAGTATACCTGCAATCATAATTATATCAGTTCTATTTATCTCCGAACTACTTTCAAAATAGTTCAGACACATACTTAATATACCGCCCCGCAACGTCCTGTTCTCCTTCATGGAGTCGGCTAGCTTGGCTCGCACATCTTTCAATTCTTCGCCCAAAGCAGTGTTGGAATCCTTTAGCTTGTTTCTCTCGTCCCTGACTCGGGTCAACACATGCTCGTCTGTGGCGTGTAGCCTTTTTGCCTCTCTTTCCCCTTCTTGGGCGATCTTCAATTTCTCTTCAAGTTGATCGGGCGATCATATTATGCAATCAACAACAATATTAGTACAGTTGGTATACAATTATCATTCCTCGAGGGAGGGGAATGTTACCAGAAGACACCTTCTTGAAGTTTTCCAGTTCGGTGGTAGCAACATTCAGCTGCGCCCGACACTACTCCAGCTCTTGGGCTAGTAGGGCATTCTTCTCGGTAAGGACCTGGTTATACAACAATCCTTAAATCAGTTGTACCAACTGCTTTCAGTCTCGGGGGCTACGTGCATATGGTTATCCTTTTTGGATGAAGAAAAACTTACCTACACATCTGTCAAATGTTGCTTTGTGGCTTTACTAAGCTCATCTCGAGCAGCTCGGAGATATGCGTCAGCCGAGCTGAAGGCATTGAATGCCTCTTCCGAGAACTTGGGGTCTCGTAGGACAGCCCTGCAGCACCGATGATTCATGGCGCTCTCTACTTCCGAGTTGGTAACGAACATGTCTTCCGAACCCTCGGCCGAAGGACAATCCGGCGTTGCCCCCATAGCGGCCCCCACCTCTCCGGTGGGATCTAAATCCCGGTTGTTGGGAGTGCGTGTTGGGGAACGTAGTAATTTCAAAAATTTTCCTACGATCACTCAAGACCATGGTGATGGCATAGCAACGAGAGGATAGAGTATCCGTCCACGTACCCTCGTGAGACCGAAGCGGAAGCGTTATAACAACGCTGTTGATGTAGTCGTACTTCTTCCCGATCCAACCGATCCAAGTACCGAACGACGGCACCTCCGAGTTCTGCACACGCTCAGCTCGATGACGCCCTCGAACTCCGATCCAGCCGAGTGTTGAGGAGAGTTTCACAAGACGACGGCGTGGTGACGATGATGATGTTCCACCGACGCAGGGTTTCGCCTAAGCTCCGCCACGGTATGATCGAGGTGTAATCTGGTGGAAGGGGCACCGACACGGCTAAGGAACGATCTAATCGATCAACTTGTGTGTCATGGGGTGCCCCTGCCTTTGTATATAAAGGAGGGAAGGGAGGGCTGGCCGGCCAGGAGGGAGGCGCACCAGGGTGTCCTACTCCTACTAGGAGTAGGATTCCCCCAAATCCTAGTCCAACTAGGGTTTGACCAAGGAGAGAGGGAGAGGCGCCACCCCTTCTCCTAATCCTAATAGGACTAGGGAAGGGGAAGGCTGCGCCAGCTATAGGGCCCCTTTTCTTTCCCTTAAGGCCCATCAAGGCCCATTGACTCCCCGGGGTTCGGTAACCCCGGTACTTGATAAAATTCCCAATTTCACCCGGAGTGATTCCGAGTCCAAACATAGGCTTCCAATATATCAATCTTTATGTCTCGACCATTTCGAGACTCCTCGTCATGTCCGTGATCTCATCCGGGACTCAACAACCTTCGTACATCAACATCATAAAACTCATAGTAACCGCCATCGAAACGTTAAGCGTGCGGACCCTACGGGTTCGAGAACTATGTAGACATGACCGAGACACCTCTCGGTCAATAACCAATAGCGGACCTGGATGCCCATATTGGTTCCTACATATTCTACGAAGATCTTTATCGGTCAGACCGCATAACAACATCGTTGTTCCTTTGTCATCGGTATGTTACTTGCCCGAGATTCGATCGTCGGTATCCAATACCTAGTTCAATCTCGTTACGGCAAGTCTCTTTACTCGTTCCGTAATACATCATCTCATAACTAACTCATTAGTTACAATGCTTGCAAGGCTTAGGTGATGAGCATTACCGAGAGGGCCAGAGATACCTCTCCGACAATCGGATGACAAATCCTAATCTCGAAATATGCCAACCCAACATGTACCTTCGGAGACACCTGTAATGTACCTTTATAATCACCCGAGCACGTTGTGACGCTTGGTAGCACCCAAAGTGTTCCTCGGCAAACGGAGTTGCATAATCTCATAGTCATAGGAACATGTATAAGTCATGAAGAAAAGCACTAGCAACAAACTATACGATCGGTGCTATGCTAATGGAATGGGTCATGTCAATCAGATCATTCAACCAATGATGTGATCCCGTTAATCAAATAACAACTCCTTGTTCATGGTTAGGAAACATAACCATCTTTGATTAACGAGCTAGTCAAGTAGAGGCATACTAGTGACACTCTGTGAGGTTTATGTATTCACACATGTATTATGTTTCCGGTTAATACAATTCTAGCATGAATAATAAACATTTATCATGATATAAGGAAATAAATAATAACTTTTATTATTGCCTCTAGGGCATATTTCCTTGATCTCCCACTTGCACTAGAGTCAATAATCTAGATTACACAAGAATGATTCTAACACCCATGGAGTCTTGGTGCTGATCATGTTTTGCTCGTGGAAGAGGCTTAGTCAACGGTCGCAACATTCAGATCCGTATGTATCTTGCATATCTCTATGTCTCCCACCTGGACCAAATCCGGATGGAGTTGAAGCGTCTTTTGATGTGCTTGGTTCTTTTGTGAAATCTGGATTCCTTTGCCAAGGCAATTGCACCGAGATTGTCACAAAAGATTTTCATTGGACCCGATACACTAGGTACAACACCTAGATCGGTTATGAACTCCTTCATCCAGACTCCTTCATTAGCTGCTTCGAAGCAGCTATGTACTCAGCTTCACATGTAGATCCCGAACGACGCTTTGTTTGGAACTGCACCAACCGACAGCTCCACCGCTTAATGTAAATACGTATCCGGTTTGCGATTTAGAATCGTCCGGATCAGTGTCAAAGCTTGCATCGACGTAACTGTTTACGATGAGCTCTTTGTCACCGCCATAAATGAGAAACATATCCTTAGTTCTTCTCAAGTACTTAAGGATGTTCTTGACCGCTGTCCGATGATCCACTCTGGATTACTTTGGTACCTGCCGCTAAACTTACAGCAAGGCACACATCAGGTCTGGTACACAGCATTGCATACATGATAGAGCCTATGGCTGAAGCATAGGAACATCTTTCATTTCTCTCTATCTTCTGCGGTGGTCGGGCATTGAGTCTTACTCAACTTCACACCTTGTAATACCGGCAAGAACCCTTTCTTTGCTCGATCCATTTTGAACTTTTTCAAAACTTTATCAAGGTATGTGCTTTGTGAAAGTCCTATTAAGCGCCTTGATCTATCTCTATAGATCTTAATGCCCAATATGTAAGCAGCTTCACCGAGGTCTTTCATCGAAAAACTTTTATTCAAGTATCCCTTTATGCTATCCAGAATTCTATATCATTTCCGATCAATAATATGTCATCCACATATAATATCGAAATGCTACAGAGCTCCCACTCACTTTCTTGTAAATACAGGCTTCTCCAAAAGTCTCAGATAAACCCAAATGCTTTGATCACACTATCAAAACGTTGATTCCAACTCCGAGAGGCTTGCACCAGTCCATAAATGGATCGTTGGAGCTTGCACACTTTGTTAGCTCCCTTTGGATCGACAAAACCTTCTGGTTGCATCATATACAACTCTTCTTCCAGAAATCCATTCAGAATGCAGTTTTAACATCCATTTGCCAAATTTCATAATCATAAAATGCGGCAATTGCTAACATGATTCGGACGGACTTAAGCATCGCCACGGGTGAGAAGGTCTCATCGTAGTCAATCCCTTGAACTTGTCGAAAACCTTTTGCAACAAGTCGAGCTTTATAGACGATAACATTACCATCAGCGTCGGTCTTCTTCTTGAAGATCCATTTATTCTCAATTGCTTGCCGATCATCGGGCAAGTCAACCAAAGTCCACACTTTGTTCTCATACATGGATCCCATCTCAGATTTCATGGCCTCAAGCCATTTTGTGGAATCTGGGCTCACCATCGCTTCTTCATAGTTTGTAGGTTCATCATGTTCCAAGAATATGACTTCCAAAACAGGATTACCGCATCACTCAGTGCGGATCTTGCTCTCGTTGATCTACTGAAGTTCAGAGAAACTTGATCCAAGTTTCATGATCATCATCATTAGCTTCCTCCTATTTGGTGTAGGTGTCACGAAACTGTTTTTCGTGATGTACTACTTCTCAATAAGGGAGTAGATACAGATTATCTCATCAAGTTCTACTTTCCTCCCACTCACTTCTTTCGAGAGAAACTCCTTCTCTAGAAAGTTTCCAATTTAGCAACAAAAATCTTGCCTTCGGATCTGTGATAGAAGGTGTACCCAACTGTCTCCTTTGGGTATCCTATGAAGACACATTTCTCGATTTGGGTTCGAGCTTATCAGGTTGAAGCTTTTCACATAAGCATCGCAGCCCCAAACTTTCAAAACGACAACTTTGGTTTCTTGCCAAACCACAGTTCATAAGGCGTCGTCTCAACGGATTTAGATGGTGCCCTATTTAAAGTGAATGTAGCCGTCTCTAAAGCATAACCCCAAAACGATAGCGGTAAATCAGTAAGAGACATCATAGATCGCACCATATCTAATAAAGTACGACACGACGCTCGGACACACCATTACGTTGTGGTGTTCCGGTGGCGTAAGTTGCTAAACTATTCCGCATTGTTTCAAATGTAGGCCAAACTCGTAACTCAAATATTCTCCTCCACGATCAGATCGTAGAAACTTTATTTTCTTGTTACGATGATTTTCCACTTCACTCTGAAATTCTTTGAACTTTTCAAATGTTTCAGACTTGTGTTTCATTAAGTAGATATACCCATATCTGCTCAAATCATCTGTGAAGGTGAGAAAATAACGATATCCGCCACGAGCCTCAACATTCATTGGACCACATACATCAAGATGTATGATTTCCAATAAATCTGTTGCTCTCTCCATAGTTCCGGAGAACGGTGTTTTAGTCATCTTGCCCATAAGGCACGGTTCTTAAGTGCCAAGTGATTCATAATCAAGTGACTCCAAAAGTCCATCAAGATGGAGTTTCTTCATGCGCTTTACACCGATATGACCTAAACGGCAAGTGCCACAAATAAGTTGCACCATCATTATCAACTCTGCATCTTTTGGTTTCAACATTATGAATATGTGTATCACTACTATCAAGATTGAGTAAAACAAACCATTCTTCAATGGTGCATGACCATAAAAGATATTATTCATATAAATAGAACAACCATTATTCTCTCGATTTAATGAATAACCGTCTCGCATCAAACAAGATCCAGATATAATGTTCATGCTCAACGATGGTACTAAATAACAATTATTTAGGTCTAATACTAATCCGAAGGTAGATGTAGAGGTAGCGTGCGATTGCGATCACATCGACTTTGGAACCATTTCCCACGCCAAGATCGTCACCTCGTCCTTAGCCAATCTTCGCTAATCCGTAGCCCTGCTTCGAGTTGCAAATATTAGCAACAGAACCAGATATCAAATACCCAGGTGCTCTGCGAGTATTAGTAAGGTACACATCAATAACAAGTATATCACATATACCTTTGTTAACCTTGCCATCCTTCTTATCCGCCAAATACTTGGGGCAGTTCCGCTTCAAAGGACCAGCCTGCTTGCAATAGAAGCACTCGGTTTGTGCTTAGGACCAGACTTGGGTTTCTTCTCTTGATCAGCAACTTGCTTGCTGCTCTTTTGAAGTTTCCTTTTCTTTCCTTTGCCCTTTTCTTGAAACTAGTGGTTTTGTTAACCATCAACACTTGATGCTCCTTTTGATTTCTACCTCCGCGCTTTCAAAGATCGCGAAGAGCTCGGGCATAGTTTTGGTCATCCCTTGCATATTATAGTTCATCACGAAGCTCTTGTAGCTTGGTGGCGTGATTGGAGAATTCTGTCAATGACGCAATCATCCGGAAGATTAACTCCCAGTTGAATCAAGTGATTGTTATATCCGGACATTACGAGTATATGCTCACCGAGAACCATTCTCCTCCATCTTACAGCTATAGAACTTATTGGAGACTTCATATCTCTCAATCCGGGCATTCGCTTGAATATTAACTTCAACTCTGGAACATCTCATATGCTCCATGGTGTTCAAAACGACGTTGAAGTCCCGGTTCTAAGCCGTAAAGCATGGCACATCGAACTATAGAGTAGTCATCAGCTTTGCTTTGCCAGACGCTCACAACTTCGGCGCAGCCCTTGCATCAGGCCCGGCACCTAACGGTGCTTCGGGGACGTAATTCTTCCGTGCAGCAATAAGGATAATCCTCAAATTACGGACCCAGTCCGTAATTGCTGCCATCATCTTTCAACTTTGCTTTCTCAAGGAACGCATTAAAATTCAACGGAACAACAAGACGAGCCATCTATCTACACATCATAGACAAGCAAGATACTATCGGTACTAAGTTCATGATAAATTTAAGTTCAATTAATCATATTACTTAAGAACTCCCACTTAGAAAAATATCCTCCAATTCTCTAAGTGATTGCGTGATCCATTTCAACTACACCATGACCGATCATCACGTGTGATGGAGTAGTTTCAATGGTGAACATCAATATGTTGATCATATCTACTATATGATTCACGCCGACCTTCGGTCTCCGTGTTCCGAGGTCATATCTTATATGCATAGCTCGTCAAGTATAACCTGAGTATTCCGCGTGTGCAACTGTTTTGCACCGCTGTATTTGAACGTAGAACCTATCACACCCGATCATCACGTGGTGTCTCAAAGACGAAGAACTTTCGCAACGGTGCATACTCGGGAGAACACTTCTTGATAATTTAGTAAGGATCATCTTATAATGCTACCGTCAATCAAAGCAAAATAAGATGCATAAAGGATTAACATCACATGCAATCAATATAAGTGATATGATATGGCCATCATCATCTTGTGCTTGTGATCTCCATCTCCAAGCACCGCCATGATCACCATCGCCACCGGCGCGACACCTTGATCTCCATCGTAGCATCGTTGTCGTCTCGCCAACTATTGCTTCTACGACTATCGCTACTCCTTAGTGATAAAGTAAAGCAATTACATGGCGTTGCATTTCATACAATAAAGCGACAACCATATGGCTCCTGCCGATTGCCGATAACTCGTTACAAAACATGATCATCTCATACAATAAAATATAGCATCACGCCTTGACCATATCACATCACAACATGCCCTGCAAAAACAAGTTAGACGTCCTCTACTTTGTTGTTGCAAGTTTTACGTGGCTGCTACGGGCTGAGCAAGAACCGTTCTTACCTACGCATCAAAACCACAACGATATTTCGTCAAATAGACTCCGCTTTAACCTTCTCAAGGACCGGGCGAGCCACACTCGATTCAACTAAAGTGAGAGAGACAGACACCCGCCAGTCACCTTTAAGCAACGAGTGCTCACAGCGGTGAAACCAGTCTCGCGTAAGCGTCACGCTGTAATGTCGGTCCGGGCCGCTTCATCTCACAATACCGCTGAACCAAAGTATGACATGCTGGTAGGTAGTATGACTTGTATCGCCCACAACTCACTTGTGTTCTACTCGTGCATATGACATCAACGCATAAAACCAGGCTCGGATGCCTTTGTTGGGGAACGTAGTAATTTCAAAAATTTTCCTACGATCACGCAAGACCATGGTGATGGCATAGCAACGAGAGGATAGAGTATCCGTCCACGCACCCTCGAGACCGAAAGCGAAGCGTTATAACAACGCGGTTGATGTAGTCGCATTTCTTCCCGATCCAACCGATCCAAGTACCGAACGACGGCACCTCCGAGTTCTGCACACGCTCAGCTCGATGACGCCCTCGAACTCCGATCCAGCCGAGTGTTGAGGGAGAGTTTCGTCAAGACGACGGCGGCAGGACGATGATGATGTTCCACCGACGCAGGGCTTCGCCTAAGCTCCGCCACGGTATGATCGAGGTGTAATCTGGTGGAAGGGGCACCGCGACACGGCTAAGGAACGATCTAATCGATCAACTTGTGTGTCATGGGGTGCCCCTGCCCTCAGATATAAAGGAGGGAAGGGAGGGCTGGCCGGCCAGGAGGGAGGCGCATCAGGGGTGTCCTACTCCTACTAGGAGTAGGATTCCCCCAAATCCTAGTCCAACTAGGGTTTGACCAAGGGAGAGGAGAGAGGCGCCACCCCTTCTCCTAATCCTAATAGGACTAGGGAAGGGGAAGGCTGCGCCAGCTATAGGGCCCCTTTCTCTTTCCCCTTAAGGCCCATCAAGGCCCATTGACTTCGGGGTTCAGTAACCCCTGTATTTCGATAAAATTCCCAATTTCACCCGGAGTGATTCCGAGTCCAAACATAGGCTTCCAATATATCAATCTTTATGTCTCGACCATTTCGAGACTCCTCGTCATGTCCGTGATCTCATCCGGGACTCAACAACCTTCGTACATCAACATCATAAAACTCATAGTAACCGCCATCGAAACGTTAAGCGTGCGGACCCTACGGGTTCGAGAACTATGTAGACATGACCGAGACACCTCTCGGTCAATAACCAATAGCGGACCTGGATGCCCATATTGGTTCCTACATATTCTACGAAGATCTTTATCGGTCGAGACCGCATAACAACATACGTTGTTCCCTTTGTCATCGGTATGTTACTTGCCCGAGATTCGATCGTCGGTATCCAATACCTAGTTCAATCTCGTTATCGGCAAGTCTCTTTACTCGTTCCGTAATACATCATCTCATAACTAACTCATTAGTTACAATGCTTGCAAGGCTTAGGTGATGAGCATTACCGAGAGGGCCCAGAGATACCTCTCCGACAATCGGAGTGACAAATCCTAATCTCAAATATGCCAACCCAACATGTACCTTCGGAGACACCTGTAATGTACCTTTATAATCACCCATTACGTTGTGACGCTTGGTAGCACCCAAAGTGTTCCTCGGCAAACGGAGTTGCATAATCTCATAGTCATAGGAACATGTATAAGTCATGAAGAAAAGCACTAGCAACAAACTATACGATCAGGTGCTATGCTAATGGAATGGGTCATGTCAATCAGATCATTCAACCAATGATGTGATCCCGTTAATCAAATAACAACTCCTTGTTTATGGTTAGGAAACATAACCATCTTTGATTAACGAGCTAGTCAAGTAGAGGCATACTAGTGACACTCTGTAGGTTTATGTATTCACACATGTATTATGTTTCCGGTTAATACAATTCTAGCATGAATAATAAACATTTATCATGATATAAGGAAATAAATAATAACTTTTATTATTGCCTCTAGGGCATATTTCCTTCAGTGCGACCGGCTGAATCCCCGGACATAGTCCGGTGAACCTTTTTCCTGATACAGGACCAACATAACAATCACGGTTGGGTACGACTGCCAAAGCATACCTTTAAATCCATACCTCTTCGACGAAGGGCCGGCCTGGTCTTCGCCAACCTTCCTTTTCGAGGCCTTGCTCGGCGCAGGAGCTGCTCTTCTTGGAATCATCCCCGGCGTAGCATGACGCGCTGAACGCCTCCCCTTTGAAGCATGAGTTAGTGCGGTGGGTGAGGCAGTGCAAGGAAACTCTTTCGAGGATGGTTTCTCCTGATTACTTACGTGGGAAGCTGGAAGAAGACCAGGATAATCAGTGATGATGGCCACTTCTGTGCCGTCATAGCTCGCCTGGTAAAACACCCCTTCCACGAGTACCACGAATATATCCGGGTCCTCTTCGAACCCAGGACCAAGCTCCCGGTTGTGGCTCTCCGGCAATGGGGCAGGGATATTAAGCCCCTCGGTTACCTTCCGCCAGTGCTGTTTCAAAATAAGAAGGATTGGGGATTCGTTAAAAATGGCATGAGAATGGAGTGAATAAACGCAAAGGGGTTGGGACTTACCCAGCTGGCAGGGTTGTACATAGAGTACCCCTCTCTGCGATTGATGCGGAGAAATTCTTCTTCCTCCCCTTTAAACAGCTCGGCTAGTATCTTGGCTAGAGCGGCAGGAGTGTCTGGACCTTTCTGACCATGACGGGAGGCATCGTCCTCCCCGTTGTAGTGCCACATTGGGAGCCCTCTGTATTGAAGTGGCTGAACCCCTCACACTATGGAGGTCGCCATTACCTCTACTATTCTAAAACCGGACTGGGCAAGCATCCTTATCTTGCCCAGGAGTTGACTAACCTCCGCACTATCCTCTTCTTCAAGGCTTCGGGGGCGCCAGCTGTGGCGTTTCCTCAACGGAACGCTTGCAAATTCTGGGAGACCCTTTCGATCAGGGTCGGGAAGCGCGACGTCCTCAATATAGAACCATTCGGATGGACATTCTTCAAATGCCTTCCTTGGTGTGCTAGACAGATATCCGTTATCGGCGATGCGCCATACTTCGGCTCCGCCCACTTCAAATATTGACCCCTCATGGTTGCGCGGGACAAGACAGAACAACTTCCTCCACAGCTCAAAATGGGCCTCAATGCCCATGAATAATTCGCATAAAGCAACATAACCCGCAATGTGCAGAATGGAGGCGGGGGTGAAGTTGTGCTACTGGAGGCCATAGTATTCCAGCAACCCTCGGAGGAACGGATGGATTGGAAATCCGACGCCTCTTAGCAGATAGGGGACGAAACACACTCGCTCCCCCCCGGATGGATTGGGGAAGTTATCTGCTTGAGTCTCGCCATTAAAAGAGGTCTACCCCGCTCGGACAGGGACTAGATCTGCAGGGGGAAAAAACCCCTGCGTTTGCAGCTTCTCTAATTGACTGTGGGACACAGAACACCTCTCCCACTCGCCTTTCTCTGGGCCGGAACGGGAGGAGGAGCTGGGAACACTAACCATGTTGGAATGGTTTCTCCTAGCAGTCTCCGGGGATCTTTCTCTGCGTAGTGCCGAATGGGATCCAATCTCTTTAAATAGGCGCTCTTCCTTGCTTGGATGGGGTGCTATTTGCAAAAATACTCTGGCCTTTCACATTCGCTCGACACGTGGAAGATAAAGTTATTTAACGCGCAGAAGCCGAGGGAAGCGACATTGATCAACGGCCGAACACATCACTTGGAGGTCATCGGAGGAGGAACCCGCCTTGCAATGCCGAAGACAATTTGTGTGCCGAACACTTCGTTATTGAAGACTGGTTCGGGGGCTACTGAGGGAGTCCTGGACTATGGGGTCCTCGGGCGTCCGGCCTATTACCCGTGGGCCGGACTAGTGGGCTGTGAAGACATGATGGCCGAAGACTCTACCCGTGTCCGGATTGGACTCTCCTTAGCGTGGAAGGCAAGCTTGGGATCAACTATGAAAATTTCTCCTTATGTAATCGACTCTATGTAACCCTAGATCCCTCCGGTGTCTATATAAACCGTAGGGCGTAGTCCGGATAGGATATATTCATTACCATAGTCATACAAGCTAGACTTCTAGGGTTTAGTCATTACGATCTCGTGGTAGATCAACTCTTGTAACACTCATATTCATCAAGATCAATCAAGCAGGAAGTAGGGTATTACCCTCATAGAGAGGGCCCAAACATGGGTAAACATCGTGTCCCTCGTCTCCTGTTACCATTGATCCTAGAAGCACAGTTCGGGGCCCCCTACCCGAGATCTGCCGGTTTTGGCACCGACAGGATCCATTCCATCCACACACGCACAAACTCGCCAAGCACAAGAGCACCTCACCTCAGGAGGCTGTTCTTCCCTTGTAACTTTTCATCCTCAGCCCAAGAGGCAATCCACCACACCACACTGGAGTAGGGTATTACACCACATCGGTGGCCCGAACCAGTATAAATCTTGTGTCCCTTTGTTCTTCGATCTCGACGCGCTAAGCTTTGAGATCGCGGTGAGGATGAGTCTAGAGGGGGGAGAGATCTTCGTGCGCACCCCAGTGTTCGAACCTCGAAGGTTTTGCCGGAACCCGAAATCCGACATTTGGCGCGCCAGGTAGGGGTGCGCTGAAGCCTCTCTTCCATCAGCAGACCCGCCAACACTCTGCAGCACCGATGTCCGGTGACCTGAGGGCCGACGCCAACCACTGGGCAGCTTGGCCAGCCCGGGCGGCGTCGTCCGCCCAAGAAGACCTCAACCCCGCGCTCCAGGCAGCACGCGCACCGCCAAACGCTGCGGGGAGCGGGCGGCGCGATCCGATGCTATCCACCCTTACTCCACGGCGTGGGCGGGCCACCGCAAGGGCCTCGAGCTACGCTGCGGCGACGGCGCCGCACACCCGACGGGAACAAGCGAACATGAGGGCCGTGCTCATAGTGGCGCGGAGGCCTATGTGCCCCGCATGATGGGTCAGGAGTACACGCCGGAAGATGACCCTGACACGTTCCTCGAGCCGGGTTGGGAAGAGGAGACGCTGGAAGTTGAGGCCTTCCAGGGGCCACCCGGGAACCTCGCCGACCATGTCGGCGACAATAGCTACAGGGTACCACTTATCTCTCAGGAGCAGGCTTACGCTAACCATGGGTCGCAAGTGAATCAGGTCACAACGGTGGACGACAGCCCCAGCACGGCAGCCCCCCTTCCACTAGGGGAAGCGCACTGGGAGCTGCGTGGGAGGATCCGAGAGCAAGGCCCCTCCCCGCATCGCACGGAGTAAGGCGTCGCCCGGAGGTAGGCCCTCTGCCGAGGAGGCACTTTCGAGCCTCCCCCCCCCCCCGCAGAGGGCCCGTGGTCGCCGAGGGCGTCGCTAGCGTCCCCTTTGCCCCTTGACATCGTCCTGGTTTCCGGACGCCCCAACGGTGGTCGAGGGTGGCGCAAGGCGGGGCCCTCGTCTGGTGATATGAAGCAAGGCTCACGCCTGTGAAGGTCTCTGCTCATGACACTCTCACGTAATAATGAGTGGGGTTGTACACGCCCGGAGTCTCCGGAGTGCCGCCCTCGGGCCTCAGGGGCTCCCGCCCACGTCTTAGTGGAAGCTCCATGCTCCGCGCTGGCCGTCGACACTGTCCCCCAATGACTATGCTCACGGCCTGTGAAAGCACTTAGCTTCGCGCTGGTGAGAAGACTCGAAGACAAGAAGACTAGCTAGGTGCTGGACGCGGCTATTTGCTTCTGGCCTCTCTTTTAGAAGCTCGGATTTGCAGCCTTTCGATCTTGGATTTAAAGTTGCATTTCGATTTCGTGAGAAGCATACTTTTTTGCTCATGTTGATTCAATGGGTTTCTGGATTCGCGCTTTGTTTTGAGATTTTGCGCCCGTTGCCCCCCTCCGAGCACCTCGCGAGCGGGGGCTGGCAGCGGCGTACGCACACCATGCGCGCGTCCCGCCCTCACCGGCGCTCGCTCCTCGCGAGGCCCTCTCGGGTTGGCTGGCGGACCCCTCTGAAAACTAAAACCTCGTGAGCTCGCAAAGGGACTCCCCCCAGGAGAAGTTCGCAGCTGCCAAGTCAGCCCGAAGCCCGACCGGACCAACGTAAGTCACCATGGTAAGTTACAGCGGCAAGCCCGCAAGGGGGCACACAAGCACACAAGAGCGTGTTCTTTAAGCCTAGCCTAGGGAATAGAGCGGTGGTCTATTTACATGAGGGGCTCCCCTCCACAAAATGCTATTACATCGTGAGGGGCCATACCCAAGCTTTTGCATGCAGGTTCAAAATAAGGGAGCACAGGCTTAGTCAGACATGCCGCTCGTCTCATCTCCCGAATCGCTTCCGGACAGGCTGCTGGCGCCGTCGCTGTCATTGTCTCCACCGCCATCAACCACGTCGCCCTCATCCGCTGCGACCACCACCGTGTCGTCATTAGAAGCAAAGGCTCTAACAAGGGCATCCACATTGTCGTCCACCCAGCGTGCTAGGTTGTCCCGGATGACCTCAGGCACTGGGGCAATGGCGGCGTCAAAATCAAAGTCATGATTGCTGTTCAGAAGGTGACTGAAGACGCGAGAGAACGCGCGCCCAAGGAGGCCTCGGCTCTTTTCATCCACAAGCTCGCGAGCCCTCTCAGCACGGCTCTCCAGGTGCATCACAACATCAGTGAAGAAGCAGAGATGGCTGGCGTAATCCTTGGCGTGGGGATGAGGGGCATGCTCATCGCAGATGGTACCAAGCGCCTGGTTGGCCTTAGTCCTGAGGTCCCGAAGCATGGGAGCGTGCTCGCGCAATAACGTCTGCCGGTAAAGTGCCTCCTCCCTGCTCTGCTGCGCGAAGGACTCGGTGCTGGCATGAAGGAAATATGCCCTAGAGGCAATAATAAAGTTATTATTTATTTCCTTATACCATGATAAATGTTTATTATTCATGCTAGAATTGTATTAACCGGAAACATAATACATGTGTGAATACATAGACAAACAGATAGTCACTAGTATGCCTCTACTAGACTAGCTCATTAATCAAAGATGGTTGTGTTTCCTAACCATAGACATGTGTTGTCATTTGATTAATGGGATCACCTCATTAGGAGAATGATGTGATTGACATGACCCATTCCGTTAGCTTAGCACTTGATCGTTTAGTATATTGCTAATGCTTTCTTCATGACCTATACATGTTCCTGTAACTATGAGATTATGCAACTCCGCCATCGGAGGAACACTTTGGTACTACCAAACGTCACAACGAATCGGGTGATTATAAAGGAGTACTACAGGTGTCTCCAAAGGTACTTGTTGGGTTGGCGATTTCGAGATTAGGTTTTGTCACTCCGATTGTCGGAGAGGTATCTCTGGGCCTTCTCGGTAATACACATCACATAAGCCTTGCAAGCATTACCTAATGAGTTAGTTGTGAGATGATGTATTACGGAACGAGTAAAGAGACTTACCGGTAACGAGATTGAACTAGGTATTGGATACCGACGATCGAATCTCGGGTAAGTAACATACCGATGACAAAAGGAACAACGTATATCGTTATGCGGTTTGACCGATAAAGATCTTCGTAGAATATGTAGGAACCAATATGGGCATCCAGGTTCCGCTATTGGTTATTGACCGAGAATGGTTCTAGGTCATGTCTACATAGTTCTCGAACCCGTAGGGTCCGCACGCTTAACATTTCGATGACAGTTCATTATGAGTTTATAAGTTTTGATGTACCGAAGGTTGTTCGGAGTCCCGGATGTGATCACGGACATGACGAGGAGTCTCAAAATGGTCGAGACATAAAGATTGATATATTGGAAGCCTATGTTTGGACTTCGGAAAGGTTCCGGATGAAAACAGGAAGTTACCGGAACACCGGGGGGTTACCGGAGCCGATTGTCGGAGAGGTATCTCTGGGCCTTCTCGGTAATACACATCACATAAGCCTTGCAAGCATTACAACTAATGAGTTAGTTGTGAGATGATGTATTACGGAACGAGTAAAGAGACTTACCGGTAACGAGATTGAACTAGGTATTGGATACCGACGATCGAATCTCGGGTAAGTAACATACCGATGACAAAAGGAACAACGATATCGTTATGCGGTTTGACCGATAAAGATCTTCGAGAATATGTAGGAACCAATATGGGCATCCAGGTTCCGCTATTGGTTATTGACCGAGAATGGTTCTAGGTCATGTCTACATAGTTCTCGAACCCGTAGGGTCCGCACGCTTAACGTTTCGATGACAGTTCATTATGAGTTTATAAGTTTTGATGTACCGAAGGTTGTTCGGAGTCCCGGATGTGATCACGGACATGACGAGGAGTCTCGAAATGGTCGAGACATAAAGATTGATATATTGGAAGCCTATGTTTGGACTTCGGAAAGGTTCCGGATGAAAACAGGAAGTTACCGGAACACCGGGGGGTTACCGGAACCCCCCGGGGGGTCTATGGGCCTTGATGGGCCATAAGAGAGAAGAGGAAGGGCCGGCCAGGCAGGCCGCGCGCCCCCTCCCCCCTCTAGTCCGAATAGGACAGGAGAGGGGCGGCGCCCTTCCTCTTCCCTCCTCCAATCCTAATCCAACTAGGAAGGGGGGAGTCCTACTCGGTGGGAGTAGGACTCCAGCGCGCCCCTTGGGCTGGCCGCACTTCTTGCTCCTTTATATCTGGGGCAGGGGCACCCATGACACACAAGTTGATCTACGGATCGCCTTAGCCGTGTGCGGTGCCCCCTCCACCATATTCCACTTGGTCATATCGTCATGAGCTTAGGCGAAGCCCCGCGCCGTGAAGTCATATCGTCGCGGAGCTTAGGCGAAGCCCTGCGTCGGTGGAGCATCATCATCGCTACCACGCCGTCGTCTCGACGGAACTCATCCCCGACGCTTTGCTGGATCGGAGCCCGGGATCGCCATCGAGCTGAACGTGCAGAACTCGGAGGTGCCGTGACGCTCGGTGCTTGGATCGGTCGGATCGTGAAGACGCACGACTACATCAACCGCGTTGTTATAACGCTTCCACTTTCGGTCTCACGAGGGTACGTGGACGGACATTCTCCTCTCGTTGCTATGCCATCACCATGGTCTTGCGTGTGCGTAGGAATTTTTTGAAATTACTACGTTCCCCAACAATGGCATCCGAGCCTGGTTTTATGCGTTGATGTCATGTGCACGAGTAGAACACAAGTGAGTTGTGGGCGATATAAGTCATACTGCTTACCAGCATGTCATACTTTGGTTCGGGCGGTATTGTGAGATGAAGCGGCCGGACCGACATTACGCAGACGCTTACGCGAGACTGGTTTCACCGCTCGAGCACTAGTTGCTTAAAGGTGACCGGCGGGTGTCGTTTCTCTCACTTTAGTTGAACTGAGTGTGGCTACGCCCGGTCCTTGCGAAGGTTAAAACAGCACCAACTTGACAAACTATCGCTGTGGTTTTGATGCGTAGGTAAGAACGGTTCTTGCTCAGCCCGTAGCAGCCACGTAAAACTTGCAACAACAAAGTAGAGGACGCCTAACTTGTTTTTGCAGGGCATGTTGTGATGTGATGTGGTCAAGACGTGATGCTATATTTTATTGTATGAGATGATCATGTTTTGTAACCGAAGTTATCGGCAATGGCAGGAGCCATATGGTTGTCGCTTATTGTATGAAATGCAACGCCATGTAATTGCTTTACTTTATCACTAAGAAGTAGCGATAGTCGAGAAGCAATAGTTGGCGAGACGACAACGATGCTACGATGGAGATCAAGGTGTCGCTACGGTGACGATGGTGATCATGACGGTGCTTGGCGATGGAGATCACAAGCACAAGATGATGATGACCATATCATATCACTTATATTGATTGCATGTGATGTTTATCCTTTATGCATCTTATCTTGCTTTGATTGACGGTAGCATTATAAGATGATCTCTCACTAAAATAATCAAGAAGTGTTCTCCCGAGTATGCAACGCTGCTAAAAGTTCAGAGTACCCAGACACCACATGATGATCGGTGTGATAAGTTCTACGTCCATCTACAACGAGTGCAAAACAGTTGCACACGCGAATACTCAGGTTAAACTTGACGAGCCTAGCATATAACAGATATGGCCTCGAACACGGAGACCGAAGGTCGGCGTGAATCATATAGTAGATATGATCAACATAGTGATGTTCACCATTGAAACTACTCCATCTCACGTGATGATCGGACATGGTTTAGTTGATTTGGATCACGTAATCACTTAGATGACTAGAGAAATGTCTGTCTAAGTGGGAGGTTTTAATATGATTAATTAAACTTAAATTTATCATGAACTTAGTACCGATAGTATTTTTGCTTGTCTATGTTTACTGTAGATAGATGGCTCGTCTGTTGTTCCGTTGAATTTTAATGCGTTCCTTGAGAAAGCAAAGTTGAAAGATGATGGTAGCAATTACACGGACTGGGTCCAGAATTTGAGGATTATCCTCATTGCTGCACGTAAGAATTACGCCTGGAAGCACCGCTGGGTGCCAGAACTGCTGCAGAGCTACGCCGAAGTTGTGAACGTCTGGCGAGCAAAGCTGATGACTACTCGATAGTTTAGTGTGCCATGCTTTACGGCTTAGAACCGGGTCTTCAACGACGTTTTGAACGTCATGGAGCATATGAGATGTTCCAGAGTTGAAGTTAATATTTCAAGCAAATGCCCGGATTGAGAGATATGAAGTCTCCAATAAGTTCTATAGCTGCAAGATGGAGGAGAATAGTTCACAAGTGAACATATACTCAAATATGTCCGGGTATAATAATCACTTGATTCAACTGGGAGTTACTCTTCCGGATGATAGTGTCATTGATGAATTCTCCAATCACGCCACCAAGCTACAAGAGCTTCGTGATGAACTATAATATGCAAGGATGACCAAAACAATTCCCGAGCTCTTCGCAATGCTAAAAGCATGGAGGTAGAAATCAAGAAAGAGCATCAAGTGTTGATGGTCAACAAGACCACTAGTTTCAAGAAAAGGGCAAAGGAAAGAAGAAGGAAACTTCAAAAGAACAGCAAGAAAGTTGCTGCTCAAGAGAAGAAACCCAAGTCTGGACCTAAGCCTGAAATCGAGTTTTTTCTGCAAGCAGACTTGACCTTTCGAAGCGGAACTGCCCCAAGTATTTGGCGGATAAGAAGGATGGCAAGGTGAACAAAGGTATATGTGATATACATGTTATTGATGTGTACCTTACTAGAGCTCGTAGTAGCACTGGTATTTGATCTGGTTCATTGCTAATATTTGCAACTCAAACAGGACTACGGAATAGACGAGCACCGCAAAGGACGAGGTGACGATGCGCGTGGGAAAGCGGTTCCAAAGTTAATGTGATCGCGGTCGGCACGCTACCTCTACATCTACCTTCGGGATTAGTTTTAGACCTAAATAATTGTTATTTGGTGCGGCGTTGAGCATGAACATTATATCTGGATCTTGTTTGATGCGAGACGGTTATTCATTTAAATCAGAGAATAATGGTTGTTCTATTTATATGAGTAATATCTTTTATGGTCACGCACCCTTGAAGAATGGTCTATTTTTATTGAATCTCGATAGTAGTAATACACATATTCATAGTGTTGAAACCAAAAGATGCAGAGTTGATAATGATAATGCAACTTATTTGTGGCATCGCCGTTTAGGTCATATCGATTGTAAAACACATGAAGAAACTCCATACCGATGGGCTTCGGAATCACTTGATTATGAATCACTTGGTACTTGCGAACCGTGCCCTCATGGGCAAGATGACCAAAACGCCGTTCTCGGAACTATGGAGCGAGCAACTGATTTGTTGGAAATCATACATACTGATGTTTGTGGTCCAATGAATGTTGAGGCACGCGGCGGGTATCGTTATTTTCTCACCTTCACAGATGATTTGAGCAGATATGGGTATATCTACTTAATGAAACACAAATCTGAAACATTTGAAAAGTTCAAAGAGTTTCAGAGTGAAGTAGAAAATCATCGTAACAAGAAAATAAAGTTTCTACGATCGGATCGTGGAGGAGAATATTTGAGTTACGAGTTTGGTTTACATTTGAAACAATGTGGAATAGTTTCGCAACTCATGCCACCCGGAGCACGATAGAGAAATGGTGTGTCCGAACGTCGTAATCGTACTTTACTTGATATGGTGCGGTCTATGATGTCTCTTACCGATTTACCGCTATCGTTTTGGGGATATGCTTTAGAGACGGCCGCATTCACGTTAAATAGGGCACCATCTAAATCCGTTGAGACGACACCGTATGAACTGTGGTTTGGCAAGAAACCAAAGTTGTCGTTTCTTAAAGTTTGGGGCTGCGATGCTTATGTGAAGAAACTTCAACCAGATAAGCTCGAACCCAAATCGGAGAAATGTGTCTTCATAGGATACCCAAAGGAGACTGTTGGGTACACTTTCTATCACAGATCTGAAGGCAAGGTTTTCGTTGCTAAATTCGGATCCTTTCTAGAGAAGGAGTTTCTCTCGAAAGAAGTGAGTGGGAGGAAAGTAGAACTTGATGAGATAATCAGATCTGCTCCCTTATTGGAAAGTAGTTCATCACAAGAAACGGTTCCTGTGACAACTACACCAATTAGTGAGGAAACTAATGATGATGATCATGAAGCTTCAGATCAAGTTACTACTGAACTTCGTAGGTCAACCAGAGTAAAATACGCACTGTGAGTGGTACGGTAATCTATTCTGGAAGTCATGTTACTTGACCATGGCGAACCTACAAACTATGAAGAAGCGATGGTGAGCCCAGATTCCGCGAAATGGCTGGAAGCCATGAAATCTGAGATGGGATCCATGTATGAGAACAAAGTATGGACTTTGGTTGACTTGCCCGATGATAGGCAAGCCATTGAGAATAAATGGATCTTTAAGAAGAAGACCGGCGCCGATGGTAATGTAATCGTTTACAAAGCTTGACTTGTTGCGAAAGGTTTTCGACAAGTTCAAGGGGTTGACTACGATGAGACTTTCTCACCCGTAGCGATGCTTAAGTCTGTCCGAATCATGTTAGCAATTGCCGCATTTTATGATTATGAAATTTGGCAAATGGATGTAAAAACTGCATTCTTGAATGGATTTCTAGAAGAAGAGTTGTATATGATGCAACCAGAAGGTTTTGTTGATCCAAAGGGTTCTAACAAAGTGTGCAAGCTCCAGCGATCAATTTATGGTCTGGTGCAAGCCTCTCGGAGTTGGAATAAACGCTTTGATAGTGTGATCAAAGCATATGGTTTTATACAGACTTTTGGAGAAGCTTTGTATTTACAAGAAAGTGAGTGGGAGCTCAGTAGCATTTCGATATTATATGTGGACGACATATTATTGATTGGAAATGATATAGAATTTCTGGATAGCATAAAGGATACTTGAATAAAAGTTTTCAATGAAAGACCTCGGTGAAGCTGCTTACATATTGGGCATCAAGATCTATAGAGATAGATCAAGACGCTTAATTGGACTTTCACAAAGCACATACCTTGATAAAGTTTTGAAGAAGTTCAAAATGGATCAGGCAAAGAAAGGTTTTTACCTGTATTACAAGGTGTAAGATTGAGTCGACTCAATGCCCGACCACAAGCAGAAGATAGAGAGAAAATGAAAGATGTTCCTATGCTTCAGCCATAGGCTCTATCATGTATGCAATGCTGTGTACCAGACCGACGATGCTTAGCTGTAAGCTTGGCAGGAAGGTACCAAAGTAATCCAGAGTGGATCATTGGACAGCGGTCAAGAACATCCTGAAATACCGAAAAGGACTAAGGATATGTTTCTCGTATATGGAGGTGACAAAGAGCTAGTCGTAAATGGTTACGCCGATGCAAGCTTTGACACCGATCCGGACGATTCTAAATCGCAAACCGGATACTTGTTTTTATTAAACGGTGGAGCTGTCAGTTGGTGCAGTTCTAAACAAAGCGTCGTGGCGGGATCTACATGTGAAGCGGAGTACATAGCTGCTTCGAAGCAGCAAATGAAGGAGTCTGGATGAAAGATTTCATTTCCGATCTAGGTGTCATACCTAGTGCATCGGGACCGATGAAGATCTTCCGTGACAATCTTGGTGCAATTGCCTTGGCAAAGGAATCCAGATTTCACAAGAGGACCAAGCATATCAAGAGACGCTTCAATTCCATTCGGGACCAAGTCCAAGTGGGAGACATAGAGATTTGCAAAATACATACGGATCTGAATGTTGCAGACCGTTGACTAAGCCTCTTCCACGAGCAAAACATGATCAGCACCAAGACTCCATGGGTGTTAGAATCATTCTTGTGTAATCTAGATTATTGACTCTAGTGCAAGTGGGAGACTGAAGGAAATATGCCCTAGAGGCAATAATAAAGTTATTATTTATTTCCTTATACCATGATAAATGTTTATTATTCATGCTAGAATTGTATTAACCGGAAACATAATACATGTGTGAATACATAGACAAGCAGATAGTCACTAGTATGCCTCTACTAGACTAGCTCATTAATCAAAGATGGTTGTGTTTCCTAACCATAGACATGTGTTGTCATTTGATTAATGGGATCACCTCATTAGGAGAATGATGTGATTGACATGACCCATTCCGTTAGCTTAGCACTTGATCGCTTAGTATATTGCTAATGCTTTCTTCATGACCTATACATGTTCCTGTAACTATGAGATTATGCAACTCCCGTTTACGGAGGAACACTTTGGTACTACCAAACGCCACAACGAATCGGGTGATTATAAAGGAGTACTACAGGTGTCTCCAAAGGTACTTGTTGGGTTGGCGATTTGAGATTAGGTTTTGTCACTCCGATTGTCGGAGAGGTATCTCTGGGCCTTCTCGGTAATACACATCACATAAGCCTTGCAAGCATTACAACTAATGAGTTAGTTGTGAGATGATGTATTACGGAACGAGTAAAGAGACTTACCGGTAACGAGATTGAACTAGGTATTGGATACCGACGATCGAATCTCGGGTAAGTAACATACCGATGACAAAAGGAACAACGTATATCGTTATGCGGTTTGACCGATAAAGATCTTCGTAGAATATGTAGGAACCAATATGGGCATCCAGGTTCCGCTATTGGTTATTGACCGAGAATGGTTCTAGGTCATGTCTACATAGTTCTCGAACCCGTAGGGTCCGCACGCTTAACGTTTCGATGACAGTTCATTATGAGTTTATAAGTTTTGATGTACCGAAGGTTGTTCGGAGTCCCGGATGTGATCACGGACATGACGAGGAGTCTCGAAATGGTCGAGACATAAAGATTGATATATTGGAAGCCTATGTTTGGACTTCGGAAAGGTTCCGGATGAAAACAGGAAGTTACGGAACACCGGGGTTACGGAGCCGATTGTCGGAGAGGTATCTGGGCCTTCTCGGTAATACACATCACATAAGCCTTGTAAGCATTACAACTAATGAGTTAGTTGTGAGATGATGTATTATGGAACGAGTAAAGAGACTTACGAACGCGAGATTGAACTAGGTATTGGATACCGACAATCGAATCTCGGTAAGTAACATACCGATGACAAAAGGAACAACGATATCGTTATGCGGTTTGACCGATAATGATCTTCAGAGAATATGTAGGAACCAATATGGGCATCCAGGTTCCGCTTATTGGTTATTGACCGAGAATGGTTCTAGGTCATGTCTACATAGTTCTCGAACCCGTAGGGTCCGCACGCTTAAAGTTTCGATGACAGTTCATTATGAGTTTATAAGTTTTGATGTACCGAAGGTTGTTCGAGTCCGGATGTGATCACGGACATGACGAGGAGTCTCGAAATGGTCGAGACATAAAGATTGATATATTGGAAGCCTATGTTTGACTTGGAAAGGTTCCGGATGAAAACAGAAGTTTCTGGAACACCGGGGTTACGGAACCCCGGGGGTCTATGGGCCTTGATGGGCCATAAGAGAGAAGAGGAAGGGCCGCCAGGAGGCCACGCCCCCTCCCCTCTAGTCCGAATAGGACAGGAGAGGGGCGGCGCCTTCCCTCTTCCCCTCCTCCAATCCTAATCCAACTAGGAAAGGGGGGGAGTCCTACTCGGTGGGAGTAGGACTCCTCCAGCGCGCGCTTCTTGGGCTGGCCGCACTTCTTGCTCCTTTATATACGGGGCAGGGGGCACCCCATGACACACAAGTTGATCTACGGATCGTTCCTTAGCCGTGGCGGTGCCCCCTCCACCATATTCCACTTCGGTCATATCGTCATGAGCTTAGCGAAGCCCTGCGCGCCGTGAAGTCATATCGTCGCGGAGCTTAGGCGAAGCCTTGCATCGGTGGAGCATCATCATCGTCACCACGCCGTCGTCTTGTGGAACTCATCCCCGACGCTTTGCTGGATCGGAGCCCGGGGATCGTCATCGAGCTGAACGTGTGCAGAACTCGGAGGTGCCGTACGTTCGGTACTTGGATCGGTCGGATCGTGAAGACGTACGACTACATCAACTGCGTTGTTATAACGCTTCCGCTTTCGGTCTACGAGGGTACATGGACAGGCACTCTCCCCTCTCGTTTCTATGCCATCACCATGGTCTTGCGTGTGCGTAGGAATTTTTTTGAAATTACTACGTTCCCCAACATGGCAACCCGCTGCTGAAAAGAGAGCAGCTCGGTGATGTCTACTACGTAACCTTCTTCTTGTAGACGTTGTTGGGCATCCAAGTGCAGAGGTTTGTAGGACAGTAGCCAATTTCCCTCAAGTGGATGACCTAAGGTTTATCAATCCGTGGGAGGCGTAGGATGAAGATGCTCTCTCTCAAGCAACCCTGCAACCAAATAACAAAGAGTCTCTTATGTCCCCAACACACCCAATACAATGGTAAATTGTATAGGTGCACTAGTTCGGCGAAGAGATGGTGATACAAGTGCAATATGGATAGTAGATATAGGTTTTTGTAATCTGACAATATAAAAACAACAAGGTAACTAATGATAAAAATGAGCGTAAACGGTATTGCAATGCTAGGAAACAAGGCCTAGGGTTCATACTTTCACTAGTGCAAGTTCTCTCAACAATAATAACATAATTGGATCATATAACTATCCCTCAACATGCAACAAAGAGTCACTCCAAAGTCACTAATAGCGGAGAACAAACGAAGAGATTATGATAGGGTACGAAACCACCTCAAAGTTATCCTTTCCGATCGATCTATTCAAGAGTCCGTAGTAAAATAACATGAAGCTATTCTTTCCGTTTGATCTATCATAGAGTTCGTACTAGAATAACACCTTAAGACACAAATCAACCAAAACCCTAATGTCACCTAGATACTCCAATGTCACCTCAAGTATCCGTGGGTATGATTATATGATATGCGTCACACAATCTCAGATTCATCTATTCAAACCAACACAAAGTACTTCAAAGAGTGCCCCAAAGTTTCTACCGGAGAGTCAAGATGAAAATGTGTGCCAACCCCTATGCATAAGTTCACGGAACTCGCAAGTTTATCACCAAAATATACATCAAGTGGATCACGTGATATCCCATTGTCACCACAGATAAGCACATGCAAGACATACATCAAGTGTTCTCAAATCCTTAAAGACTCAATCCGATAAGATAACTTCAAAGGGAAACTCAATCCATTACAATAGAGTAGAGGGGGAGAAACATCATAAGATCCAACTATAATAGCAAAGCTCGTGATACATTGTGACGCCCCCGATTCAATCGTACACCAATCATGCACGCAAACGTGTACGATCAAGATCAGGGACTCACAGGAAGATATCACAACACAACTCTAAAAACATAAATAAGTCATACAAGCATCATAATACAAGCCAGGGGCCTCGAGGGCTCGAATACAAGTGCCCGATCATAGACGAGTCAGCGGAAGCAACAATATCTGAGTACAGACATAAGTTAAACAAGTTTGCCTTAAGAAGGCTAGCACAAACCGGGATACAGATCGAAGAGGCGCAGGCCTCCCGCCAGGATCCTCCTAAACTACTCCTGGTAAATCGCCGCCGCCTGCACGTTGTAGTAGGCACCTCCAGTGTAGTAAGAGTAATCGTTGACGGTGGCATCTGGCTCCTGGGCTCCAGCATCTGGTTGCGACAACCGAGAGGAAAGAAAAGGGGAAAAAGAGGGGGAAAAGCAACCGTGAGTACTCATCCAAAGTACTCGCAAGCAAGGAGCTACACTACATATGCATGGGTATATGTGTAAAGGGCCATATCGGTGGACTGAACTGCAGAATGCCAGAATAAGAGGGGGCTAGCTAATCATGTCGAAGACTACGCTTGAGGCCACCTCCATCTTGCAGCATGTAGAAGAGAGTAGATGGTAAGTTCACCAAGTAGCATCGCATAGCATAAACCTACCCGGTGATCCCCTCCTCGTTGCCTTGTTAGAGAGAGATCACCGGGTTATATCTGGCACTTGGAAGGGTGTGTTTTATTAAGTATCCAGTTCTAGTTGTCATAAGGTCAAGGTACAACTCCAAGTCGTCCATTACATCAAGATCACGGCTATTCGAATAGATAAACTTCCTGCAGGGTGCACCACATAACCCAACACGCTCGATCCCATTTGGACGGACACACTTTTCTGGGTCATGCCCGGCCGCGGAGATCAACACGTCGCAGCCCTACCTAGGTACAATAGAGAGTTCAGCATGCCGGTCTAAATCCTATGCGTGTAGGGGTCTGGGCCCATCACCCATTGCACACCTGCACGTTGCGTACGCGGCCGGAAGCAGACCTAGCCTAGCAGGCGTTCAATCAATCCGGCGGCGCCGCGATCGGGCCGACATCACGAAGGCTTTGGCTGATACCACGACGTCGAGTGCCCATAACTGTTCCCTCGTAGTTGGTTAGTGCGTATAGGCCAGTGGCCAGACTTAGATCAAATACCAAGATCTCGTTAAGCGTGTTAAGTATCTGCGAACGCCGACCAGGGCCAGGCCCACCTCTCTCCTAGGTGGTCTCAACCTGCCCTGTCGCTCCGCCACAAAGTAACAGTCGGGGGCCGTCGGGAACCCAGGCCCACCTCTACCCGGATGGAGCCACCTGCCCATTGAGCCCCCATCTCCGAATAGTATCACAAGTAATGTACCAGTATAAAGTATATAGCATATGCCCGAGATCACCTCCGAAGTGATCACGGCCCAATAGTATAGCATGGCAGACGGACAAGAGTGTAGGGTCACTGATGGAACACTAGCATCCTATACAAAGCAGTAGGATAGCAGGTAATGGTAACAACTGTAGCAACAATGACAGGCTATGCAGCAGAATAGGATTAACCGAAAGCAGTAACATGCTACATTACTCTAATGCAAGCAGTATAGAGAAGAATAGGCGATATCTGGTGATCAAGGGGGGGGGGGCTTGCCTGGTTGCTCTGGCAAGAAGGAGGAGTCGTCAACTCCGTAGTCGAACGGGGCGGCATCAGCGTCGGTCTCGTAGTCTACCAAAGAGAAGAGGGGGAAGAAACAATAAATACAATGCAAACATAAGCATGATGATGCATGATATGACAATGAGAGGTGCTAGGTGTGCCCTAACGCGGTAGTAGGTGATGCCGGCGAAGGGGGAAAACATCCGGGAAAGTATTCCCGGTGTTTGGCGTTTCCGGACAGGTCTTTGCACCCCCGTGGCATTGCTCCCCGCCGTGTCCGAGAGCCTGCTTGGAGCAGACGCGAGGAGGGGGAAACGTCAAGGAGCTCACCAGGACCTGTATGGGGTGCAAAGATGGGCTCAGGGGAGGCTTGGAGCAGACGGATGGCGGCGACGATCTACGGCGGCCGAGGGCGTCGATCCGTGCGAGGCAGGGGGTCGAAGACGGCTGGATCGACGTCGAGGTAGAGGCGGCGGCTGACGAAGGGGATCGACGCGAGCGACATCGCTGGTGCATCTCAGCCTCGATCCAGTGGCGGAGACAAAAGTAGACGACCACGCCGGAGCTCCAGGTGAGCGCGGAATGACGAGCGGTGGCCGGTGGCCACGTGGACGAGCAGCGGCGGTGACCAAGGTGGCTTTGGGTGCGACGAGCAGAACATAGAGGGGCGAGGGGCGCCCAGATCCAGTGGGGGGTGGGAGTGAGGGAGAGAGCTAGGGTTTGGCCCGGGGCAAAGCCTTATAGGAATGGGGGGGGGGTGCCGGCGGATGGCCGCCACAGTGACGACCGGTGCCGTGGCGGGCATCGGCCATGGCCACGGGGTGGTTCGTGAACAGGGGAGGAGAGGAGGGGGTGCGCCTGGGCCGGAGGGGCCGGTTGGTCCAGTTGGGCCAGGGGTGGGGCGTTTTCATTTCTTTTCTGTTTATATTTTAGTTTTTGTTAGTTTAGTTTCTTTAAAATTCAAGTTAGCACCTAAATTAGTACCATGAAAATAGGCCACTGCCAAACCTAGTTTGGACCCAAAATAATTTAGTTTAATATTTTTTATATATTCAAAAGCAATTAAATTATTATTTTAGCCATAATTTTTAATTAGTTTAGGGCATTTAAACACTTTTGAAAAGGTTGGTTCCACCACCAAAACTAGTTAGGGATTATTTGCCACATGATGAACATTTTAGTTTTGATATTTGAAAACATTTATTGTTTGTCAAAATTCAAATTTCATTTTTAAACGTTTTGATCTAACGAGGTTTAGCGATGAATCGAGGTGACATGGCATCATTAGCGAGGTTTCTTTGTAGCTTGATTATCCGGCGTCACAATTCTCCTCCACTACAAGAAATCTCGTCCCGAGATTTAATAGGTGGTGTAAGGGGGAAATTTGTGGTTGTGAAATTCTAACGGGTCTTCTCGGTCTTGGTTGTTCTTCTCGAAGAAGTTAATCCCTTTCGTTGTTGTCTTCAATTCTTTATTCCAATGCATCATGATGAAGTCAGCATCCTTTCTTGAGGGTCTTCATCGCACTTACGAAAGAATAAAAGGGAAGCATTCCGGGAGAATGGACCTCGGCAAGGTTGACTATCTGGTAGATAACATCGGGGAAGGAGACGGAAAGTAACTCTCAATTTGAAACTTAATAAAATATCGAGAGCAAAGTAAGTAGGTACCATGAGAAGTTTCGAGCGGGTAGGCAATCGTTCGATGCCTGAAACAAAGTGTGAAAGGGGTCCAGAGCAACGAGAATAAGTATTGCGTCTGATACCTGATTAGGTCGCCTCTAGGAAGATGGTTGGTGATATTCATACGAAGCCAATCGTGAGGAATAACTTCGGAGATATGGGGGTACCAGAGAGTCAGGTTTCGATCATGTGGAACTGTGGGTTATGGGCCCACCATGTGGGTTAAAAGTAGGAGGAGCGGTGACATCTTGCATGGTCATGATAGCAAGGCAGGTCAGAGGGTAGCCTGTCGATTATGTCGGCAACAACATCGGTACCAAGGGCGAGGGACAAAGAGAACCATTTTCCTGCTCGTTAGGACGAGGCGGACCAATAGGCAAAGTTCTCGTCTATCGGTGGTTACCAGAATGTCATCAACAATAGTAACATGGTCTTACTGATAGAGTTGTACACCGAGGTGTTTACATAAGCAGGAGAATATTACTGCTTATATCATATAGATCATAAGAAACGTTAAACCAACCAATGGAAAGGAAAATACAATTATCAGATTTAAACAGAACAATGGAAAGGAAAATGTGTTTAAACACATATTTCAAGGGTATATCCTTCCCAAGGACAAGCAGAGCATGATATCCATGACATGATATAATGTAGAAAACTCTTTAGGTATGGGAGAGAATTTTCATGACATTACCCATCCAGCGGTGTTTGGATAATTGAGCAGGAAACATTAGCATTGGGCTTCAAATGTTCCTGTTGAAAATCGGAGTACCAAAGACATGCTTCGAGATAGCATTGACATGGTCAACAGGTGATCGGACTTTGGAAACAAAAAGGATCCATCAGGAACAACTTATAGAATAAGTCTTACAATTTCCTCACGAAAAAATGGCTAACCTTGCAAAAATGGAACTATAACCATAGATCCTTCGGCCAGGTGTGCTAGGCATGACATCACCTTACCGGGTCATAAAAAACCAGTGTTATAACTCTTGGAATTATGTTCCAACCATCATATCAGATCAAAATTCAGATCTGATTGGGGGCCAGGATACCTCAGACTCGGGATGTCTGAGAAGAGAGGTGCAACACAAATTGTCGAAATGACATTGTAAGATTTTCGGGAATTGAACTGTGGGAACGAGTTCTGAACAAGAGTTCATCATTGAGCCAAGGAGAGGATGACGGGGTGGCTGATGGACTCAACAAAAATTCATCGAGATTTCCAAGAAGATGGGTTTCCACAATTAGGTGAACAAGGAGATAACATTTGTCAGATCAAATGATATACTGTTGTATGCTCGAGGGAACATCCACAGTTAAACATTGGTTGAAAGGTGCATCCGAAATATGGGCTTAGGTAGCATGATCAATGTTAGAATGGTGATTCGATAACCAATGGTCTAAGAATGAAATATCGACCATTAACTTCAAAGCAATAGGGTTGGTAGAAGTTTTGAATTCACACATCATAGTACAATTGTCGGTATTCCGATTAGAAACAACCGGGGGGGGCAAGGAATGAACGGAAATGGTGGGAAGTAATACTATATCAAGAATTCTCAAGAGGTGGAGAAATTCTCACAACATCCTTGACATAAAAGATGGTAATACTTCAGGTAGAACATAACACAAGCTGCATAGCAAGTTGCATCCGTAACATGAACATGTTTATGATGAAAGGAGGTAAGGATGTGGTCAATGGTAACTCCAACTACCAAGGGACAAGGATGACACTTATCATCATAAATTCGATTAATATCTTAGAAGAGCTCAGAATGTTGATGATGTTCATGACACAATTGTCGCGAGATTTCATGAAGATGTAATTGATCGGCGATGACATCAAGTCAAAGGAATGATGAGGCGAAAGGTTATTGGAACCAAGGGTACGACACAACTCGAAGTCAAGCTTGTTGTTCAAGGCAAAATGATACGACGTGGAAGATCGATTGTAAGATTAGCTCACCGTCAAAATTTTTGCTCCGAGAAGAAGGACCCGGTAGCACAGTTAAAATTTAGCACGATAACGATATAGCCAATCAGGCTAGGAATGGCGTGATCGGGTACAAACTCGTACTTAAAGAAGATTATCAAGAGTTGTTGAACCGTAGTGTAGACTCGATTCAGCTATTGGTGTCTTTGAGTGTTTAATAACTCAGAGCCCATGAAAAACTGTAATAAGTGAGAATGTAGTACTTGATGAAGAACTTATAAGAAGTTATGCAGTTCCAAGATAATCTCGAGATACCAGGGGGTAATACTCGATGATAGATCAAAGTAGAGGTTGGACTGGGGTATTTATCTATAGAAGACAAGTGCTTACACTTGCATCGGAAATGGTATTTAAAGAAGAACATGGTCGGAACCACGATTGTAAAAGGCCAGATCCCGGATATAAGATGAACTTATACCAAGGGAATAATTAATTTTAAAAGAAGCTTTGATGAGAAGATGTACATCGTGTCCATGGGCATGAACACAAAGTTCAAGGTCGACTCCCACTTCTTCAATGCACAACCTTTCATTCACTTCTGCGTTCGATGAAGTTGTAGTGTTGAAATTTTATCTGGCAAAATACCAGAAGAGTACGGATCGTGAAACTTTCGAGTTCACACATCTAAAGGAAGACATAGGTTCAACCCACTGGGGCATCGTGGAAACATATACCACAAGCCAAGAGTAAATATCACCAGCTCAAAAACAGAGCATGGTTGGCCAAATCCGAGAATAGGATTTACCAATGGCATTATGTACCAGGGAAAGAACTTCTCAAGATTTTTGTATACAAAGGACACTGTCGGATGATAATTCAACAAAGGATCCGATGGTCCATAACGGAGCTGATGTGAGCATCGACGCACGATCAGAGGAAGAAACAATGCAAGGGCAATTATTATAAAAACATATGACTAATACAAAGCTCAAGGCAAAGTAATTAAGATTTCCAAATCAAAGGATCAGAAACAAACGCTCTGATTAAGGATGGATAAGTTGAGTAAGCTTAGGGGTAAAATCGACAAAAAAATTGATTGGTCGAGATCCAGCTCGTGTTTAAGAGAATGTCTGAGCCGAAAGGATGAACTCTAGGATCTGATATAGGATTGTGAGCATTCTCAACATATTGAATCAATGTACTCAAAATGATAGTGAAAAAGGTTGCCAATAAGATTACTATACTTATGGGATTAACCATAATGCAAGCAAGCAAGAATTTCAAGAGCAATAAGCTGCTAAGGATTTTCGGAATATCGAATATTATTTTGAAGAACTTAGTGAAACACATAAACAACTGGGGATGGGCGGATACTCGGTAAGTGCAAGGAATTATCCGTTGGGGTGTTCATGTGGGTAATGAACTGCAAGGCAGTAGGCACAAAGTATTCTCGGAACAATAGAGAGAATTTTTGGGGTATCTTGTAATAACAAGATCAATGGGATTGAAAGGACAAGTGTATGTAGTTATCCATAATAATATAACAGTGGTAGGGACTTTGCAAAGGCGGTGGGCACAAGTGTCTCGAGAGAACATCGGAGATTATCTTCGGAATCTTCTGGTGACGCAGTCGATCATCTGTAATGAAGGGGCTCTCCGGCAGGAAGTGGTAACGAGAACCTAGAGTTAGATTTTAGCAAAATCATTTAACCCGAATAGAAGAGAGATCAGAGTCCCAGAGTATAGGTCGAGGAATAAAAGATCCTAATACCACCCAATGGCGACGTGGGCCCATGGGCCGCACAGCCATGTTAGTAAAACAATTTTCATCGGCTAGACTCAACTTCGCCCAAGGAGTTTGGAAGGGGGATTCCTACAGGCAGTCGACTCTGATACCAACTTGTGACGCCCCCGATTCAATCGTACACTAATCATGCACGCAAACGTGTACGATCAAGATCAGGGACTCACGGGAAGATATCACAACACAACTCTAAAAACATAAATAAGTCATACAAGCATCATAATACAAGCCAGGGGCCTCGAGGGCTCGAATACAAGTGCTCGATCATAGACGAGTCAGCGGAAGCAACAATATCTGAGTACAGACATAAGTTAAACAAGTTTGCCTTAAGAAGGCTAGCACAAACTGGGATACAGATCGAAAGAGGCGCATGCCTCCTGCAGGATCCTCCTAAACTACTCCTGGTCATCGTCAGCGGCCTGCACATAGTAGTAGGCACCTCCAGTGTAGTAGGAGTCGTCGTTGACGGTGGCGTCTGGCTCCTGTGCTCCAGCATCTGGTTGCGACAACCGAGAGGAAAGAAAAGGGGAAAAAGAGGGGGAAAAGCAACCGTGAGTACTCATCCAAAGTACTCGCAAGCAAGGAGCTACACTACATATGCATGGGTATATGTGTAAAGGGCCATATCGGTGGAGTGAACTGCAGAATGCCAGAATAAGAGGGGGATAGCTAATCATGTCGAAGACTATGCTTCAGGCCACCTCCATCTTGCAGCATGTAGAAGAGAGTCGATGGTAAGTTCACCAAGTAGCATCGCATAGCATAAACCTACCCGGCAATCCCCTCCTCGTTGCCCTGTTAGAGAGCGATCACCGGGTTATATTTGGCACTTGGAAGGGTGTGTTTTATTAAGTATCCAGTTCTAGCTGTCATAAGGTCAACGTACAACTCCAAGTCGTCCTGTTACCGAAGATCACGGCTATTCGAATAGATAAACTTCCCTGTAGGGGAGCACCACATAACCCAACACGCTCGATCCCATTTGGCCGGACACACTTTTCTGGGTCATGCCCGGCTGCGGAAGATCAACACGTCACAGCCCTACCTAGGCACAACAGAGAGGTCAGCACGCCGGTCTAAATCCTATGCACGCAGGGGTCTGGGCCCATCGCCCATTGCACACCTGCACATTGCGTACGCGGCCGGAAGCAGACCTAGCCTAGCAGCCATTCCAGTCCAATCCGGCGCGCGCCGCTCAGTTGCTGACGTCACGAAGGCTTCGGCTGATACCACGACGTCGAGTGCCCATAACTGTTCCCGCATAGTTGGTTAGTGCGTATAGGCCAGTGGCCAGACTCAGATCAAATACCAAGATCTCGTTAAGCGTGTTAAGTATCTGCGAACGCCGACCAGGGCCAGGCCCACCTCTCTCCTAGGTGGTCTCAACCTGCCCTGTCGCTCCGCCACAAAGTAACAGTCGGGGGCCGTCGGGAACATAGGCCCACCTATACCCGGTTGGAGCCACCTGCCCCTTCAGCCCCCATTTCTGAACAGTATCACAAGTAAGGTAACAGTATAAAGTATATAGCATATGCCCGAGATCACCTCCCGAAGTGATCACGGCCCAGTAGTATAGCATGGCAGACGGACAAGAGTGTAGGGTCACTGATGGAACACTAGCATCCTATACTAAGTAGTAGGATAGCAGGTAAGGGTAACAACTGTAGCAACAATGACAGGCTATGTAGCAGAATAGGATTAACCGAAAGCAGTAACATGCTACATTACTCTAATGCAAGCGATAGAGAAGAATAGGCGATATCTGGTAATCAAGGGGGGGGGGGGGCTTGCCAGGTTGCTCTGGCAAGAAGGAGGAGTCGTCAACTCCGTAGTCGAACGGGGCGGCAGCAGCGTCGGTCTCGTAGTCTACCGGAGAGAAGAGGAGGAAGAAAAAATAAATAGAATGCAAACATAAGCATGACGATGCATGACGTGACAATGAGCGGTGCTAGGTGTGCCCTAACGCGGTAGTAGGTGATACCGGCGAAGGGGGAAAACATCCGGGAAAGTATACCACCGGCAGACCGCCTGTCAAGTTTCGTGCCATTTGGAGGTCGTTTGATACTCCAACGGTTAACTGGGTAACCGCAAAGGCCTCTTTTGTGTGCAGCCCAACACCCCTTCCAAAGTGGCCCAAGACCCAGCAAACTCCCCTCCATGCTCTCCGCCGTTCGATCACGATCGCGTGGCCGAATACCGCACCTCATTTGGACTCTCCTAGCTCCCTCTACCTATATATATGTGTGCACCCCCGGATTTTTCGCGCAGTCCAAACCCTAGCCTAGCCTCTCCCCGCGTCGCCGGACGCGTCCGCCGACGGCCGGACATGTCCACCGCCCCGCAGCCACGTCGCCTGACCAATCGGAGGACGCCACCTATGCAGCGCCGCCTCCCTCCTCCTCTAGCGCGCCGCCATGCGTCCCCCGCCTTCGCGCCGCGCTGCGCCCGAGTTCGGGCAAGCCAGCGGGCCCATCGGGCCCGCCCGCCCATCGTGCCGCGCCGCGCCCGTGCTCCCGCCGCCTTCGGCGGCAGCCGTCCTCGCCGCCAGGCGGAGCGCCTCACCGGCCAGCCCGCAGCCTCGCCGCCGGCCTCGGCCCCCGCGCGCCCTTCCTCCCCGCCCGCGCCTCCGGCCGCCCGAGTCCTGCCAAGCCGCCGCCCTCCGAGGCCCCCTCGCCGCCCAGCTCCTCCCAGCCTGCACGCGCCTTTCCCTGCCCGCGCCGCCGGAGCCAGCGCCGGTGCCCTCCGGTGCCGCCTCCTCGCCGTCCCGCGCCGGATCCGGCGGGATCCGGCCGGAGGAGGTCTCCCCGGCCCCGGATCTGCCTCCCCGACGCCTTCCCCGTCCTCTCCGGCGAAACTCCGGCGAGCTCTCCGCCTCGCCTCGAAGTCCGTGCAAACTAGTGGTTGACTTTCCCCCCTCCGTTTTTCTCCAAGTCCCCGAGTATTTCAGTATTTTTATGCATTTTCATCGCATCATAACTCTGCATCCGTAGCTCTGTTTCGTGCGTGTTATATTTCAAAGTGTTCGCCTCGACGAGTACATCATTTCATCTCATTGCATCATTTTCATTTGAGCTCATCTTGATGCCCGAAATGCTGTTGGAAGTGGGCTATGTGATGTTAGTTTCAGATTCTTATCAGAACATGCACTTTTGTCATTTTTGCCATGATTGATGTGTGCACCCTATGATCTTGAGTCCTACGTGTGTTTTGTAATATGCCATGCCATCTTTACAGGGGTGTATGCCATGTATTTTTTTGATCTCTGAGGTGACTAGCACAAGCATGCAAACTAGGCTTCATGATGTTGCTGATTTCAGCCCTGCTACATTGATATTTTTATGCCATGTAAACTTGATGCTACCGAGAGATCCATGCTTATTTTGAGATACTTCAGTAAGGATGTTTTGGACATATGGTTATTCTCTATCCATCCATGCCCTTGTTTGCAATTATGGAGTGCCATAGCTTGAGTCAATCGAGCTCTACTTTTGCTATAAAATGTTTACTGGCAGGTTGTTTACATGTTATTCAATTTTGCCAAGGTTGTTGTAGTTGATCCGTGTATGCTATGATGTTGTTCTTGCCATGTTTAGCTTCTATGACATGTATTCTTACTGTGAGTTGCCTTGTCATGCCATGTATTGCTCTGTGGTGAGTGGTTCAAGCTCACCAACATGCCTACTTATTGTTGTTCCTGCCATGTATGAATCTGTAATATAACTTGCTATGTTTACATGGGTGCCATCATATTTTGTGATCCTTTTTGGCTTATGGTCAGTAAGGGACTTTTGTTCTATGCATTTAGTAGTATCATGCCATGCCTTTGTTTGCCATGATAAGTTCCTGTAGCATGTTGTGTGATAGCTCTAAACATTGCAACCTGATGTTATTTCTGCCATGTCCTGTAAATTCTGCTAAGTCTGTGAAACTGTTATTATTTGCAATCTTGCCATGTATGTTTGAGCATGTTCTAGTGATTTCTGGAGATAGCTCAGTGTTCATGTTTTGTCATGCTTTACCTGTACATCATGCCCATGCCTTTTTTTTCATATTGTGGTACTATAGCATGTTGTTTTGATGCTTGCAATATGCCTAGTTGCTGTTTTGGACAGATTGTTGTCATGACTTGTATAGGGTGTATGTGTTGAACCGTTGCTCCGTTTTGAGTGTGCTCTATATGAAACTTGCTTGATTTTGCATGTAGTTTCATATTATCATGTTGCATCCATGCTTTGAGGTGTTTGCTTGATGTTTGTATGCATTTTGCATCAATGCCATGTTTAACTTGTTGTGCTCATATCTTCTAGGCCGTAGCTCCGAATTAAATGAACTTTATATGTAACTTGACTAGAATTTCGTGTAGATCATCGTGGTGCATCTTAACTTGCTATTTAACAAATTGAACATAAGGTTTATTCAGATCTGGACCAGTTTCGAAATTTGCATATGAGGACTTACCGGAATTGTTCTATGTTATGCCCGGCCTCATTTAAACTTGCTTTGATGTGTTGGTCTTGTATGAACCATCTTTGCCATGAGTAGCTTCATGTAGCTTTGTCATGCATCATGCTTTATGTGCATCATGTCTTGTTCATGTGTGGTGTGTTTACCATCTTGTGTGCTTCTTCTTGTTAGTTCCTGTTTCGTTGCGATCGTGAGGATTCGTTCGTCTACGCTTGGTTCGGCTTCATCCATTCGTCTTCTTCATGGACTCGTTCTTCTTCCTAGCGGGATTTCAGGCAAGATGACCGTCACCTTGGATCTCACTACTATCATTGCTATGCTAGTTGCTTCGTTCTTTCGCTATGCTGCGCTACCCATCACTTGTTCCTCAAGCCTCCCAAATTTCCATGTCAGCCTCTAACCTTTTGCACCCTTCCTAGCAAACCGTTGTTTGGCTATGTTACCGCTTTGCTCAGCCCCTCTTATAGCGTTGTTAGTTGCAGGTGAAGATGAAGTTTGTTCCTTGTTGGAACATGGAGATGTTGTTCCTTGTTGGAACATGTTTACTTGTTGGGATATCACAATATACTTATTTAATTAATGCATCTATATACTTGGTAAAGGGTGGAAGGCTCGGCCTTATGCCTGGTGTTTTGTTCCACTCTTGCCGCCCTAGTTTCCGTCATATCGGTATTATGTTCCCGGAGTTTGCGTCCCTAACGCGGTCGGGTGATTTATGGGACCCCCTTGACAGTTCGCTTTGAATAAGACTCCTCCAGCAAGGCCCAACATTGATCTTACCATTTGCCTAACCTATTACCTTTTTTCCCTTGGGAGTCGCGCATCCCAAGGGTCATCTTTATTTTAGCCCCCCCGGGCCAATGCTTGTCTAAGTGTTGGTCCAAACTAGAGCCCTTTGCAGCGCCACCTCGGGGAAACTTGAGGGCTGGTTTTAGTTGTACGGACTGCTCATCCGGTCGTGGCTCGAGGCGAGATCTGTGCGGCTACTATCGGGGTGTCGGCACGCAGGGAGGTCTTGCTGGTCTTGTTTTATTGCTGTCGAAATGTCTTGTAGCGGGATTCGAGACTGATCGTGTCTTCCGGGAGAAGGAATATCCTTCGTTAATCGAGAGAGCTTATCATGGGCTAAGTTGGGACACCCTGCAGGTATAAACTTTCGAGAGCCGTGCCAGCGGTTATGTGGCAGATGGGAATTTGTTAATATCCGGTTGTAGTAAACTTGAAGCAAACTCTTCTAAAATACACCAACCGTGTGCGTAATCGTGAGTGTCTCTTTTGGGGTTGATCGAGAGGAGACCACGGTTTCGGGTTATGTCGGCGTAAGTAGGAGTTCAGGATCACTTCTTGATCATTACTAGTTGACGACCGTTCCTTTGTTTCTCTCCTCGCTCTCATTTGCGTATGTTAGCCACCATATATGCTTAGTCGCTGCTGCAACCTCACCACTTTACCCCTTCCTTTCCTTTAAGCTTTGCTAGTCTTGATACCCATGGTAATGGGATTCTTTGAGTCCTCGTGGCTCACTGATTACTACACCAACAGTTGCAGGTACAGGTTTGCGGCGATCATGGCGTGAGAGCGATGTTTGCTTGTGTTGGAGTTCTTCTTCGCTTCTTCTTCTATCGGGGATAGGTTCGGTCGGCAGCACTGGGCTAGCGTGGTGGATATTGATTGAGTTTCTGTTTATGATTCATCCGTAGTCGGATGTTGATCTTGTATGTTGTATTGTTGTATTCATGCGTCATTGTATGTCTTGGTTGTATCCCTATGTATTATGTAATGTTGATGTAATGATATCCACCTTGCAAAAGCGTTTCAATATATGGGTCTATCCTTGGTGGGACCTTGAGTTCCTTTTGGATAGGGTCGCATATTAGGCGTGTTCAAGTTGGTATCGAGCCTCGACCGACCCTAGGAGCCCCTTGATTGATCGTGTAGTTTGGCCGTTGTTGAGTCTAGAAGAAAACTATTTTTAGAGTCTAGTTATATCGGAGAGTAGGAATTCTTTTTACTCCTCTGCCCCTTCGTCGCTTTGGTGAGGAATCTTGACGTAGGTGTTTTGAATTACTCCTCTTCCCTTTCAAATTTTCTTTAGGATCACGCAGTTGGTTTTCCGATCGTTGGTTCTCAGCTCTTTTGAACCGGTGCATTTCTCGTCAAGTCGACTCGAGCCTCTTCATCTTTGCAAGTTCAATCCTCAGTTGTTTTCTTTTCCCACCCGCCCACCCTTCTTCTTCTCGGAACCGGAGTCCGCTTTTGAGTATCCTTCTACTCGTGCGAAGTCTTTGCTTTCTTTCCTCAATGATTTCAACCGGTGTTTTCTCTTCAAGATATTCGTCGGTTCCCCTTCCAAGTTGTCTTTGTTTTCCCGCCCTCCCACCCTATTCTTCCCGGAGTTTGAGTCTGTTTCGACCATCAATTCCATTCGTGTGGAGTCTCTTCAGTCTTCCCTCAATCATTTAAACCGGTGAATTCTCGTCTCGTTTGGCATTCTTCATCCCTTTCTTTTTCCGGTGGACTCAATTCAAGTTTTTCGATGTTGTTCATATTCTTTTCCTCGGCTCAAGTGTTTTCTTTGCTCGTTCGCCTCTCGCCAGTTTATCCTTCCGGAGTGTTCAACACATCTCAGGAGATTCGTCTATGTTTGAGTTAATTCGAGGTTATCACCTCATTCTAATATTTCAATTGTTCCGGTGCATCATCTATCTGTTCAACAATCCTTTCCAACGGTGCTTTCCTTTAGTGGGCCCATAACCCACAGGTCTTTTCCCAGGATCTTACCTGACTCTTCTAATTCCCCCGGAGTTATTCTCAATTCTTTTCAAGTGTGGCGTAAGAATGGATTACATCAGTAAGATGCTTTTCCAAGATCTCGTTCAAATTCTTTTCATTGTTGGCTCAACCTTTTCGGTTTTTCATTCTTCCGGAGTATCTCATTAATTTTGGTGATGTTTATCGTCGTCATTTGAAGACCGAAGTAGAGTTTTCCCTCTAAATCTTGCCGTTCTCTCGAAGTCTCATGATTCTAGCTTCATGTTATCCTCTCATATTATTCATTTTGTCAGATATTCTTTCCTTACCCATCCGGAGTATATCAGGAGTTGTTTTCCCGTTTCTTTTCACCGGAGGCCATCGTTCCAGAAGAATTCTTCATCCTCACATTTCACCTACCGTTATCCAATTATTTCGGTGCATCGTCCAAATATCCTCTAATCAGTTCATGATCTCTTCATTCTCTTGTATCTAAATTCCCTCAAGTATCCTTGTGCTTTTCTAATTCTGCCCGATAATTCATTCTCTTTCATCAGTCATTTTCGAATTCTTACGGTGGTTCGTTCAAGATTCTTTTTCCTTCACTATCATTTTAATTCATTCATTCTTTCCAATCCTACAGGTGGTTCATGAAGATCTTCTCAAGTTTGCGTTATGCCACTTCTCAATTCTTTTGCAAGAAGAATAAGTAGTATGTAAAATCCACTGCTTGTCATCAATTTAATTTGATGAAGGATAAGCATACAATAAATCTTATTCTTATCTCCTCGAGGTGATTCAATTATTTTCTTCCGGAGTTGTTCATGATATCATTTATCGGTTCTAAGTTGTTCATCTTTTCTTTTCCGGAGTTCGATTTCCTCAGCCATTTCGTCGGAACCTCCATCTAAATCACCGCAATGCTCATCTTATTCTTTCGTCCTTCATTCTATCTCATCATCCTTTCGTTACCGGAGTTCTTCATGGTGGTTCTTTATGATTTAATTCTTTCTTCAAGAGTTTCATCAATATTTTGGTGGGATTCAAATATCTTTTCTTCTTGCATCTCTAAGTGTAATTAATTCTCCGTATTCTTTAGAATTGGAGTTTTGCATTTCTTTGTTCTTCTGAGATATTCAAATCCATTCAATCCTTCCTTCTAAGTTCTTTTCATTTCTATTTCATTCTTCCGGAGGCTTTACGTTGTTCATCTCATCAAGTACCTTTCAGTCCTCTCAAGTTCATGTTCTAATCCTTCAATTTTCAGCCGAAGTGCTGCCTAAATCCTTTCAGCCTTATTCGTTTCTTATTTCGTTCTAACCGGAACAGTTTCATAGTCTATCTGGTCCCGTGAGCTTTCGATTCTCGTCATTTTTGTCATTCCCCTCTTTTTCTCGAGTGCTCTCGATTCTTTGCTTCTTCTCTTGAGTTCTTGTTTCACCTCATCCCTTTTCCCTTCCGTCTCGGTCCTAAGATCTCGGGACGAGATCTCTTGTTAGTGGAGGAGTGTTGTAACGCCCGGATTCGATCGCCTGTGTGTCCGCGATTATTCGCCGTCTTTGCCATGTCATTTGCTTGCGTGTTGCACTTTGCCATGTCATCATCTGCATTTCATATCATGTCATCATGTGCATTTCATTTTGCATACGTGTTCGTCTCATGCATCCGAGCATTTTCCCCGTTGTCCGTTTTGCAATCCGGCACTCCTATGTTCCCCGGCGCCCCCTTTTATCTCTTTTCGTGTGTGGGTATAAAACTTTCTCGGAATGGCCCGAGGTTTGCCAAGCGGCCTTGGTATACCACCGGTAGACCGCCTGTCAAGTTTCGTGCCATTTGGAGGTCGTTTGATACTCAACAGTTAACAAGGTAACCGCAAAGGCCTCTTTGTGTGCAGCCCAACACCCTTCAAAGTGGCCCAAAACCCAGCAAACTCCCCTCCATGCTCTCCGCCGTTCGATCACGACCGCGTGGCCGAAAACCGCACCTCATTTGGACTCTCCTAGCTCCCTCTACCTATATATATGTGCACCCCGGATTTTTTCGCGGTCAAACCCTAGCCTAGTTTTCTCCACGCGCCGCCGAGACGCGTCCGCCGGCCGGACATGTCCGCCGCCCGAAGGCGCCACCTCAGCAGCGCCGCCTCCTCCTCCTCTAGCGCGCCGCCCGTCCCCCTGCCTCCGCGCGCGCGCTTGCGCCCGAGCCAGGCGAGCCGCGGGCCCATCGAACCCGCCCGGCCCATCGTGCCAGCGCCGCCGCCCGTGCTCCCCCCGCCGCCGCCGGCAGCCGTCCTCGCTGCCTGCCGGGCGCCTCGCCCGGCCGGCCACCGCGAGCCTCGCCAGCCTGCCTCGCCCCGCCGCGCGCGCCTTCCTCCCCGCCCCGCGCCTCCGCCGCCCGAGTCCGGCCAAGCCGCCGCCCTCGCGGCCCCCCTCGCCGCCCAGCTCCTCCCGGCCTGCCGCGCCTTCCGGCCCGCGCCGCCGGAGCCAGCGCCGGTGCCCTCCGGTGCCGCCTCCTCGCCGTCCCGCGCCGGATCCGGCGGGATCCGGCCGGAGGAGGTCTCCCCGGCCCCGGATCTGCCTCCCCGACGCCTTCCCCGTCCTCTCCGGCGAAACTCCGACGAGCTCTCCGCCTTGCCTCGAAGTCCGTGCAAACTAGAGGTTGACTTTCCCCCCTCCGTTTTTCTCTAAGTCCCCGAGTATTTCAGTATTTTTATGCATTTTCATCGCATCATAATTCTGCATCCGTCGCTCTGTTTCGTGCGTGTTATATGTCAAAGTGTTCGCCTCGACGAGTACATCATTTCATCCCATTGCATCATTTTCATTTGAGCTCATCTTGATGCCCGAAATGCTGTTGGAAGTGGGCCATGTGATGTTAGTTTCAGATTCTTATCTGAACATGCACTTTTGTCATTTTTGCCATGATTGATGTGTGCACCTTATGATCTTGAGTCCTACATGTGTTTTGTAATATGCCATGCCATCTTTACAGGGGTTTATGCCATGTATTTTTCTGATCTCTGTGGTGACTATCACAAGCATGCAAACTAGGCTTCATGATGTTGCTGATTTCAGCCCCTGTTCTGCTGATATTTTTATGTCATGTAAACTTGATGCTACCGAGAGATCCATGCTTATTTTGAGATACTTCACTAAGGATGTTTTGGACATATGGTTATTCTCTATCCATCCATGCCCTTGTTTGCAATTATGGAGTGTCATAGCTTGAGTCAATCGAGCTCTACTTTTGCTATAAAATGTTTCCTGGCAGGTTGTTTACATGTTATTCAATTTTGCCAAGGTTGTTGTAGTTGATCCGTGTATGCTATGATGTTGTTCTTGCCATGTTTAGCTTCTATGACATTTATTCTTACTGTGAGTTGCCTTGCCATGCCATGTATTGCTTTGTGGTGAGTGGTTCAAGCTCACCAACATGCCTACTTATTGTTGTTCCTGCCGTGTATGAATCTGTAATATAACTTGCTATGTTTACATGGGTGCCATCATATTTTGTGATCCTTTTTGGCTTATGGTCAGTAAGGGACTTTTGTTCTATGCATTTAGTAGCATCATGCCATGCCTTTGCTTGCCATGATAAGTTCCTGTAGCATGTTGTTTGATAGCTCTAAACATTGCAACCTGATGTTATTTCTGCCATGTCCTGTAAATTCTGCTAAGTCTGTGAAACTGTTATTATTTGCAATCTTGCCATGTATGTTTGGGCATGTTCTAGTGATTTCTGGAGATAGCTCAGTGTTCATGTTTTGTCATGCTTTACCTGTACATCATGCCCATGCCTTTTTTTTCATATTGTGGTACTGTAGCATGTTGTTTTGATGCTTGCAATATGCCTAGTTGCTGTTTTGGACAGATTGTTGTCCTGACTTGTATAGGGTGTATGTGTTGAACCGTTGCTCCGTTTTGAGTGTGCTCTATATGAAACTTGCTTGATTTTGCATGTAGTTTCATATTATCATGTTGCATCCATGCTTTGAGGTGTTTGCTTGATGTTTGTATGCATTTTGCATCAATGCCATGTTTAACTTGTTGTGCTCATATCTTCTAGGCCGTAGCTCCGAATTAAATGAACTTTATATGTAACTTGACTAGAATTTCGTGTAGATCATCGTGGTGCATCTTAACTTGCTGTTTAACAACTTGAACATAAGGTTTATTCAGATCCGGACCAGTTTCGAAATTTGCATATGAGGACTTACGGAATTGTTCTATGTTATTCCCGGCCTCATTTAAACTTGCTTTGATGTGTTGGTCTTGTATGCATCATCTTTGCCATGAGTAGCTTCATGTAGCTTTGTCATGCATCATGCTTGTTGTGCATCATGTCTTGTTCATGTGTGGTGTGTTTACCATGTTGTGTGCTTCTTCTTGTTAGTTCCTGTTTCGTTGCGATCGTGAGGATTCGTTCGTCTACGCTTGGTTCGGCTTCATCCATTCGTCTTCTTCATGGACTCGTTCTTCTTCCTAGCGGGATTTCAGGCAATATGACCGTCACCTTGGATCTCACTACTATCATTGCTATGCTAGTTGCTTCGTTCTTTCGCTATGCTGCGCTACCCATCACTTGTTCCTCAAGCCTCCCAAATTGCCATGTCAGCCTCTAACCTTTTGCACCCTTCCTAGCAAACCGTTGTTTGGCTATGTTACCGCTTTGCTCAGCCCCTCTTATAGCGTTGTTAGTTGCAGGTGAAGATGAAGTTTGTTCCTTGTTGGAACATGGAGATGTTGTTCCTTGTTGGAACATGTTTACTTGTTGGGATATCACAATATATCTTATTTAATTAATGCATCTATATACTTGGTAAAGGGTGGAAGGCTCGGCCTTATGCAGTGTTTTGTTCCACTCTTGCCGCCCTAGTTTCCGTCATATCGGTATTATGTTCCCGGATTTTGCGTCCCTAACGCGGTCGGGTGATTTATGGGACCCCCTTGACAGTTTGCTTTGAATAAGACTCCTCCAGCAAGGCCCAACATTGATCTTACCATTTGCCGACCTATTACCTTTTTTCCCTTGAGTCGCGCATCCCAAGGGTCATCTTTATTTAGCCCCGGGCCAATGCTTGCGTAAGTGTTGGTCCAAACTAGAACCTTTGCGGCGCCACCTGGGAAACTTGAGGGCTGGTTTTAGTTGTATGGTCGCTCATCCGGTCGTGGCACGAGGCGAGATCTGCGGCTACTATCGAGGTGTCGGCGCGCGGGAGGTCTTCTTGGTCTTGTTTTATTCTTTGTCGAAATCTCTTGTAGCAGGATTCGAGACTGATCGGGTCTTCCCAGGGAGAAGGAATATCCTTCGTTGATCGAGAGAGCTTATCATGGGCTAAGTTGGGACACCCCTGCAGGGTATAAACTTTCAAGAGCCGTGCCGCGGTTATGTGGCAGATGGGAATTTGTTAATATCCGGTTGTAGTAAACTTGAAGAAAACTCTTCTAAAATACACCAACCGTGTGCGTAACCGTGAGTGTCTCTTTTCGGGGTTGATCGAGAGGAGAACACGGTTTCTGGGTTATGTCTGACGTAAGTAGGAGTTCAGGATCACTTCTTGATCATTACTAGTTGACGACCGTTCCTTTGTTTCTCTCCTCGCTCTCATTTGCGTATGTTAGCCACCATATATGCTTAGTCGCTGCTGCAACCTCACCACTTTACCCCTTCCTTTCCCTTTAAGCTTTGCTAGTCTTGATACCCATGGTAATGGGATTGCTGAGTCCTCGTGGCTCACCGATTACTACACCAACAGTTGCAGGTACAGGTTTGCGACGATCATGACGTGAGAGCGATGTTTGCTTGTGTTGGAGTTCTTCTTACGCTTCTTCTTCGATCGGGGATAGGTTCGGTCGGCGGCACTGGCTAGCGAGTGGATATTGATTGAGTTTACGCTTATGATTCATCCGTAGTCGGATGTTGATCTTGTATGTTGTATTGTTGTATTCATGCGTCATTGTATGTCTTGGTTGTATCCCTATGTATTATGTAATGTTGATGTAATGATATCCACCTTGCAAAAGCGTTTCAATATGCGGGTCTATCCTTGGTGGGACCTTCGAGTTCCTTTTGGATAGGGTCGCATATTGGGCGTGACAGAAAACATCCGGGAAAGTATTCCCGGTGTTTCGCGTTTCCGGACAGATGAACCGGAGGGGGAAAGTTGTGTGTTCGATATGTTAGGGATGTGTGGCGGACGAACGGGCTGCGTATCCGGATTCGTCTCGTCGTTCTGAGCAACTTTCATGTACAAAGTTTTTCGATCCGAGCTACGGTTTATTTTATATTAATTTTTAATGTTTTTAAGAATATTTGGAATTATTATTAATTCGAAATTAATTGGAAAAATGCTATGCACACCCATCACATGGTACACAGAAGTATACCCAGCGGATGGGAGGTGGGCCAAGGGGGACCCAGTTGACCAGTCAAAGTTTGACTGGTCAACAGGGGGTGGGCCTCCCTTGTCATACACTACTTAGTTCATTAACTAGTTAGTTAGTTTATTAAATAGAATTAATTAAGATAATTAATTATTTAATTGATATACTTTTTTAATTAATTTATAATAATAATTATTATTAACATTTCTGTGGCACAGGCCCCCTTGCCATAGGCCGGGGGCATAGCGGGCGGGCGCGTCTGGGAGCAGTGAACGGGCCGGGCGCCGCGAGCACCGAGGCCACGACGAGGCGCCGGTGGGCACGACGCCCGGCCGGGAGGGGGAGCTCTGATCTCTGGTGTGGGAGGCGGGTGGGCTGCGGCGGTCGAGCTCGACCCGGGGAGGAGGCGCGCCGGCTCGGCCGGTGTCGAGGGGCAGGGACGGACCTGGGCATGGCGGAACAGCAGGCGGATCAAGGCTCTGGCGGCGGCAACATATGCAAGCGGGACGGGAGGAGAAGGGAGGGTGGCGAGCACGCAGGGGTCGCTGGCGGTGGGGTCGGCTCTCGACGCGGGGGGAGCAATGCCGGGGTGCTATCACGACGCGAGGGGGCGTCAAGGAGCTCACGGGACTGAGGGGTGCAAAGATGGGCTCGGGGGAGGCTTGGAGCACACGAACGGCGGCGACGATCCACGGCGGCCGAGGGCGTCGATCCGTGCGAGGCAGGGGGCAAAGCCTTATAGGAATGGGGGGGGGTGCCGGCGGATGGCTGCCACGGTGACGACCGGTGCCGTGGCGGGTATCGGCCATGGCCACGGGGTGGTTCGTGAACAGGGGAGGAGAGGAGGGGGTGCGCTTGGGCCGGTGGGCCGGTTGGTCCAGTTGGGCCAAGGGTGGGGCGTTTTCTTTTCTTTTCTGTTTATAGTTTAGTTTTTGTTAGTTTAGTTTCTTTAAAATACAAGTTAGCACCTAAATTAGTGCCATGAAAATAGGCCACTGCCAAACCTAGTTTGGACCCAAAATAATTTAGTTTAATATTTTTTATATTTTCAAAAGCAAGTAAATTATTTTTTAGCCATAAATTTTAATTAGTTTAGGGCATTTAAACACTTTTGAAAAGGTTGGTTCCACCACCAAAACTAGTTAGGGATTATTTTCCACATGATGAACATTTTACTTTTGATATTTGAAAACATTTATTGTTTGTCAAAAATTCAAATTTGATTTTTAAACGTTTTGATCTAACGCGAGGTTAGCAACAGTAATAGAGGTGACGTGGCATCATTAGCAGAGGTTTACTGTAGCTTGATTATCCGGGCGTCACATACAACAAGATCGTATCACCTCAAGAACACGAGAGAGAGAGAGAGAGAGATCAAACACATAGCTACTGGTACATACCCTCAGCCCGAGGGTGAACTACTCCCTCCTCGTCATGGAGGCGTCGGGATGATGAAGATGGCCACGGTGATGGATCCCCCTCGGTGAGTCTTGAACGAGGTCCGATTGGTTTTTGGTGGCTACAGAGGCTTGCGGTGGCGGAACTCCCAATCTATTCTGTTCCCCGATGGTTTTAGGATATATGGATATATATAGGCGAAAGAAGTCGGTCAGGGAAGCCACGAGGGGCACACGAGGGTGTAGGGCGCGCCCAGGGGGGTGGGCGCGTCCCTGCCTCGTTCCTTCCTCGTTGCTTCCCTTACGTATATTCCAAGTCTTCTAGATTGCTTCCGTTCCAAAAATAACTCTCCCGAAGGTTTCATTCCGTTTGGACTCCGTTTGATATTCCTTTTCTGCGAAACACTGAAACAAGGGGAAAAAATAGAAACTGGCACTGTGTAACAGCTTGGATTTTGGCCCTTTTCTTTTTCTTTTTGATTTATTGGTTTTTGCTCTGCCTTGTCACTTGGAAAATCAACCTCTTTTTCCTTCCCAAATGACCCATCATTCTCAAAACCCTGCCAAGATCTTGTCATTCCACTGCTTGACCAAACCCTAATTTCTTTTTCTCAAGAATATTCCTTTTTATATTAAAGGAATAACCCTGTCTGCCCTAGGTTGTGAAGCAACCTTTATTTCCATCACTCCTGAAATTCCCAAATAATTCTCATAAATTGTTTGGGTCATATCGTTCTCAAATATGGAAAAATATTTCATTTGTCATGTTTATCATCGTGCTCAAATAATTCATTTCCTATTCTGCTATAAATGGCACATTGTGAAGAAAGTGCTATTTTCCTTATCCCAATTGACCTCAAACTCCTTGGACACCTTTTCTTGTCCATATAATTGCCACATGCCAAAATGCAACCTCATTTGCCTAATAATGCCCATTATTTAATTATGATTTTCCAAAGTTTCTATTCAGAAAGAAGCTTTGTGAAGGAGGTGCAAGCTAGGCATATCCAAATGAGTTGCCATTTTTCATGATCCCTCATATCATCATATAATAGCCCTCCACCAAAGTAGAGCTCATGTAATGCCTCCATGTGAGCTCATCTTCAATTCTTTGATTCTGTCCAAACTTTCAGTTTGTGAAGCAAGTGTATTTTTTCTTGCTCCAGTTTGTGTGCCAATTTTTCTAGGCCTTCTATTACTTATATAACCTACCTCCACCCATTTTGGGCATGGTTCATCAATCCATTATTCCTCTAGAAGTTTTCCAAGTTTCTGTCCAAAATGAAGCTTTGTGAAACCAAATGGCATGAAATATTTACAGAAGCGTCATACCATCATATAACTCCTCTCTGCCAGACTTCAGCTCACAGAGATCAAGTATGTGAGTGTATCATCCAAATCCTTAATTCTGGCCCGTTTTGCACTTTCTACAGCAACCCTCATCTAAACTCCTCATCTTAGTCTGGATTTTAATTATCAGTATCACCTTAGTGCATAATCATCACCAGACAAACTCTTTACCACGCTACCAAGCTGGTTTAACCACAGCAAGTTACAAGCATCTTCTTACTGATTTACTTTTGGAGCTAAGAGAAAATCTCTTCTTGGCCCCTGTACCGATTTATTTCTTCAGTTGGACTAAGGGCACCAAGTTCCATCCACAGGACATGGTTGGCCACGCCAAAGAGCGCCTCTTGCGCCAGTGCGCGTGGTGATCACGCTTGCGTCATGGCTGCAGGCGTGCTCTGGCTTGTTCCGCCAATATGCTCGTCTCCTCCCTCCTTGTCTCGATCCCAAACCTTGTCCAGGAGCTCTCCCGTGCTTGAATGTGTCGCCCTGCATCGGTTATTCGTTGCGGTTCTTCATCAATGTGTAGCAAACGCCATGCCCGTGCCATGCCCTGCCTCAGCCAGACATTAAAGCTTGGTCGGGAGCTCGCCCGTGAGCTCGAGAAGCCTCCCCTAGGCTATATAAGCACGACTCGAGCCCTCCCGCAGATCATCCACTCCTCACTTGCCTCCCTAGACCACCGGAGTCCTCGGCCCCCTCCTCTTTTCACCGGAGTTCGCCTCGGCCATCGCCGGTCTTCTCGTTTCCGGCGAGCCTAGTCCTCCTCTCCACCTCCTGACCCCTCCATCGTGTTCCCCTCCTCCCGGAGAGCCTCCCCACCCCACTCGTTCGACCCCGGAGTCCCTCTGGCCGCGCCTCCCGGAGCTTGGCCGTCGCCGTTGCTCTCGGCCACCACCTCGACCGAGCCCATCCGGAGCTCCTTCCTCCCTCCCGTCTCCACCACGACACTCCCCAAACCTCTAACAGCCTCCCCATCCCCTCCGTTCTTCGCCGGAGAGCCCGCATCGCCGAGAGCCGCCGCCGCCCGAAGCTCCTGGCGTCTCCCGTCGCCGCGACCTCCCCTCCTCCAGGCGCCTCCTCGGGAGCATCTTCTCCTCTGAAAGGAGGCGTCTCTGCCTCGCGGTCCCGCCGGTGGTCTCCGTCTGGCCGGAGATGGCCGGAGCAGGCCGGCCCCCTCGCCGCCCCTCCCCTGCTCTGCCTCTGTTTCACCCAAGAAACAAGGCAGGCGGGAGGTACAGGACGAGTGCCCGTGCCCCCTTCCCTTGCCCCTGGGCCCCATGCGCCAGTGGCCCAGGCGCCTCTGCCCGCGTGGCAAGTGGAAGCGTATTTCCGAGAGTCCGTCTCCACAGTCTGAAAGCGTATTACGTTTCAACTTCGGCCTTATTCCGTTTACTATGTCAGAAAGCGGATTTCCTTAAATCTGTTTCTGCCTTATCCACTCAGGGACCCGTTGGTGATAATTTTTTTCACAGATTAGTCCCTGTTCTTCCAACCTTCACAACTTTTCAACCGTAACTCCGATTGAGGTGAAACCAACGCTCACTTCTTCGTTTCGTCGAGCCCGTTCTGATGGAATCATTTTCAAAATGTTTTGACATTCTGAAAATGACCATTTTGCCCCTGCCCTTATTCAGCCCCCTCCGAGAGAGTACGTTTTCCGGCGATCCTTTCCGCGAGTTTCTCGCACTTTCTCCCGGTGATTTCTTCCACCCCAGGCAAGCCACACCCTCCATTTGCATGATTGCAATGCAGTGACATGGTTTCCTTATTTAAACTTGTTTAAAATATTGCTCTAGCTACTTGTGATTTGTTCATGGCATTCTCAGAGTATTGTTTTGATCTTGCTATTGCCATGATATTGCTTGGAGTTCCAGGATTATATTTTTGATGAGTATGTGGATGAAATATGCCTTTGGATTCTTAGTGGATATTATGATTATTTTCATGATGGTATCTGTTATTATATTTTGGAGTACTACTTTGGATATCATGCTGCCTTTGGATTATTAGTGGTTAGTATGATTATTTTCAAGATGCTAGTTGATGCTCTGTTGCTTGGAGTATTATTTTTGGAGATGATGTTTACGTGTGGGTCTTAGCCGAATAGCTTTATTCTTGTTATTGGAGTAGTATGATTATTGTTTTCGGATTCATCATGACAGTAGTATTGTGCTACCCTTGGAGTATTTTGAGATGATAAGATTATGCTTGGATTATTTGTTGGATATTGTTATGATTTGGATTATAGGTTGATAGATGATATCTGAGTATCAGTCATTACTATTACATTTTGGGGTTAAATTCCGTCATTAAGTTGGTCAGGTGCCACCGAACCGGGCTTTTTCCAGTGCAACCACATTTGCCTTTTATGGGAAGGCCCTAATGCGGTCTATTGTCATGCCTCTCGTCGGTGCCTCCAACTAGGGAAGGTTATGGACTAGCCCAGTTGGGAGTGGGTCGGAGTGGCCGGGAGAGTGTCATGGCAGTAGATCGGTTTTGTCGGAACGCCGTTGGTCCACCCGAATGGGAGTGCGAGGCCATGGGTTCCGTGGTGTGGGTAAAGTGCGCTACCTCTGCAGAGTGTGTGTGTTTAATCTATCGATAGCCGCATCCTCGGTCATGGGCATGGGTTCGTACTAGGTCCCACCATTCGATCAACACTCACATGACGGAATGACTTATAGGTGATTTCTATGATGATATATTGTGAGCAGTAACAGTTTAGCAGGATGATGTTGGAGACCAAGTGTTTGGTCATGGTTGTGATCGCCGGAAAGATCATAGTTTGTGACCAAGTGTTGGTCATGGTAGTGATCGCCGGAAAGATCACAGTTTGAGACCAAGTGTTGGTCATGGTAGTCACCGTCGGAAAGATCACCGTGTGGTTTTGATCATCAGTTGATCGAGATGGTATATTGCTTGGCCGGTTAGCCAAGAGAGATATGGTTATGGAGATAGGGGATGGTGATTTATCAGCATTGTATTAGTTTCATCTCATGCTTAGTAGTTGCTTCATCATGGTAGTTGTTAATTAATTAACCTGTTAATGCTATGTTATTGTCTTGCCTTGATGTTTATGGTTGTTGTGAGCTTGCAAGTACATTCAATGTACTGACCTGGTGTGTCATGCCAGATTGCAGGTGATGCCGTGATTGCATGATTGCTTATCGTGGTTGCTGTGCGTGCGAGCTAGATCGTGTCCCAGCTAGAGTCCCTGCGAAGTGGAGTTCACCACCTTCGTCGTTGTTCCACTGCTAGAAGTATTCCGCTGCTACGAGTTGTTCCGCTGCTAGCATAGAGCAAATGTAGTATAGCAGGCGTAGTGTCGCCATGCTGATGTGCTCCTTTGTAACATCAGACCCATGTAATTATTATTCTTATAATAAGAGCTGATTTGTTCTATGTCAAGCAGTGTCGTATTCCAGAGACTTCTCCTCGATCTCTGGGCTGGAATACGGGGCTTTTCGGTTTCTCTGAGCCGGGGTGCCACAAGCTTGGTATCAGAGCAGGTCTGGCTGTAGGACGCCCTAGTTAGCGCGAGCGGTAGAAATCGGTAGTATAGAGTCTGACGTGTTTATTGCATTTGGTTGCTGCATAGCATGTGTCGTGGAATTGTCACGGCAGATGTCCTCTTGCAAGGACTTAGTCGTGGAGCCATCGCAACTAGGAAGCTTAAAGGGGTTAACGGGACAAGGGACACGAGAGAGGTTTTATACTAGTTCGGCCCCTTACGATGAAGGTAAAAGCCTACGTCTAGTTGGGTTGGTATTGCTAGGGTTTAGATGACCAGGGAGCGAAACACGCTATGTCCGATTCTCGATTTTATGTTACTTGCCCTAAGCCGCCAGCGGGTCGTCCCCTTATATACACGGGTTGACGCCCTGCGGCCTACAAAGTCCCGACCGGCTCATAAACAATGTCCGGCTCGGTGACTAGTTAATCTTGCCTTATAATACAAGTCACGCCATTACGATGGTTTATCACTATGGGCCTTGAGTCACCTGTGGGCTTTAGGCCCTTTATTGAACCGCCATCTTCACGCTTGATCTTGGGCTTCATATGATGAATCACCTTTGCGTAACCCGGCCCCTCCTGGGCGGCTTACACAAATAGTTATATCCCCAACATTAGGCCCCAGATTGACTTGAACCGGTTCATGTCAATCTTGAAATACCTTAAAGAAAGGCCTTCTGTCTTCTGTCTGCGCCAAGGTTATAACTCGCCGTGATGTCATCTTCTGAATCCGTGATCACCCGTCGTGACGTCATCTTCTATTAAATGCATTATTTTACTCCGTCATATCCTTAACGTATACCTTGGAGAAGAACCCAACCTATTGCTTTTCAGAGAACTGTTTTACTTAAATCGGCAGAATGAACGTGCCAACGGGCCCAGCCTAGAACTTGGTGGCATCTCCATTCAGCGACGGAGGGACTGCATTTTCCCATATGCTGAACTGCCAAGCCACCCTAAGGATTGGAACCAGACGTGGTTCTATTGCCTGGATACTTCTCCGACTGATGAGAACCCGCTGCCCGGCTTTCGTGCTCTGCACCTTGAATCCAACCATTCACTGCAGTTATCTGCCGCTGAACGCCTACAGATTGCTCCTACCATAAAGAAAATCAAAGCTCTCTTGGGGAACGGCTTAGATGGCGTTGACTTGGTCCGTGTCTGGATCTCATGGCGGGTGATACCGTTAAGCCGCCGCCCCGGCTTGATGTGCACTTACACAGGCGAAAAAGATGACCCGCTGCGTCATTGTCCTGATGACTTGCCTGATGACATGATTGAAGCCACGACCCAATCTCTTTTGAAAGAGGGCTCTGTGGTCAGCAACACCTTCGGCTTGCTTCCATTCTGCAAGAATAACCCGGCTCCTGCAGTAAGTTGTCAATCTAAAAATTTACTCTTTTTGTTGAATGCCTTGCTTTTACTCATCATCTTTTCTTATTATTCACAGGCAAAAGACAATTTTTGGAAGGTCAAATATGATCATGAGGCTGCCAAACAGGCCAGAGCGGCCAAGAGAGCCGAAAGGAAAACCGCCAAAGCCGGAGCTCAGAGGAAGAAGAAGCCAAGTGCTTCAGATTTGCATGTCTTTGTACTAACCCTTCTAATTTGCACACAACGTACAAGTGAAGCCCAGCAAAAGGGCAAAGACAAATAAACCGGCCAAAGAGCCAGTCGTGACTGACCCGGAGCTCGGAACAACCATTCCTGACGCCTCCACACATGAGCCGCCTCCTGAACCGGCCCATGATATTCCAGCACCAACCTCTGATCCACCTGCTGAACAGACTCTTAACAGTTCTGATAACCCGGAGGTTCCTAGCCCAGCAAGAACGGATGACCCGGAAGTCGAGATTCTTAAGACTCAGTTTGTTGAACCGGGAAGACCCACTATTCTTGCTAAGTGCTCTACCAAGGACGGACTTTCTGAGCACCAAAAAGCCAAGCTGGACGTCACTGACTATATTCATCTCAGCATTGGAGAAATTGTTTCTGGCTATATAAGTCAAGTGCACAGCAGCCGTGCTCTGGAAGTTGATATGGTGAAGCAAATACACCAAAAATCTGAGGTATTACTCTTGTTGATATTCCTTATTTCTCCTTACTATATCAGCCCCCAAGTCTATTGCTTATGAGAAAAAAATATGTTGTAGACTTAGAATCTGCTTAGCACGGCTTGTCAGACGCCCGGCTTATCCGGTAACACTCGTAGGCCGGCTTTAAAAGAAGATATTTGAACCAGCGCAGGATAATACTTTGAACTGCAACATGCATTAGCCCCCAAGTGCCAAGTATATTTTGCTTGCAAAGTGCTTGGGACTTAATTTCCATGAACCGCCGTAGTAATTTAAAGTTCTTCAGCATACATTAGCCCCCAAGTGTCAAGTAACTTTGCTTGCAAAGTTCTTGGGACTTAATGCTATATGATAACAATGCTGACTATAGCCCGGCTTCGATTCAGGCCACCACAAGTCATTTTGAGTCGGAGATTGCTGATTTGAAGAGTCGTCTGGTAGCTCAAGAGACTGAAATCCAAAAGGCCAACTCCAAATTTGAGTTCAGCATATCTGAACAAGAAAAATTGAAGAAGAGCTTTGAAGCTGACAAGAAGGTATGGGCTGATGAAAAGGCCTCCTTAGTCACCCGGGCAGAGAAAGCAGCAGCGGCTCTCGCAGACACAACGGCTGAGTTAACCGGCTTAAAATGCCATATATCTCAGATGGCCTCAGCAATCTTTGGTAAGCTATTCTATAAGTGTTAAATACTGTAAATCTTTTTTCGACAAGTATTTTGTTTGTCATCTCCGGCTCACCTGATGTTTGTTAATGCAGGCTCCAGGAGTTCCATTCTGAACCAGAACATGTTAACAATGCTGAAGGCGGTTTATACATTGGTGGAATAGCTCTACACTAGGTCACAACGCGCTTTAGCCATTGTGGCTTTGTCAAATGATGTTCCCAATCGCCTGGCTGATGTATTGAAGCGACTTGCTGTGCTCCCTCAACGGGTCCAAGAATTGAGACGTGCCTCTGCAAGAGCCGGAGCCATAGCCGCCTTAAGCCGAGCTAAGGCATGGTTACCAGAGCTGGACCCAGCTGACATCTCCCTTGGATATCCAAGCTTTAAGGAGGATGGCACCCCCTTTGATGAGAAGGATTTCACCGCCTGCGTGAAAGAAATACGTCCTGTGGCCACCCTGACCGGGAATGATACGGATCTCACCAAGTACCAGCCGGGTTACGACAACCAAAATCAGAGGATCGCCACGCCACATTATGATGCAGTCAGCTTGACCCCTCCAATTCGTAAGCATACCTTCGCCCCGAAGTCGATCCGGCCGGGTTAATTGATGATGAAGCTAAATTTGAAGCTTTGAGTGGCATTGACTGGTCATCATCAACCTTCCAGGAAAGGGCAGCCGACGGAGGAGCGGAAATGGATGACCCGGAAGCTTCAGGCCAACAAAATGAATGATCCACCGGGCGTCTTATTTTATGCCTTGTAGAAAACAATGATTTATTATCCAAACTCGGGGAGTCTTGTAATAGGCTAGAAGAAAAACTTGATTTTGTCGTGCCATCACGCACGTTTGAGGCGCTCAACACTTGTTCAAGCCGCCATTGTGATATTCTTCCGGTTTATATTGATCTTCTGCTTTAGTTGCCCTACATACAGAACAAAAGCGCAAGTCCCTGTGATCTTTCGATTACCTTGCCGGCTTATGCGACCCGAACAATGAGGGTAAGCTTTTTAATCCTGGAACCTTGCACATATGATGCTTGTTATGCACCAACAACTGTATTTGATCAAAAGTAAGATGGTGGGATAAAATCACCCCATAAGTACTTTCAGAAAAAGATCTGCAACCCGTCAAACAATTATGATTTGCAAAGTTTTTTTATAAGAGGTAGACAAAATTTAAAGGCCACTGATTCGAATACGATCAGTAAACCGTTCCAAAGGGGTTAAGCTAAGATTCAGATATGATCATTTAGCCCCCAGTGGCTCTGGCTATGCCGATCAAGTGGGTATCGACAGCTATGTTCTCTTTGGTTCGAATACGACCTATGTTTGAACAGGAAGCCCCCAAGTGACCATAAGAGTTGTTTAATGACGCTGATTCGAATACGATCCACGTCAGACCCAAAGGGGTTGAGCTATGATTCAGATATGATCAAGAAGCTCCCTAGTGGGTTTGGCAGTATGCCGATCAAGAGGGTATCGACAGCTATGTTCTCTTTGGTTCGAATACGACCTATGTTTGAACAGGAAGCCCCCAAGTGATCATGGCTAGATTCAGATATGATCATAAGCCGTACCAAAGGGGAAGCCGGATTCAAATATGATCCGCTCCCTATTGGTTGTTCCAACCACATAATAAAGAAGACATGTAAACATTTGAGGATGAAAAAAGGACGTAGGTCCTACTTTATTGCTTTTCATAATATATACATCTCAAAATATATGTACATCCTGAGAGCCGGTGGCTCAAGTATAGTAAGGCCAAAGATGAGCGATATTCCATGGTCGACGGGTCTCCTCCTTCGACTTACATGAGTCTTTGTGTTCTCGAACATCGATGAGGTAATATGACCCGTTGTTCAGGTTTCTACTGACCACAAAGGGTCCTTCCCAAGGGGGAGATAGCTTGTGCATATCGGATTGATCCTGGATGAGCCGGAGCACCAAATCTCCTTCCTGAAATGTCCTGGACCTAACCCGGCGGCTGTGGTAGCGGCGCAGGTCTTGCTGATAAATCGCCGAGCGGGCTATTGCCAAGTCTCGCTCTTCATCCAACAAGTCAAGTGCATCCTGACGGGCTCGTTCATTATCAGCTTCAACGTAAGCCGCCACGCGGGGCGAGTCATGACGGATGTCACTTGGCAGAACCGCCTCTGCTCCATACACCATGAAGAAAGGTGTATAACCCATAGATCTGTTAGGTGTAGTGTTGATGCTCCAGATCACAGAGGGTAATTCCTCCACCCAACAACCCGGCGTCCGCTGTAAGGGGACCAAGAGCCGGGGTTTTATCCCTTTCAAGACCTCCTGATTGGCTCTTTCTGCTTGACCATTGGATTGAGGATGAGCCACTGCCGAAACATCAAGCCGGATATGTTCTCGTTGACAGAACTCTTCCATAGCACCTTTGGAGAGATTAGTGCCATTATCAGTTATGATGCTGTGTGGAAAACCAAAGCGAAAAATCACCTTTTTCATGAACTGAACCGCCATGGCTACATCACACCTACTGACCGGCTCTGCCTCAACCCACTTTGAAAATTTATCCACTGCCACCAGGAGGTGTGTCTTTTTATCCTTAGACCTTTTGAAAGGCCCGACCATATCAAGCCCCCAGACTGCAAACGACCAAGTAATTGGAATCATCCTCAATTCTTGAGCCGACACATGAGGTCGTCGTGAGAATTTTTGACAACCGTCACATGTAATGACCAGATCTTCCGCATCAGCATGAGCCGTCAGCCAATAAAAACCATGACGGAAAGCCTTGGCTACACTACTGGAAACAGGGAATTTGCCATCAGCCAGCTCTTTGCCATCTGCCAGCTGATGGCAAAGAACATCTTTGCCATCTGCTTATAAAAAACAGATGGTAAAGAACTGACAGACGACAAAGAACATGGTTGCCATCAGCCATTTCTTTGCCATCTGCTAGTGGATGGCAAATAATCTTTGCCATCTGCCAGCAGATGGCAAAGAGGTGGGTAGGGTCGATCTTTGTAACGGATGCGTCAACCCACCTCTTTGCCATCTCGCGGCAGATGGCAAAGAATCTTTTCCATCTGTTGGCAGATGGCAAAGAAGTGGGTGGGGCCCAATGAATGACGGCACTGTAACGGCCCAGTAGCCCCACCTCTTTGCCATCTGCCAGCCGCTGGCTGATGGCAAAGATATGGGCCATTGCCATCCGCTGGCTGATGGCAAAGAGGTCTCTTCTAAAAAAATTTGTCCTCCCCTCTCTCCAACCCGGCCCCACCCCTCTCTCTCTCCCCACCTCTCCCAGCCCGAACGTTTCTTCCTCCCACCGCACGTCTCTCTTCTTATCCACTCTCTTTCCTTATCCACTCCCACAGCCACACCACTTGTTTTACTCAGCTCGAGAGTGAGGAGGAGGACGAGCGCCGCGGTGCTCGTCGATGCGAAGCTCTAGGACGGCGCACTCCGGGTCCCCGCCGACCGGCTCAAGCGGGGCGAGTGGCCGCAGCGGCCGTCGAGTTTGGCGCGCTCCGGGTCCGCGCCGACCGACTCAACGGGGCGACGTGGGCGGAGAGCGAGCGCCGCCTGCTTGCCCGCGCCGCCGCGGCGAGCGCGGACGTCGAGGCCGCCTCCGTCTGCGCGCACCTAGCCGCCGTCCATGGCCACTGATGTGGCTGCTCTAGTCGCTCGGTGCGACTATCACCTCCGATGCGGCTATGACCTCCGATGCGGTTGGGCGTCCTTGCCGCAGCCGCAGCCGGGGGCAGCGCACCCTGTGGCTTCAAGATTGTGGAGGCGCACTACTCGATGACGGGCGTGGCGGTCCTCCGCATCATGTTTTTGCTGCAAGGCTGCAGGGAGTCCATGCTCGTCGTTGTTCGCCAGGTGACGCCGCGGCCGCAGGTCGAGCTTGACCACCACGGTGGCGAACTGCAAAAGACATTTGGATCCTTCCACTGCAGTGAACGGCAAATTTAGATTTGTTCCACCACAATTTTTCCATTATGTTTTCTTAGGGAGAACCAAATTTTGCCGCGGCAAATTCATACGTTCTGCCATCACTACATAGGAGTTCTTTTTCCATGATGTAGTTTTGCCATCAAGTTTTACATTTCTATCATAGTTTTAACGTGTCAATCACATTATTTCTTCAAGCAGATGAACTTCAATTTTATTATATTTTGGTAGCTAATCCCTTCAGCTATATGAATCCCTCAAGAAAAGTCCACGTAGCCATAGACTCACAACTCATAATCATTCATATGTGTTCTACATATTAGTTAGCGTTTCCTCTTTTTGTATTTGGCAGACTACCAGTATGTATGTACATTTTGTATGTGTTGACCATGGACAGTTAGATACCAAGGGTGTGTTTGGATGTGAGGCAAGGGGCAGCTCTAGCTTAGCTATGCAAGGTTAACATTGAAAATCACATGTTTATTAAAACTTAAAAGCCTAAGTGGTCGACTGTGATTTAAATTTCTTTTCCTAGGTGATGTGATGATGCCATATCTATTTATTTAACATATGGAGCTCCTACACTCATGCTATTAGCTAAGAAAAATTTACCATATATGCTGCTACTTCAATCAGTTAAAACGTTATTTTTTCCATTCATATATGAACACGTTTTGGGGGAGTGAAAACCATTGATAGTTTGGGTTTATTTACTACATTGCGGAAGTGTTTCCATTGGGGCATTCAGTTTAACATATGAACTTGGTTGACCTTTCCATCTCATAAGGAAAGCTTGCATATATGCATTTGCACGGTAGGTTTAGTATTTAAAATATGCGGATCAATTCACAGTCCAAGGCAGATGGCAAAGCATATTATATATTGTCAAGATAATCATATATGCTGCTGTTACATATATCTATCCCTATTTTTCGTGTTTTTTAGAAGTTAATGTTGCCCTCAAGTTCACCATAATATGCTATTGTTTGCTACTGTTACATACAACCTATTTTTTTGTATCTTTTCACAGTAGATGTTGTCAAGTTCATCATAATGTACTGCTGGCCTGTACCATCTTTTATGTTTTATTTTTTTTTCATTTTTTTTGTAATAAATCATTTTTCAAATATATGCATGTGTTGCTCAAATTCCATTTTCAAATTTGTACAGCAAATTGTGTTCCCACATTTTTAAATGTCCAATTCCAAACTATATGCATCGAAACATGATTTGGCATTGTTCCTTCCTATGAATTCCAAGAGCCCAATTGAACATATAAATCCAGCTACACTACCCGCCATCCTGAGCTGCCTGCATCTCGTGGTAGTTCTGGTTCGCTCGATTCACCACGAAATGTACTTTTTATGGTGGTGGTTTGGAGGGAGAGGGAGGAGGTCGGCAACGAGAGAAGGAGCAGTGCGGCCCTGCTTCGTCATGGAGGATGTCCAGCTGCTCATCCTCCTCTGCCTCTTCTCCAAGCGTCCACTTTATCGCAATTCAGCTTCATGTACACAATCATACTCCTCTTCCCGAGTTTTCTCTCTCCCTTTCTTGCAATCCCCTGTTTTTGTTTCTCTGTGCCTGCAATGAGTTTGGTAAAAATCCAATAAGGCTGGCAGGGTAGTATTAATGTATGTAATTCATCTGATTTCTTTTTTCTATTATTTAGTTCCAGTAAAAAATAACAAGTTGAGTAGACCGACTAGCTTTTTGCAATTTAGGTATTGAAGGAGATCATCATAACTGCTTTTTCTTTCATGCAATAGTTCAGGTTAATTGTTCTTAGTTTTTCTGTAGTAGTTAATTTGATTGCTATGGATTAAAATCTAGAGCTACCTTATAATACTTCTTGAAAATAGCTTTGGCTCTTCACACATGGGAGTAATAGGACAGTTTGCGTTCCTAACTTTCTTTTCTCTGTAAATATATACATGGTTTTAGGATTCTATTTGTTTGCTACTGAAGCTTATGTTTTTCTTTTTCAGAAGTGAGTGCGTATGAACAATGCAACGGAGGTCATGTTAACTCCTACAGCCTGATATGTTCTTTCGTCTCCTGGTGATTACTTCAAATGGTTGTGTGAGGTAATAGAGCTAATACCTTTTGTTTCTTCATCGCTATAAACCGTGTTTATTTCAAAACTGAGAGCCATAAAATATATGCATTAATCTCTCTTGGTATATTTCCATCCGACCAACATTAATCTATGTTGATGTGTTCTATGCCAATTCATTGCCAATGGAGTGCCAACATTAATCGTATATAAAATTTAGATCTAACTTGCAAAACTGTTCTGATTATTGTGTGTGTGTGTATGTGTGTGTGTGTGTGTGTGTGTGTGTGTGTGGCTGCACATCTGTGCCATTCCAGCTGCTCTGTTCTTACTCTGAACACCGAGTTGAGCAGTGGATCATGCGGGAAAAAAATCAAACCAGTTCAAATAAAGAAATACTCTTCTGAAACTATGCTCCTCCTAAGATAGACACACCTCCTGTGCATATGGTTGCAGGTTGTATCCATGCCAAGATAGCACCTTGTATGCATAAGATGGACCATATTTTGAATATACGAAAAATCAATTTATTTAGTTTTCTTGCTGTCAGAATAAGACCATGAAACCAACTTCCATCAAACACATATCTGCAGCATTATACTATGTACAGGGTGCATATATATATTTCTTGACCAAGCAATTCCCTTCTTATGAGTCACCGACCAATATATGATTACCAGTCACCCAATTTCCTTCCTATGAACATCATACCGAAATATATATTCCCTTATGCTTCAAGGATTCTATGATTGGTCTCTGAATATTCTTATTTGAATGGTTTGAAAACATAGTTCACACTCGCCCTTATGCCTCAATGTCTACATCCAGACACAGCGTTAGCTATTAAAGCTATTAAAAAAAATTTGCCAAAAAACTCCAGTTTGCTTTGGACTGATAACATGGTCTAGACCATCTCATCCATTTTGCTTTGGACTGATAACATGGTCTAGACCATCTCATCCATTGTATCAGAATGCAAACTTGGTTCTCTTTTTACTCGATGTTACTACTGCAATAAAGTTATGCTTATTATAATTTTTCAGTTCAAGTGATGATGATGTTTTCATTTCTATCTTGTCATTCCAATGATAGTGATTCATTTCGGTGCACACTTATATTTGTCGCTGGTTGCTGCATGACATTTCATGCTGATATTTTTAGCTGCTATATATCTCACCATTGTTTCTTTCTTGCTTAAGAGCTTGAACATTATCCAATAGATCATGGCGAGGTTATTGCTACGGCATAAGTAGGACTTTGCAAACTGGCAACTGAAAAAGAAGGCTCTAGTATTCATCGACTCTTGGTGGTAGCGAACAAAAAGTAACAAAAGTAAAACTTGGTAACTGGCCAGCTCATTAATATAGTATACATGCAGTCGCTGATTTGTACGTAAACTGTTGCTTTGAGTTGTGAGATAGAAATCGCTGAACTGGTGTTTAGGGATTTCAGTGGAGCACAATGCTTGCTCAATTTAAGCATCGACGTTGAATTGTTGATGCACATGGACTGATACACCTTTTGTTGTTCAATCTTGGCAGGAAATATGCCTTTGCTACTTCAAGTTCAGCATGACAAAGTTGATGTTTAGAATATCTTGAAGAAATGAAAAAAAATCATCTTAGATATTCATTCCTGTATTATGTTCCAATATTTTTTAGTGTATGAACATTTAAACCATATATTTCAGTCTTAGTCTGTGTAGTGCTCAAATTGCATCGCTAGTGTGTCATCTGTGGATTATTTTGGCATGTTCAACGGTGGCTGATAAAAATTCCAAACGGCCAGTGCTCAATTTATGTATCCTTTATAGCCTGGACACGTTATGTAGTGCAACTAGCTTGCAATTGCTGTTTTTGTTGTCATGGAGTATGTGGGCATGTGGCAGCCCACATAATCCCACTTAAATTAAGTGGGCAGCATCATAATAATCTTCTTCTTCTAGTCTTCTTCTTCTAACTTTCTTCTATCCCATTTTATAGATTTGCTTAAGATCACGGAAGCTTGGGTTGATGGAGTGCTTGTATTTAGTTTTTGTTTTGACCTTGTGAAACTTGCTACCTATGGATGAAAGCTGTAATATTGATGAAACTATGTATATGTACGGATGAAACTTGCTACTATTGGTAACATGTGTTGGATATATATGTGTTCATGACTATTGGTAATATGTGTTGAATATGCTATATTGGTCATATAAATATATTTGTGTTTGATTTTACGTGGAGAGGAACTGATATAAGAAAAATCAAAATTAAATGGGGCAATATAGTCACTTTGCCATCTATTTGGCAGATGGCAAGAGCTTTGCCATCGGTGGCAGATGGCAAAGAGGCCACGTGTCATCTACACGTAAAATCTGGCTGGCCTATTTGGGCTCTTTGCCATCTCGCCAAACAGATGGCAAGCATGTAGCCTTTGCCATCTGCCGGTGATGGCAAAACTGCAACCTTGCCATCTGTTGGTGATGGCAAAGTATGCCGTTAACTCTCGACGAGCTAACCCGTTAAGAGGCTTTGCCATCTGCCGGCAGATGGCAAAGCCTGTGCTCTTGCCATCAGCCGACAAATGGCAAAGCCACGAGCTCTTTGCCATCAGCCGGCAGATGGCAAAGAAGCCTTTACCGTAGGGTTTCGAGACGATTGTTTGCCATCTGCTGGCTGATGGCAAAGCCTTTGCCATCTGCCGAACATGCCTTTGCCATCTGCCATGGAAGATGGCAAAGTGCCAGATTCCAGTAGTGCTACAAGAGATTTTGAGCCGGCATGATGACCACAGTCGCCTTCATGGATCTCCCGAAGTATTTCCTGCCCTTCCACAGGTGATACACAACGTTGAAACGCCCCAGTGATGCTGCGATGATGCAGCTCACCTTGAACAATTGTCATGGACTTAGACCGCCGGGTGATTTGTCTCGCCAAGGTCTCATCCTCAGGCAACTCTCCCCGGGTCATGTAAGCCAAATATGGCACTGTCCAATCCGGGATGACGTGAAGAGCCGCCACCAACTGTGCCTCCGGGGTCTGGAACAGCTAAGTCCTCCTCTGTGGGTAACTTGACAGAAGGATTATGCAAAACATCCAAAAAGGTGTTAGGCGGTACTGGCTTACGTTGAGACCCTAGCCGGCTTAAAGCATCAGCTGCCTCATTCTTCCTTCGATCAATGTGCTCCACTTGATAACCTTTGAAGTGCCCAGCTACAGCATCAACTTCTCGATGATAAGCCGCCATGAGGGGGTCCTTGGAGTCCCACTTTCCTGACACCTGTTGAGCCACGAGATCCGAGTCGCCCAAACACCTTACCCGGCTTAAATTCATCTCTTTGGCCATCCGAAGAGCATGGAGTAAGGCCTCATATTCAGCTGAATTATTAGTACAAGGAAACATGAGTCGGAGCACATAGCAAACTTTGTCATCTCGAGGGGAAGTTAAAACGACTCCAGCCCCCGAGCCTTCCAACTGCCTGGATCCATCAAAATGAATAGTATACTATGTGTTATCCGGCTTCTCCTCGGGTGTCTGCAGCTCTGTCCAATCATTGATAAAGTCCACTAGGGCTTGAGACTTAATAACAGTACGTGGCACATACTTCAAACCATGAGGCCCAAGCTTGATGGCCCACTTGGCGACTCGTCCTGTGGCCTCTCTATTCTCGATGATGTCTCCCAAAGGAGCAGAACTTACCACAGTGATAGGGTGACCCTGGAAGTATTGCTTAAGCTTCCGGCTCACCATGAACATCCCATAAACAAGCTTCTGCCAATGCGGATATCTTTGCTTAGACTCAATGAGCACCTCACTGACGTAGTAAACCGGTCATTGAACCGGATGCTCCTTGCCAGCCTCCTTGCGCTCCATCACAATTGCAACACTGACAGCACGTGAGTTAGCAGCCACGTATAATAGCAACGGCTCTTTATCAATGGGAGCCGCAAGAATCGACGGTTCAGACAACTGTCTCTTTAAATCTTCAAAGGCAGTATTGGTAGCATCACTCCAGACAAACCTGTTTGTCTTCTTCATCAGCTGATACAGCGGTATGGCCTTCTCACCTAACCGGCTTATGAACCAGCTTAAAGCAGCGATACGACCCACCAGTCGCTGAACATCATTGATGCACGCCGGTTTATCCAAAGAGGTGATTGCCTTGATCTTCTCCGGATTAGCTTCAATACCTCTGTTAGAAACCAGAAAACCCAAAAGTTTGCCTGCTGGCACACCGAACACACATTTGGCCGGGTTAAGCATCATCTTGTAGACCCGGAGATTATCAAAGGTCTCCTTCAGATCATCTATCAAGGTTTCCTTCTCTCTGGACTTCAGCACTATATCATCCACATAAGCGTGAACATTGCACCCAATCTGATTGTGGAGACAGTTCTGTACACACCGTTGATAAGTCGCCTGGGCACTCTTGAGCCCAAAAGGCATAGACACATAGCAGAAGGCTCCAAACAGAGTAATGAAGGACGTCTTCTCCCGGTCCTTAACTGCCATCTTGATCTGATGATAACCAGAGTAAGCATCCAAAAAGCTCAAGCGCTCACAACCCGCCGTAGCATCAATGATTTGATCAATATGGGGGAGAGAAAAAGGATCAGCCGGGCAAGCATTATTTAAATCCGTGTAATCCACACACATCCGCCAGGTGCCATTCTTCTAAAGTACAAGCACTGGGTTAGCCAACCACTCTGGGTGAAAAACTTCAACAATAAACTCGGCCGCCAAGAGCGGGGCCACCTCCTCACCAATAGCTTTCCGCCTCTCTTCGTTGAACCACCGAAGAAACTGCCTGACCGGTTTAAACTTCAGATCAATATTAAGAGTGTGCTCAGCGAGTTCCGTCGGTACACCCGGCATGTCCGAAGGTTTCCATGCAAAGATGTCCCGATTCTCACGGATGAACTCGATGAGCGCGCCTTCCTATTTGGGATCCAGATTGGCACTGATGCTGAATTGTTTGGATGAGTCGCCTAGAGTAAAATCAATAAGCTTGGTTTCATCAGCTGACTTAAACTTCATCGCCGGGTCATGTTCTGTGGTCAGCTTCTTCAAAGGTGTCATATCTGCCGGGGCAACGTTATCTTGATAAAATTTTAGCTCCTCACCTGCGCAAACAGACTCGGCATAAGCTGCATCTCCCTCCTCACATTCTAGGGCTATCTTTCGACTCCCATGCACAGTAATAGTGCCCTTGTGACCCGGCATCTTGAGCTATAAGTAAACATAACACGGCCGTGCCATGAACTTGGCGTAAGTCGGCCGACCAAACAGAGCGTGATATGGGCTCTTGATTTTGACCACCTCAAAGGTTAATTTCTCAGCCCTAGAATCATATTCGTCTCCAAAGGCCACCTCCAGCTCAATCTTTCGAACTGGGTAAGCTGACTTACCAGGCACCACCCCATGGAAAACGGTGTTGGATGTCTTCAAATTTTTGTCAGTCAACCCCATACGCCGAAAGGTCTCATAATAGAGGATGTTGATGCTACTACCTCCATCCATAAGTACCTTAGTGAACTTATATCCACCGACTTGAGGTGCTACCACGAAGGCTAACTGACCCGGATTGTCAACCCGGGGAGGGTGATGCTCTCTACTCCACACAATAGGCTGCTCTGACCACCTTAAATAATGGGGAACCGCTGGCTCAACAGCGTTCACAGCCCTTTTATGAAGCTTCTGGTCCCGCTTGCATAAGCTAGTGGTGAACACATGATACTGTCCACTATTCAGCTGCTTTGGATTGCTTTGATAACCTGACTGCTGCTGCTGCTGACCTCCCTGACCAGATTGCTGGTGATTATAGCCACCTTGATTCCCTTGAAAGCCGGAATTTGAACCGCCACCCGGGCCATGAAAGCCGCCGGCACCTGAGCCGCCACCCGACCCATGATTGCCGTCGAACGTGTTGGAATTCTTGAAATCCTCCATGATTGTGCAATCCTTCCATAAGTGAGTGGCCGGCTTTTCCCAGGTACCGTGTCTCGATCAGGGTTCATTAAGTAGCTGCTCAAGAGATGGACCTGACCCGCCAGATCGAGGGGGCCGCCTCCCCTTTGGTCTCTGATCGTTACCCTGCGCATTAGCATTGGCCACAAACTCTGGATTACCATCAGCTTTACACTTGTTACCTCCTTGATTTGTCGGCTTATGTTGCTGGCCCTTTCCATTACCGTTCTTCTTTCCCTTTCCCCGTCTTTTCCTCATCAGACGCAGGATCCGCGGTATTATCAGAATCAGTGTATTTGACTAGAGCCGCCATCAGCTGACCCATATCATTACAATCATGCTTGAGGCACCCCAGCTTCTGTCTCAGCGGTATAAATCAGCAATTTTTCTCCAACATGAGGACTGCAGAGCCGGCATCCATCTTGTCAGACGAATGTATTATCTCCTTGACCCGGCGCACCCAATGAGTGGTAGATTCACCCTCCTCTTGCTTACAATTAGTTAAGTCTACAATGGACATGGACTGTTTGCAGGTATCTTTGAAGTTCTGAATGAACCGGGCCTTCAATTCCGCCCATGAGCCGGTGGAATTGGGCGGCAGGCCTTTTAACCAAGTCCGGGCCGTTCCATCCATCATCATGGTGAAGTACTTAGCCATTGCCGCATCACTGACCTCTAACAGTTCCATGGCCATCTCATAGCTTTCGATCCACGCCCCGGGTTGTAAGTCGGCCGTATAATTTGGCACCTTCCGAGGTCCCTTGAAGTCCTTAGGCAGACGCACATTACGTAAAGCCGACACTAAACAAGGAACACCGCCGGTTCTGGTGGCCACTCCTGCCTCAACAAACATCGTCGGATAATCCAGGAGAGCTTGATAAGCCGTCTGCTGAGCCGCCAGTTGAGCCGCCCGCTCGTCCTCCTGACGTATCCGGTCCTGCACCGGGTTATAACCGCCAGGTTGGTTACAGCATTGGGCGTTGCTTGATAAAGCCTCCGACACCATGTGCCTACTATAACTTGGACTCCGGCTTGGGCGAGGAGTCGAATGAATCCTGTCTCGACTATAGGAATAGGCCTCTTGCTGAGCCAGGGCCGTCTGGACGAGTTCTCTGATCCTTCACGTCTCCACCGCTGTTGGATAAATCGCCGTCCACCGGAGAGCCGCCAAGCGTGGCCGATGCTGCGATCAGGTTCTCCATGGGGTTAGAAAAATGACCCGGTGGTGTTGGTACATAGCGGGGCGGGGCCATCACCCGAGGCTGAACCGGTCCCCCTGGTCCGGGTGTTATGAACTGGTTTGCTTCTGGCGGGTTACTAGGGCCGGCTCCGGGTGTGGTGAAGAGGCTCCGAGGATCATAAACGGAGGCAAACGGGATTGAGTTTTCTGGTGTCTCCTCCTCATCACCTTGTTAGAAGCGTTAAGGTTCATCGTAAGCTAGAAGGCCTCTGACTGGAGCTGTGGGGCCCGTGCATCCAAAGCCGCCTGCTTCGCGGCCAACCTAGTGTCCTCAGCTGCTAAGGCCTCCTTGGCCCGAGCTATTTCCTCACGCACCTGTGCCACCTCTGCATCATGCTCATCTTGATTTGTAGGAATAACTGTGGCGGTTAAAAGGGCTGTCAGCTTATCCATGAGATCAAGCAACACCTGAGCCGGCGGGCGCACGGGGCCTCCTGCCCCGGCCGCTCCTGACCCGGATGTTATTGTTGCCGTAGCTATAGAGTTTTGGCCGGGTTGAGTAGCAGCTGACGGTGTCCTGGACTAGGGGGTACTCACCACGTCATCTCCCGGTCTGTTAGATTGGGCCAAGGGCCCCCATGGCCGTATACTCATGGGCCAGTCCGGACAGCTGCCGCATACAAGGAAGATTCCACAAGACTTGGCGATCAAGGCAAGGATTCCTCCCCACCGGCGTATTCGACTAGGACTCTTGTTATCCTAGGCCTCTGGTGCATTATATAAACCGAGGCCAGGCTAGTCGATAGAAACAACAATCATACCATAGGCTAGCTTCTAGGGTTTAGCCTCTATGATCTCGTGGTAGATCAACTCTTGTAATACTCATATTCATCAAGATCAATCAAGCAGGAAGTAGGGTATTACCTCCATAGAGAGGGCCCGAACCTGGGTAAACATTGTGACCCTTGCCTCCTATTACCATCCGCCTTAGACGCACAGTTCAGGACCCCCTACCCGAGATCCGCCGGTTTTGACACCGACATTGGTGCTTTCATTGAGAGTTCCGTTGTGTGTTCGGCAAAAGGTCGATGGCTCGCCTGCAGATCAACTGTGACTTCGACATCTTCGTCACCAGCTCGACTGGTCACCTTGGTTCGACCAAGGACTGCACCCTACCTCCGATCGTCATGTTCGGATAAGGACCTTCATCAACATCAACTCCGATCTCTATCAAGATCATGGAGGAATCATCCAGGGAGCCCGGGGGCTCAACGTCAACATTGCCCTCGGGCGACTGTGCTGTTTTTCTGGACAGCGAACTTGCATCTGGCGCCACCGCCTCCTCAAGTGTCATTTTAACGATTGCTTCAGTGGAATTTTGCGGAATTGAGTCTACAACAAGCCTGGAAAATTTTCTCGAGTTCCGATGGAGGAATCTCTGGCAATCCATGATATACCGGAGCCCTATCAAATCTGGACGGGAAACTGGACGAGTTTAGGGCGTGGTGTCCAGCTTCTAGCTCGGACGTCCTTTGGAAAATCCAACCGTTGATCGGCCGCGGAATTCCTATATCTAACACTCCTCAAAATTTCAGCTAACTTTAAAATCTTCTGAACATGATCTTCACCATCATGCTGGTGTCAAACCAGTCCGGCAATATTGCTCCAAGGCTGCCGACCTGCGCTAGACACGTCGCTGCTTTGTTGAGCCGAGCTCAACTTCTTCGGATCATCATCTCGGCAAGCCGAACAAGAGTTCGGCATCGCGAAGGATAAATCATCAACAACATCGCCGCCCCACGGATTACACGGACCGTGAACACCAGCATCGCCGCACGGTCACTTCATCAAGCCGGCATTGACCACGTCACGACCTGCATCGGCAGGGTCGCACTGTTGCTTCTTCAAGCCGGTGTCCATCACGCCGACCTACTTTGACTCATCGGCTGACATCGAGGCTTCGAAATCTCGGTTGGACCGGGGGCTTGGCCATCTCTTCATCAACTTATACTCCAGAGACTTCGGCGCCACTAGCCGACCAGCTCCGTCATGTTAGCTGGACCGAGGGCTTTGCCTCGGTGAGCCAACCTTTGCCAGCATCGCCATGCCGTCGCTTTATCGCCCATCAGGCAATGGGTGTGCGGATCGAGTCCCAATTTTGGGAATCACCTTTCTTCGGATTGCTACAACAAATAAACCAGGTGCTATTAGTCCTAGTATTTTTTGCTTGTTTGGGTTCATTTTTCCCAAGGAATTATTACTCTGGTTTGTCCATCATATGTACACAGGTCTATCAAATGGTGTCCGCATTATCGACGGTCGCATGGTGGTTCGGTCAGTTTCCGTACATAGTCCGGCGAACGCCGCATCCGGAACTCGGACCGACCTGTGAATTCAGGCTTTGCCACGCCTTTACTGCATCACGCAGACGCCCTGCATCGACATTGACTTCGGCGCCAGGCCATATTTCTTTTATTACTCACTTTGCATAAATTATTTATTATGCAACCTTTTTTTAAATTATTATTATTACTATTATCCCCGGTTTGCACTATTTTTTGTGCATAGGAAAATGATCCAGCCGGACTATATCCTTTGGCGTCACCTCGGCTGGACGGGGGGCTTCGTCAACACTTCATTACCCCATGCCGAGGACTTCGGCATCACTCTACCGGCCTGCATTGACCGTGCTATGTCACCACTTCGGAGTGCCGAGCTCTTTGCTCCGCCACCTCGGGACCGGCTTGGGGGATGGAACCTTGTCCCGCATCAAGCTCGGACCGCGTCATCAATACCGAACACATTAACCAGCTAAGTTGCCTTCATGCTCAAAGTTTTAAATTTTTAATTTATGTTCGGTTCGACCAAGCATTATACTTTTTTTTTGGAAAAAAGTAGCTTGTAAAAAATTTCCTTGTCCAAACTTTGTTTGTGACGCACAAATTCAAATACCCCGTTTACTTGGGGGCTCCATTGCTGGAGCTTTTCCTCTTGCATATGATTATACTTGTACGGCTTCGTTCCTTGTTCGTGTATTACGCCATAATATGCACCATATTGACCTAAGTGATTTGCAAGCTGGGTTGCCTTGCTCCTGTGTTTACCCCTACGTTCCCGATTGTTCGGCTAGGGAGTAAAGGGAGCACCTCTGCAATTGTCACGATCGGGTCACCCGAGCCGGACCTCAGACTTGGTGAAGCCAAAAGCTAGTGCTCTTACTGTTTTCAGTTATGGTCGGCACACAACGGAACTCATGCGTACAAAAAATCTATTGCACAAGTCTCATATTAACAATGAGCACCGAAGAAAGGTATCGGTGGGGGTACTATTTTCTTCGAAGATGCTTCTTACACTTTATCGATAATATAGCATAAGTTCCTGGCGCACTTTATGCATTACAGCCTTATGACCTGATTGCCTGGTTATCGGAAACACCGTCGATATTCTCGACAGGTGGAGTACATAACACTTTTCGGTCCTTGACCGAAGAGGGAGAAGCCGACGGTCGGTGAAGACGCGTTTAAAGTTTGGGTGAACAAAGATATGATATTAGTACTTCGGTACATACAATCATTATACATAAAATTCTTTTACCCAAGTCACGTGGGGGCTCTTAAATTAGTATGAGCTGTTTTTCTTCTTGGTCGTTGCAAAGTCTTTTTTCTATCACTCCTTTCTCGATGCAAGTGTGTGGTCAATAGCCGGATAGCCTTGCTTCTCTCTAAATCCGCTCGAGTGCAGTTTGCTAAACTAGCCTCGGAGAAGCACTCCGCCTTTGGGATAAGGAGGTTGAAGCCATAGGCTGACCCGCTTGAAGTCTTGAGATAGGATGTGTCATGTTAAAGCACGACAGAAGCACCCTTTTTTTTTAAAGTCCAATTTTCGGATTGGCACCGAACACTTGATCTAGTTCGGACATTAAACTTTTGAATAAGTTTTTTGGCTTTTCGAGCCTATGGCACTTTTAAACTATTTGTGCGTTTCCAGCATTAGTCTCGCAGTGCAACGCCGGACACCTTTAGGGATTCAGCAAAAACATCCTCGGATATTGCTATATATGCATCGGTTTCGAATTGTGTCTTCGGTCAATAGTTGGGTTGCCCGGCTCCTGTGCTTGCCTCCTACGTTCCGCTTTGTTGGCTAGGTGTGCAAAGGAGAACCATCTGCGATTGTGCTTCCAGCTCGCATGGTCAAGCACCCCAGTGGAGAAAGCCGAAAACTGACTGTCACAATAGGCGTAAACTGGTCAGCGATCCGATGACTATGTTAAATGACGGGCCGTTTATAACATTGGCCGAAGTGTTTACGGCTTGACCTCGGCTGTCGCCGAACACTAACCGAGGGCTCATAGCTAGCTTCCCCAGTATAAAGCTCCTATGACTAAGCGAAAGTTTTAAAGCCCGCATATTTGATTGCCTCGTTTCTGCTAACACAACCGCCTTCGGGCACCGAGACGTCGGCTAAGGGTTGTTTTGTTAGTACAGAAATACCCTACGTAGTATCTACCAAGGGGTAGAAGCCGACGATGGGCCACTTTCAACTGATATACGGTCACAATGGAGTCAAAATAATGATGTAAAGTACTTGGATACATAGAATCATTACACATAATCTGTGATTTTACTCTGGATATCGATCCTTAATTCGGCCACCCGTGCCCACATTAAGGCTCAGGGGTTACTGGGCTTCGTGCTCATTATTTACAAATATTAAAGGGGCACATCGATCCCCTGATCTGGTGTTGCCACCCGACCAGTGTCTCGGGGGCTACTGCATTGCTTATTCAATGCAGAGAATTCAAAGTGCTCAGCGTTCGGCTTGAACGAACTATGCGCATACATGTCTTCGGACAATAATAGGTACCATATGGACATATCCAGCATCAAGCTAGTATATTGCAGCGACTTATCACGACCCTCTCTCAGGGGCCCGCTCATCGATCACTATTATCTCTAATATATTACACTGCGTTTTTATTCCTATGTATGCTGCCGAGCTAGGAATTGATCCTCAGGCCGATTTCGCGCATCGACCTGAGTCTCAGGGGCTACTGGGAACAACGGGTTTTATGCTTGCCTTAAGGTGCATCTCGGGTTTTAGACTGATACACACCTTGAGAGCTACTGGATATACATTGGCAGAGAATAAACTGCACCAGTTAAAAATATTCACAAAAAATCAGCCCGCGGTCAGGGTGGTGCACCACCTTGGAAGCAGTCCGGCATAAAGCTCGGGCGCTAGCGGCTAGCTCCATAGAGGGCATTTCCGGCATTAAGCTCGGCTAAACTCCTTCAACTTTTTTGGACCAAGATGATATATGACTTCTTGGATATAGTCCAGCGTTGGAGCTCGGATACATTTCGGTGTTGGAGCTCGGATACATTTCGGCGTTGGAGCTCGGAAGCAGTCCGACATTGGTGGTCGGCTGCAAAAGATACCTCGAATGCAGTCCGGCGTTAGAGCTCGGACGCAAGAGGACACTGCCTCCCGGGAACAACTTCAAACCCGAGGTGTGGCATAAGAATAACAAGGCATTGATAAAGGCCAAAAACTTAAAGGGGCTCCTTGGATACCCGACGTGTAAACTCTTCGGATGCACTTCGGCGATCCTCAAGATCGAAGATGAGAAGATTTGTTGAACCAGTTTTCAAGACCGATGACCGAAGATGAAAAACAATTCGGAAGAATCGAGGAGTGTTCCTAACTTGAAGACCGGTTCAGGGGGCTACTGACGGTGTCCTGGACTAGGGGGTACTCACCATGTCATCTCCCGATCTGTTAGATTGGGCCGAGGGCCCCCATGGCCGTATACTCATGGGCCAGTCCGGACAGCTGCTGCATACAAGGAAGATTCCACAAGACTTGGCGATCAAGACAAGGACTCCTCCCCACCGGCGTATTCGGCTAGGACTCTTGTTATCCTAGGCCTCTGGTGCATTATATAAACTGAGGCCAGGCTAGTCGATAGAAACAACAATCATACCATAGGCTAGCTTCTAGGGTTTAGCCTCTACGATCTCATGGTAGATCAACTCTTGTAATACTCATATTCATCAAGATCAATCAAGCAGGAAGTAGGGTATTACCTCCATAGAGAGGGCCTGAACCTGGGTAAACATTGTGTCCCTTGCCTCCTGTTACCATCCACCTTAGACGCACAGTTCGGGACCCCCTACCTGAGATCCGCCGGTTTTGACACCGACACCAGCCATGAAGACCCCTACCCAGCTTGGCGGCTCAAAGGGGTCCGGAATACTGCTGCCATCGGAACAGCCCCCAAGCCCGCCATCTTGTAGTTGATACAATGAATCTGTCTCACCAGTGGATGAATCACCATCGGAGTGGACGGCCGTCTCACCGCCATCGACAGATCCTTCAGAAAGTTCTCCTCCATGGATGCAGCCCACGAAGGCACGCTTCACGACGGGTTGAGCACGGGCGGGTCTCGCACACTGAGCCGTCTCGACGAGGTCGGTGCAGTTGTCCGGCTCAGGGCCCGGCTCACCGATCTGGCCGATGAAGACATGGATTCCGCCGAAGGGAACCCGGTACCCGTACTCAATTGAACCGACATCAGTGCCCCAGCCTTCGTCGTCGATGTAGATCTTGCTGCGATGACTCTTGGTCATCCGGCCCACAGCTTATCCCTTGAGCCCTTCGAAGTTGCCCTTCAAGAACTCAAATCCACCGTGCGCTGGCCCCATGGTGGGCGCCAACTGTCGTGGAATTGTCACGGCAGATATCCTCTTGCAAGGACTTAGTCGTGGAGCCATCGCAACTAGGAAGCTTAAAGGGGTTAACGGGACAAGGGACACGAGAGAGGTTTTGTACTAGTTCGGCCCCTTATGATGAAGGTAAAAGCTACATCTAGTTGGGTTGGTATTGCTAGGGTTTCGATGACCAGGGAGCGAAACACGCTATGCCGGGTTCTCGATTTTATGTTACTTGCCCTAAGCCGCCAGCAGGTCGTCCCCTTATATACACGGGTTGACGCCCTGCAGCCTACAAAGTCCTGGCCGGCTCATAAACAATGTCCGGCTCGGTGACTAGTTAATCTTGCCTTATAATACAAGTCACGCCATTACGACGGTTTATCACTATGGGCCTTGAGTCACTTCTGGGCTTTAGGCCCTTTATTGAACCGCCATCTTCACGCTTGATCTTGGGCTTCATATGATGAATCACCTTTGCGTAACCCGACCCCTCCTGGGCGACTTACACAAATAGTTATATCCCCAACAGCATGCATATAACCTTATTTTGTTACTAACGGTTTAATCTGGTGAGTGTAGATGGCATCAGTTCGGATCCACTACAGCTCAGCCATTGCATTTCTCCAGTTTTGTTTTCTTGCTCGTTCTTCGGTGTTTGGTGTCATCTCTATCCCAGCAGAGTGATGCCAAGTGATCCCGACACTGTTTGCAAAAATGGTGCTCAGGTATCGCGCCGAATTATTTCCTTCAGCCCCACCTTTTGTTTTGGTGGTAGACATGCTTCTACCCCGGATCATCCTTTTTCTTGTCATGTTGTCAACCCTTAATGATCATAGTTATCAAGAAAGGGCAATGTCAGCAGCCTCAGTTTTTCCCTGCTATCCTATTTCTGGGACGAGTACGGATCTTTTTAATTCCGCTTGATAATAATGTGGTTGCGACCTTCGTGTCCCACTACATGATTACCGAGTGCGTCTCAACTCCGAGCTAGTCCAGGTTGCTACCTGGCTAAGCTAGCATTTGGTGTAGCACTGTTTACACCAATTCTTCCACACATTTATTCGTCCTCGTGCACAACGTCAGATCATGCTAGATCGTAGAGTCAGAGATCTCGTGAGATTTGTGTGCTTAAGTAGGCATGCATATTGTGTGACTAGCAGTAATATGTGATATTGATGGTGTGTGAATTGATTGTTGTTGTGTGTTTTTGTTTAGTTGAGTTTTCTTTTGCTTCTTTCTTTTTGGGCCCCGGTGTTACATTATTTTCCCCTATAAAGAGTTGCTCATCAACTGACACCGGACTCGAAGAAGTAATAAGTATTTCAATTATTTGGAAGAAGCTCAGCCAAACATTACGGCCTTCTCAGTCAACCGCATGATATAAGAAATATCTGCTCGGTATACCAATTGTGTCTTGGGTTGATTATCCGCATCAATTCTACAGCAGTAATGATCCAGCTAGCAGAAAGACAAGTCAGATGCAAGACCAGCGGTATATTTTTCAGTCAAAGGTATGGATCATAGGCAAAGTTTTGGCTCAGCAATAAATGGTACTTGAAATATGTTATACTCCAAGAGAAAGTCGGGATGTGATATGCTCAAGGAAGACGGTCAAACAAATTTTCTCATGCAAATAATCAGCCGCAAGATATTATGGACGTGTGCATGGATTTCAGTCTGCATATCAGTATGAAGTTTTGGATATAAGAAACCCAGCATTATTCTACACGCTGTCGGAAGAAATTTATGAGGCAAGGCTCCTCAATTTTTCCTCAGCATGATATGTGAACAATTTCCGGCCCACAGTACCCGGTCTTTCTCAACAAGATACCTCGGTAAAAGCTTCTGACAGACAGAAATGAATTTTTCTCAACAAGCAAAACCGAGGAGAAGCTTCTCAAGTACGGAACTAAGGCTTCTCCAGCAAAATAATCAAGCCAAGCTTCGTGTGTAAGTTATCAAGATTTCTTCTGCACGCTACCCAGACAAAAGCCTCGAGCAGAATCTAAGAGTCTTACTCCGCAAGCTACTCGGATGGCTTCCCTCGTAAGCCACCCAGTCCGCGTCAGTACCACCCTATGCACCGTCCTCAGAGATTATATGATGAGTTGGCAGTATATGGCAGTACATCTCAAGGATCAGATTTGCAATAATTTTGTTAGAGGAATAATTCAGTCAAAACATATGCCTGCTGCAATAATAGGGTATTAAGTTACATATGATTATTATACATATGGTACGCATGTATCCCGGGTCAGATCGGTCACTCATATGGGATACAACACTGATCCAACAGATATACCTAAGAAAGGTACGGACCCAACAACCTCATAAGTCATGCAAATGAAGATAAGCAGAAGGAATAATGCCAACAATATTGCACTAGCCACAGTCATGGTCATACGAAGAATCAAGGACATGTGTGGCCAAGTTATTTCAGTAAGGTATCCTGACAAAGAGAATCATGACTGTTAAAGGGTGAGACTGACAACAAAGGTATGATGTATTTTGCACGACCATCAGGGTCCGGACACCCAAATCAGTGGAGGCCATAATTCCATATGGATCCACAAAGACATACACCTTCAGCGGCCTACTCTATTTACAAGAATTTGCATATCCCGCTGAACCGCTTGACATGGTTAGTGTGGAATATCCAAGTCTGTTCTGTCAGATCCAAGATTCCTCTGAAACCTCAACAGTTTGACCTCAACGGCAGAGTTAAAATATATCACAGCGTATTACCAAAAATGGGTATACCGAAAAAATGAGAAAGTCAAAAGCCGAATAATCAGCTCAGACCCGGTATACTCGCCGACGGAATTAAGTACACAGTCAGTCTGTCAGGAAAAGCATTTGTCCGTCAGCCCCTGTCGGGCAAAGTCTGAAGATGTAAATGTTTGAGGTATGACATAACTATAACTCCATACACCATTATATTGCTCACGACAGAAGGCAGTCAATTCTCTGGTGTATGGCACATGCTCGAGCCAAAGGAAATAATTCAAGATAAATCAGTGCACCATGAGGAGTCAGATCCCGTCAGAAGATGGCCATGATTAATTCTAAACATTTATTGAACCCAGAAGGCTTGCAGCAGCCCCGTGATAGAAATAAAAAGGTTTTCATGACCAAAAGGAAATTTATGATCAGATCCGTCGGACATCACCGCAGATATGAGAAAACCAACATCAGAAAAAGGAAGTGGTATATGAGCAAAAACCCGTCAGAATTTGGGGAAAGGTGAAGCAAGCCACCCGAGAGCAAGGTAAGTGGATCATCTGAAATTCTTGGGGGAACAATAAATAAAGGAAAAAGGATATCCGAGTTGGAAACGGTATCCTCAAGTCATACTTGTTCCTAGAGCAACTATATCTCGAGGACGAGATTTCTTTAAGGGGGTAAGAGTTGTAACAACCTGGATTTTGGCCCTTTTCTTTTTCTTTTTGATTTATTGGTTTTTGCTCTATTTTTCATTTTTGGAGTGGTTTTGTGGCCTTGTCACCTGGGAAATTGTGACAGCCTAGTTTTTGCCCTCTTCTCCTTTGCTTGATTTTTAGTTGAGTTGGTTTTGTATTTGGAGTTCTGAATCATTTCATTTGGACTTAACCACTTGGGTACCCCTTGATTTTCACCCAAGTGTTCCCTCTCCTTCTCACAACCACCATTTCACCCCTGGCCAACCCAACAATACTGCTTGGAATATTTTTCTTAAATGAAAAATATTCATTTTGGCCTCCCAAAACCCTAGGTAAACCTCTGGGCTCCAAAGCAACCCTAACTTTTCTTGCCCCAAAAATCCTGAGAAAAATCCTAAATATTCTTTGGACCCTAGGGCACATTTTTGAGCAAAAATATTTCACCACTTTTTGGAATATTTTGGCTACAGAAAATAAAGTCACTTCTGGGCTGAAATGGTAGTTTCTACAGCAACTACCTTTTTACTAGCTCCATTGTAGCTGGTTTTCCCTGTGCTTATTTACCTTAGTAAGAGATAGTAAAACCCCAAAGCTCAGCCCTTGAACCCCGGTGGTTTGACCATAGTAACTCTCCAAAGTTACTGTCCAGTAACTTGTCAGCAGCACAAGTTTACTTCTACTACACCTAGATACTAACCAAACCGTGGTAACACCTTAGTTTACTAAGGACTACACACCATACATCTTTGTTAGTGCGTAGGGTGGCCTGATGTCACGGTTCACGCGGTGACCGCGTTCATCCGAGCGTCTTTGGCATGCATCTGTGCGCTCTGCAGACGCGGCGCCTCTGCTGGCGCGTGCTTGCTGCCTAGCCGGCCAGAGCGTGCCACCCCTCGCCACCAACCTCGTCTCCACCTCCATAACTCCCCCTGCCGCTTGCCGACGCCAGAGCTCGCCGCAGCGAGCACGGGCACGGTCCGCTAACGGCACGATCTTGCACAAGACTATGTTAAATCTCTTTCCCCTCGCTCATGTGCTCGTCGCACCACAAGACAAGGCTGCGTGACCTCCGTCGCCTTCTCCATCGCTCTCTGGCACCCTTTATCGCCGGGCGCCGGGGACAGGTATCCTCCGGCGGAGCCCGAGCCCTCCTCGCCGCCCCGCCTATAAAAGCAGCCCCTCCGCAGCCTCCTGGAGCACCTCAGCCACTCCCACTCCTTCCTAGAGCTAGTAGAAGCCGTAGCCCGGCCGGGCAGGCCGCGGGCTGCCGTCCCGGAGCCGAGCTCGCCGGCGATCCCCTCTGGATCATTGACGCAGCTCCGGCTCCTCCCAAGCCAAGGCGACCCCGTCAAGGCCTCCGCCTCTCCTCCATGAAGCCAACCCAACCCCCTGGAGCCCTGGAGCCGCCCCAAGCCGCCGTCTTATTCAACTCCGGCAACCTTCGCCCTCTGCCGCCGCTGGAGAGGTCAAATCCGATGCCGCCTGGTCACCGTTAGCTATGCTACGGGTACGGGCATGTGCACAATCATCTTCTCCGTCGATCGCTCCCTATCGTTTGCCTCCAAGAAGCCTCACTGCCGGCGTGAGCTCCAGCGAAGCGCCGCCTCCCTCTGTTTCTCTCTCCCTCCCTCCGGCCTGACTAGCGGGGCCCTCTAGTTAGCCACTCATTACGCGCCCGAAGCAGTATGAGTGTTGGCGCCTCGGGAGTTTACGCTTTCGACGTCACCCCCCCCCCTCTGTTTAATTATTTCAAATTCATTTAAATTCAGGAAAATTCAGATGACCATAACTTTTTGTCTATAAGTCCAAATGCATTGATTCTTTTTGCATTGTGTTCTGTGTCCAAAAATCTAACAGCGCCCAAAAGATGGGATTTTTCCTTGCTGTCTAGATTTTCTGGTAATTTTCAGAAGGTTTCTTGATATTTTCTTTTTGTGGTTTTGAATATTTTTAGAAGAGCCAGCTTGTCTTGAGGATCACAAGGAGCTTTGTGAACCTCATCAGCACTAAGGCAAGCCACAGTAACATTTTCATGATGCCACTTCAAAATATGTGATTTTCCCTACTTGAACTTATGAATATTGATGCATTTAAATTGGTTATATAATGATTATATTCTGTTAAATACTTGTTATGTTAAAATACTTGAACTACAGAATTTTTAAAGTGAATTTTGTTGGTAAGTTAAGGAGAACCTAGTTGCAAATGATGAATAAATGATATGGTCATAGAGTTTTATAATTAGTTTAATTATTATTTTTGCATGATGAAAAATGATGAGATTGCTAGTAATGATTCTGGTATAAGTGAGGTGTGATCTTAACCAGAGTAGTAGCATGAGTTGATGATGGCTCCGTAGGAGCGTGGTTGATTCAGTTGTTTGCATGGTTATGTGATGCATATGTTAAGTGATGCAAAGTATGGCATGATGACACCGGTTATTTTCCACATTAAGTTGAACCTGATTAATAACTCAACTTGAATATGTTGTTGACCGGGTCATGGTGCCGCTGAAACGAGTCTTTCCCAGTGCAACCACATCTGCCGGTATGGGACGGCCTTAATGCGTTTCATTGTCGTGCCTCTGGTCGGTGTCTCCATTTAGGGAAGGTTATGGGCGTGCTGTACCCTGGCCCGGTAGGCAAGCATAACCTTGTGAGCCCGTTGTTAAGTAAATTTTGGTACCAGATCCTAGAGTGGATCGTGGCCACGACGGTTGTCGAGGTGTCTGGAGGTAGACATGGGGCCACCCAGGACTAGCCCGGTGGGGTCTGAGTCGAAAGGGCCCGGAGAGTGTCGTGACAATGAAATGGTTTCGTCGGAACGCTGTTGGTCCACCCGAATGGGAGTGCGAGGCCATGGGTTCCGTAGTGTTGGTACAATTTACTAACCTCTGTAGAGTGTTTTTAATCTATCGATAGCCGAGTCCATGGTTACGGACACGCTCGAAAGTAGGGTACACCATGGGTCAACACTTAATAAAATATGCACACTAAGTTTGTACTGAGGATGGCTGTGAGGCCATCTTGTTGAGTTTGGCCATGAGTTGGTCGGGTTGTGATCGCCGTAAAGATCATGGGCCAAGAGTTGGTCGGGTTATGATCGCCATAAGGATCATAGGCCATGGATTGGTCGGATAGTGATCGCCGAAAGGATCACATGTGTGTTGTAGAGATTATCATGTTTGTGGTCTGGAAATGATCACGTCCGGTAAGCACGTCCGTGGAACAAGTACCAGTTGAGCATAGCAACAGCATGTTAGATGTATGGTTGCATTGTTGATTAAATGGTTAAATATCATGATGTTGTTTGTCATTATGTTTATGCTTATTGTGAGCTTGCAAGTACATTAAATGTACTGACCTGGCGTGTCATGCCAGATTTCAGGAAAGTCTCGTTGGGAAGGAGTGCTGTCCGAGTCTAGACCGTGTCCACATCGGTGTCCTTGTGCTATGGAGTCCCGCTACGACGTTGTTCCACTGCCGAGTAGTTATCGTGATCGAGGCCCCTTTATGTTCACTAAATAATGTACATATTGTTCGGCCGCACCGTGTGTGCCGCTTGGCCTCGCTAACTGTTGTAATATAAACTATGCTCCGCTAGCATGAATAAAGCGGTTGTTGTTTTTCTATGCCATGTTGTTGTGTGTTGCCAGAAGACAAGGTCTCCCGGCTGGCAATGCAAGGTAAACCGGTCGCTCTGTGCCGGGGTGCCACAACGCTTGGTATCAGAGCCGCGCTGACTGTAGGCCACGCTAGACTAAGCCGAGTTAATTGGACTTTAGATACGAGTTGTAGCTGAGTGCCGGTAATAATTGTAGATGGTTGTTGCATTACATGCACTGATTATTTTTTTCTATGCTAACCTGCTAATGGTTGTGAGTGTAGATGGCTCCGATGTAGTATCTGTGCCAGTTGCAGCTGATGCCGTACACGTCGCCGCATCTCCTTCGTAACGTGTGGCGTCAGCTGTACCCTCACGGAGACGATCCAGCCGATCGTGTGTACCGGGAGCGCCTAGCTGACTCAGTGTATGAGTATCACGCCGTGGTTACTCTCCGCGCCAGTTCGGATTCCAGCTCTTACACTCGTACCTCTCGTAGCGGCTATGCTTCTACCGCTTCTCAGGCGGTCCAGTTTGCTGCATTTGAGGTACTTGTGGAGCTTCGCTACAACGAGGTCCGGATGCAGAACCACCCAGGTTTCCATTACTATCCTTCTCTCCACGATAATGGTCATGTCCGTTTCCCTGTCATTGATCCAGAGTCTGATAGTGTAGCTAGTCGCCTTTCTCGCTACATCACTGCTAGCTATCTTCTGATCTACGAGCTGGCTCGTGAGCTGAGTCGTGCCCGTACTGATTTAGCTTCTACTTTAGTCTCTGCTTGGTCAGCCACTGCTTCTCCATCTGTAGGATTTACTCCCTACGTCCCTGCCAGTTCTAGATCCCCTGTTTCCTCGGTTACCCCTCCGAGTAGCTCGGGCACCGCGACTGCGAGTCCACTTAGTGCTCCTGCTGAGTGGGTTTCACTCCTCGCCACTCCTGTAGCCCCGATGATCCACCCTCCACCTGCCCTTGAGGGAGAGCCCTCGAGGCAGCGTCGTCGTGTCACTTTTAACCCGGAGGTCTCCGTTAACCCCGTCAGTTCTGGATCCGAGTCCGCTTCAGGAGAGACCCCACAGCACCAGCAGAGCAATAGAGCTTTCGAGTATTCTCAGTCGTCGGGATGGAGTATGGATGTAGTTGTGCGAGTCATGAGGTTTCGTTTCATGTATGAGGGTAGTTGGACCTGGCATGTTGTTATCATTCATGTATGAGTCTATGTATAATTATGTTGGACTTTACTTTATTCGCCGTAGTTTCTTCGTCTTTTCGGTTTCACTTGGATTTTTGTTGCTGGCCTCTCCCCAGTTTTTGTTGAATGCTTCTCATCTCGGTTGCGTTGACTTGGGAAAAATCATATTAGGATGACGCGGGGAGGCTGCAGTAGCAACGTTCGCGAGGGTTCTCCTGTTCGGCGTTCCACACGACAGGCAGGACCATCACCCGAGCCGTACGTTCCACCACCGCCTCCACCGCCAAATCCGCCCTCCACCGAGAAAATTATGCGTATGTTCGAGGAACGACAAAATAATGATCTGATGGAAATATTCAGAAGTATTCAAGCAATGGTTGGACAGAATGGAAATCAGCCCACCCCTCACTCCAAGTTATCTGATTTTCAAAGGACTAAGCCTCCCAGTTTCAGTCAGGCCATTGACCCCTTGGATGCAGATGATTGGCTGAGAACTATGGAAAAGAAGCTTAAGGTTGCTCGAACTGATGAACAGGATAAGGTTCCGTTTGTAACCCATTATCTGGAAGGCGCTGCTGCCATATGGTGGGAAAATGAAAAGGCCATAGTGACTGATAATGAAGCAATTACCTGGTCAAGATTCAAGGAGAAATTCCGGAAATATCACATCCCTGCGGGAATTATGAAGACTAAGCAGCGTGAATTTCTCGCGCTCCTCCAAGGAAGTCAGTCAGTGGGGAAATATTTGCAGAAATTCAATCACCTATCACGTTACTCTCAATATGACGTGGCCACTGAAGAAAGAAAGATGGACAGATTTCTTGGTGGATTAAACCCGCAACTTCACTGTGCTCTCAGTGTGTTCGATTTTCTAGATTTCGAAACCCTGGTGAACAAGGCATTCATTGCTGAAAGGGAACACAAGCTTGCATCAGATAATTAGTGTGCCCATAATGATTACAAGCGCAAGTTTGAGCCCAAAAGGGAAATGCAACCAGTGCAGAAGGTTCGTATCCGGCAGCCAACTCTGGTGGCATACCAGCCTAACTGGCAACAAAATGTTAACAAGGCCAACACCCAAGTCAAGAATGACATGCTCAACCCAGTTCTAGAGAATCGCCTGTGCAATAATTCCTGTTACAGTTGTGGACAAACCGGACATTATGCTAAACAGTGCCCCAAGAACAACCAGACCAATGTTACGTTCAAGCCACAAGTCCATTTTTTGGAGGCAGGTCCAAGTCAGCACGACGTCACGGGATACGTTCATCACATTTCCGCCGACGAAGCCCAAGAAAATCCCGAAGTCGTCATTGGTATGTTCCCTGTTAATAACATACCTGCAGTAATTTTATTTGACTCTGGGGCTTCCCACTCTTTTATTTCTCGGAGTTTTGTTGCCCAATACAAATTTCCTTGTTCGCTTTTGGGCAAGAATATGCTGGTACAAACCCCGGGATCTCTTATCAGAAGCAATCTAGTCTACCGCAATCTGGAAGTCGGTATCAACGGAATCCGTTTTCCAACATCTTTGATACTTATTGAGTCTGATAAATTGGATGTTATCCTGGGTATGAATTGGCTGACTCAGTACCAAGTATGCATAAATTGTGCAAACAGAGAAGTCAATTTGACCGGCCAAGATGGACAAACTACAAAGTTTATTGCTCGTAGGAGCATACCCCCCAAGGAAATGGTCTTTACAGCAATAACTGAAATGGAATTAATTCCAGTGGTCAGTGAATTTCCTGATGTATTCCTAGAAGAACTTCCAGGCATGCCACCTGATCGAGAGCTTGAGTTTGCAATAGAACTTGTGCCCGGAACCACGCTAATAGACAAGAAATATTATCGAATGCCGTCATACGAATTAGTGGAGCTAAAGAAACAACTTGATGAAATGCTCCAAACAGGGTATATCCGCACCAGTCATCGCCATGGGGATCACCTGCTATTTTTGTGGACAAGAAAGATGGCAGCCTCCGTATGTGTGTGGACTACCGACAGTTGAATGATGTCACGATCAAAAACAAATACCCTCTGCCAAGAATTGATGATTTGTTTGATCAGCTCAGTGGAGCCAAGGTATTGTCAAAGATCGATTTGCGGACTGGATATTATCAGCTTAAAATTAAAAAGGAGGATATTCCTAAGATCGCATTCACCACTCGCTATGGTCTCTATGAATATACAGTCATGTCCTTCGGCCTCACCAACGCCCCCGCCTTCTTCATGCACATGATGAATAAGGTATTCATGGATTTCCTTGATAAGTTCGTGGTCGTCTTCACCGATGATATACTTATTTATTCAAGAAGTGAAGAAGAGCATAAGGAACACCTCCGCGCAGTGTTACAACGACTCCGTGAGCACCAGTTATACGCCAAATTCAGTAAATGCGAGGTTTAGCTCAAAAAAGTTGGATTCCTCGGGCATGTGCTATCCGCTGAAGGTATAGCCGTGGACCCAAGCAAGGTGAAAGATGTGCTCGACTGGTTTCCACCTGCCACCGTATCTCAGATCCGGAGTTTTCTTGGATTAGCCGGATATTACCGTCGTTTCATTGAAGGGTTCTCCAAGATTGTTAAACCCATGACAGAGCTGCTCAAAAAGGATAAGAACTTTGAATGGACTTCGGATTGTGAGAAAAGTTTCATCGAGTTGAAGAAACGCTTGACAACTACGCCAGTATTAACACTTCTTGATATCTACCGCAGTTTCGACGTATACTGCGACGCTTCCCTGCAAGGACTAGGATGCGTACTTATGCAAGATGGCAAGGTAGTGGCTTATGCCTCACGGTAGTTACGACCCCATGAAGGAAATTACCCCACTCATGATTTGGAATTGGCCGCGGTAGTACATGCTTTAAAAATTTGGAGACACTACCTCATCGGAAAAAGGTGCCAAATTTTTACCGATCACAAAAGCCTCAAATATATATTTACCCATCCGGATTTAAATCTCCGTCAACGAGATGACTTGAGTTGGTCAAGGATTGTGACCTTGGAATAAATTACCATCCGGGTAAGGCCAACGTGGTTGCCAATGCACTCAGTCGAAAACCCGTCAGTTTAAACGTCATGTTGGAATCTTTGCCTTCCGAACTTAAAGAGGAGATAGCTCAGCTCAACCTGGTCATAGTTGAGGCTGGCCTTGCCAATATTCTGAAGGTTACCCCTACTCTTGGGGAAGAAATCCGCGAAGCCCAGTCAGGCGATGCCGATCTGCAGAAATGTCTCAAGTCTTCCGACTTCTCAAAGGATCAGTACGATACTGTCACGCCCAATATGCGACCCTATCCAAAAGGAACTCGACGGTCCCACCAAGGATAGACCCGCATATTGAAACGCTTTTGCAAGGTGGATATCATTACATCAACATTACATAATAGATGGGGGTACATACATAAGGCACAAATGCTACAAGAATACATCAACATCAATACAAGATCAACACCCGACTACGGATGAATCATAAATAGAAACTCAAACGACATCCACCCTGCTAGCCCAGGCTGCCGACCTGGAACCTATCCCCTGATCGAGGAAGCAGAAGAAGAACTCAAGACAAGCAAGCATCGCTCTCGCGTCATGATCATCGCATAACCTGTACCTGCAACTGGTGTTGTAGTAATCTGTGAGCCACGAGGACTCAGCAATCCCATTACCATGGGTATCAATACTAGCAAAGCCAAATGGGAAAGGAAGGGGTAAAGTGGTGAGGTTGCAGCAGCGACTAAGCATATATGGTGGCTAACAAACGCAAATGAGAGCGAGAAGAGAAACAAAGGAACGGTCGTCAACTAGTAATGATCAAGAAGTGATCCTGAACTCCTACTTACGTCAAACATAACCCAGAAACCGTGTTCTCCTCTCGATCAACCCCGAAAAGAGACACTCGCGGTTACGCACACGGTTGGTGTATTTTAGAGGAGTTTGCTTCAAGTTTACTACAACCGGATATTAACAAATTCCTATCTGCCACATAACCGCGGGCACGGCTCTCGAAAGATTTACCCTGCAGGGGTGTCCCAACTTAGCCCATGATAAGCTCTCGCGATCAACGAAGGATATTCCTTCTCCCCGGGAAGACCCGATCAGACTCGGAATCCCGACTACAAGACCTTTCGACAGCAATAAAACAAGACCACAAAGCCGCCCGGATGTGCCGACAAATCCTGATAGGAGCTGCACATATCTCGGTCTCAGGGCACACCGGATGAGCAAGACGTCGGGTTGTCATAGACCCTGATTGCCCAGGGGGCGCCGGACATCGCTCGGTTTGGGCCAGCACTTAGACAAGCACTGGTCCGGGGGGGTAAAATAAAGATGACCCTTGAGAGCGCGACTCCCAAGGGAAAAAGGGCTAGGTGAGGCAAATGTAAAACCAAGGTTGGGCCTTGCTGGAAAAGTCTTATTCAAAGCGAACTGTCAAGGGGGTCCCATAAATCACCCGACCGCGTTAGGGACGCAAAATCCGGGAACATAATACCGATATGACGGAAACTAGGGCGGCAAGAGTGGAACAAAACACCAGGCATAAGGCCGAGCCTTCCACCCTTTACCAAGTATATAGATGCATTAATTAAATAAGATATATTGTGATATCCCAACAAGTAAACATGTTCCAACAAGGAACAACATCTCCATGTTCCAACAAGGAACAAACTTCATCTTCACCTGCAACTAACCATGCTATAAGAGGGGCTGAGCAAAGCGGTAACATAGCCAAACAACGGTTTGCTAGGAAGGGTGCAAAAGGTTAGAGGCTGACATGGCAATTTGGGAGGCTTGAGCAGCAAGTGATAGGTAACGCAGCATAGCGATAGAACGAGGCAACTAGCATAGCAATGATAGTAATGAGATCCAAAGTAGCGGTCATCTTGCCTGAAATCCCGCAAGGAAGAAGAACGAGTCCATGAAGAAGACGAACGGATGAAGCGAACCAAGCGTGAGCGAGCGAATCCTCACGATCGCAACGAAACAGGAACTAACAAGAAGAAGCACACAACATGGTAAACACACCACACATGAACAAGGCTATAGAGGCTTGCGGCGACGGAACTCCCGATCTATTCTGTTCCCCGATGGTTTTAGGGTATATGGATATATATATATAGGCGAAAGAAGTCGTTCAGGGAAGCCACAAGGGCCCGCGAGGGTGGAGGGCGCGCCCAGGGGGTGGGCGCTCCCCCCTGCCTCGTGCCTTCCTCGTTGCTTCCCTTATGTATACTCCAAGTCTTCTGGATTGCTTCTGTTCCAAAAATAACTCTCCCGAAGGTTTCATTCCGTTTGGACTCCGTTTGATATTCCTTTTCTGCGAAACACTGAAACAAGGGAAAAAACAGAAAGTGGCACTGGGCTCTGGCTTAATAGGTTAGTCCCAAAAATAATATAAAAGTGCATAGTAAAGCCCATAAAACATTCAAGATCGATAATATAATAGCATGAATACTTTATAAATTATAGATACGTTGGAGACGTATCACTCGGCACGGGCGGAGGCCAGCTCGGCCTGCACGGAGGTCAGGACGGCCGAGGCGGCTGTCTCGCGTTGTTCCGCCTCGGCCAGCGCTGACTTGAGGGCAGTGGTCCTGCCCACAGCTTCGGCTTCCACAAGCGTCAGCTTCAGGTCGTACCTGCCAACAAGGACCGCGCGAGCCTCGGCCACCTGGCGGTCGACCTCCTCCTGAGCCTTGGCCTCGGGCGCACCGATGACATCCTCTGCTTGGGCGACCTGGTGCTCCCTCATCTCCAACCGCTCGAGCTCGAGGCTGCGCTCTGTGGCCTCCAGTAGCAGTGCTTCTTCACGCCTCAAGATCTCCTCCTCGTCAGATGGTGCGCCCTTCATCGATGCTAAGGCGGCTTTGCACGCCTCCACCTGCTGCTCCAAGGAGGCGTTCAAGGCCAAGAGCTCCCGCCAGTGCTCTTCGGCGATCACGCGGCGACAGTCTGCCTCCCTGGCCTCCTCCAAGGCTCGGGCGCAGGCCTCGCGCGAGGTTGCCAGGGATGCCTCGGCCTTCGCATTGGCGTGCTCACGCTGAAGGCGCCCAAGGTTGATAGCCACCTTTAGTTGATGCCACTCCTCCACCAGCCGGGGACCCTCGGCTACAAGGCGCGCGTCAACATCCACGAGTTCTCCGTCGAGTCGGCTCATCGCGCCCATTGCCTCCTGAAAGAGCTTGTGGCAGACGATATTCCGCTCGTGCGCGAACTTAAGCGCGTGACCGGGTCCGTCCTCCACAGCGGGGGTTGCCGGCGGGATCCGAAGCGGCTCACCTCCTTTCAGCAGGGAGCTGGGGGCTGGCGCCTCCTGGAGCGCCGACCGGGCTTCGGAAGGGGCCAGGATGGGTTGAGGCCCATTGCTCGAAGAAGAAGCCAGGATCGAAGCCATCCAGTCACCATCCATAACCAGAGGAGGATCTCTCGGCACGCTTGCCGCACCCCAGGCGAGGCCACGAAGGAGAGACGGCAAGGGCGGCGGCTCGAGGTGCCAGGCTAGCAAGTTTGCCTCTCCGGCCGACCTCGCGCCGGGGGTGGCATGCTGGCTTGGGGCGCACAAGGCCAGCGGGGGATTCGAGGATTCGAGGCAGGAGGAGGTTGCTTCCTGGAAGACTTCGCGGCCCTAGCAGAAAGGACCCTGAGGAGCCACTGTCAGGAGGGGAAGCAACACTCGAGAAATTACAAAGATAAGGTACTCACTCGTCTATGGCGATATACTTCCTCTGCTTCAACGGCCGGAAGGCACCATTGCTACAGCTTGGAGACCCTTTCCTCTTACGGAGCGTATCGAAGTCTAGACGGAGTCGGCCGAAGAATTGGACGCAGCAACCCGCGCGGGGCGCGGCTGGTGAGGCGCCCAAGGAGACGACCTCGTGAGTGCTGGGTTGAGGGGAGCCCTCGGGCTCCGCCTCATGATGACCTGCTGAGACCTCGGAGGCTTCGGCCTCAGGAGCAGCGGATTGCGTCGCCCCCTCAGCTGTCACCCCAAGGCAAGAGTCGCGGGCTCCCGGGGATGGCACCTCGGGGGCCTCGAGCGGCGTCGACGCCTCAGCACCCGCGCCTCCGGCCTCCAGCGGTGCTCGCCCCCCTGCATCCACTCTTGGGGTAAGTTCGCCGCTGGCGGCAAGGAGGGGGACCACAGAGACAGGGTTCTCGCGGGGCCCTTCAAGGCCAACTGGACACAGGCCCCATTCATCGAAGGGGGCATCTGCCCCGCGAACTCCACCCTTTTTGAGCAGCAGTACAAAACACAGCCCTCCTGGGGCATATCGGCTGGCGAGGGGTCGCCCTTTAGGACCTCGAGCACCGTTCTTCGTGCCTCGGGCGGAAGCCCCGACTCCTGAAGCCTCGTGCGATCCAGGTCGCCGGACAGGACCCACATAGGTAGGGAATGGCGCTGGAGTGGGGTGACACGGCGTCGGAGGAACTCCTTCATCACAATGGGCGCAATCACGCCGAGATCTTTCAGCCTCTTCAACCGGAGCCAGACAAAGGCGAGGTGGGGGTCCGCGAGCTTCTCATCGCCCCAGTCGGAGCTGGGAAAGGCGAGCGCCGAAGGGGGCAAGAGCAGGGGGCTGAGCACGCCGACGTCCACAAACACCCACCATGTCCGAAACTCGCTTGTGGATGGAGGAAGCTCAAAATCAATCCCCGAGCCGGCCATCGCAGCCACGGCCTGGAAGCTCAAGCATCCCAAGCACTGTCGAGGGCTAGCCAGGTGCAGCGAGAAGAAATGGCGCAACAGGGCCACGGAAGGGGGAATGCCCACCATGGCCTAGCAGACGAAAGCAAAAACGGCAAGAAGGGAGACTGATTGGGGATCCAGGTGCAGCATATGGATCTGATAGTGGGAGAGCACGGCGTTGAAGAAGGCGGAGAAAGGAGGAACCAGGCCAGCCCACAGGGCGTTGATGAAGAATTGGACCTTAGTGGCTATCCTGTCGACGGAGGCGCGGGCCCGCGTCCTCCCCCATTCGTTGAAGTCAGCGGCGAGCGCAGGGCGCACCTTGTCCATGGCTTCCTGGTTGAGCACCAATGACTGGCCCACGGCGGGTTCAACAGCCGGGGGTGGCCCAGCTGAAGACTGAGCCTTCTTCTTTCCCTTCTCTGTTCCCCGGGGCGCCATGGCGACAAGGAGGGCCAAGCTCGGGACAGATTGAAAGAGGAGGTTATTGTTTCGAAAAGGTGGGAGAGTTGGAGGGGCGCGTCACCGGCAATGGGGGAATAACTGTGTAAGTCGCTGTGGCCGCCTAGCTAGGCGGATATCAAGGCTGTGTGGGGAAACGGGCCGCCCACGTCCCGTCAATCGCCACGCGTCAGCCGAGGCCGCAGGCTGTTGGGGCCCGCGGCGCTCCGCACTTGCCCTTTGGCTTTGCCTCGAAGCCAAGTCCGAGCGCACCTTGAGCCCGAGGGCTACAGTCGGTGTCCTGGGAACGGGGGTCCCCAGACTTGCCTGCCTGCGGCCCACGGCGTGACTCCACCAGCGGCCCTGTATGGCCCATCTTCACCAGCAAACACTCAAGACAGTCGCAAGGGGCCAAGCCTCGCGAGGCGGACGACGCAAGACCTCCTCGGGGGCGGCCTCACCAGGCTGGCTCGCGAGGGGCGGAGAGATCAAGGCAAGGGGCACCTCGCGAGGTTCATGTGACGCAAGCCATGACGACCAAGGCAAGTGAGGCGCCCGGTAGTGCAGATGTCCTCGTTCCTCTTTGGTGCTAAAGAGGCAAGCGCAGCGAGGAGTCCCGAGGCATCGTGCAAAGGTTTCCATATCAGTGCAACGAGACCAAGACCAGTAGGACGGCAGGACGGAGGTCACCGTGGAGCCCAAGATGGCGTCACCACCAGAGCCTTTGGCAGGCAAAGACCACCTTTAGTCAGGATAACTTGTACTAGTCGTCTCCCTTCGAATTTGGCCGTTGTGGCATCCCTTCCCGCCTAACATTTGGGGAGAGGACCAGGGCCTCTATAAATATGACTAGCCACCACCATAGAAGGGGGATCCATTCCATCCACACACGCACAAACTCACCAAGCACAAGAGCACCTCACCTCAGGAGGCTGTTCTTCCCTTGTAACTGTTCATCCTCAGCCCAAGAGGCAATCTACCACACCACACTGGAGTAGGGTATTACACCACATCGGTGGCCCGAACCAGTATAAATCTTGTGTCCCTTTGTTCTTCGAGCTCGACGCGCTAAGCTTTGAGATCGCGGTGAGGGTGAGTGCTAGAGGGGGAGAGATCTTCGTGCACACCCCAGTGTTCGAACCTCGAGGGTTTTGTCGGAACCCGAAATCCGACAGCTACTTTATCCTTTTTTAAATCGGATGCATTAGGACTCTATACATTAGATAGGAATATAATAGCATGGTTAATTATTAAGAAATAGGGTAAACCCATTACAACACACCCACAAAACAGGGCAAGACCGAACTTACTATCCACACTCCAAATTGTCATCATCATTACTTCTTGAGCAAGCGTCTCTGACTTTACCACCGATGACCAACATAGAGACCCTTAACGCAACATATGCACACGATCATTGTCGATCCATGCCAAATAATTGACAAACCACGTCGGGTACTGGTAGCTCCAACGCTGGTAACGAGCCCTGCAGGAGAATTAAGCACACATTATCTAGTTCCAACCAATAATATTTTGTATAAAACAAGACATCAATATTGGTATTAGAGCCCATCTTAGTACATAGGTTGATTTGGTATTGGACTCATTTCAATTCCAAATGACATCCAAATGAGGCCTTAAAAGTGAAACTAAACGATAATAAATTTGGCCCATTACAAGTTGTTTGTTATGGCCGCATCTTTAGAATGTCATATTCTTGCGTATACCAAAGAATAGAGTGTGGAGCGTAGGATTTGCACAACCCTACATGCTCATGGGCTGGCCCATGTACTAAACTCCACAACATTGATTTTCTTTTGTTTTCGGAAAATTAAATCCATTTTTTTATTTTCTTTCAATTCGTGTTTCCTCAGCAGTTTGACGAGTTTCTTTTGGTTTATTACTTTTTTATTTTTCATGTTTGATTTTTTATCCACTTTTTATTCTTCTTTTTTACCTACATTAATCCATGCATAACTCTTAAAATCTTGAACATTTTTTTTAAAATCATTCACTTTTTTGAAATTTGTGCACACTTTTAAAATTTGTGAACGATTTGGAATTTTTATTTTTTATTTTTAAATTCATGTCCTTTTATGAATATCTTTAAAATTCTTGCAGTTCTTAAAATCATGAACATTTCTATAAATTCATGAATATTTGTAAATTAATCATATTTTTTAGATGTAAACATTTTTTAATCAATGAATTTTCTAATTCACGGACTTCTTCAAATCTATTGAATAGCCGGAGCCTCTCTTTTCCTTGAGCCGGCAGATATTATTATTTTAGGGTAGTTTTTTCAGGGTAACCTGTACGAGCTTGCACCATGTAAAAAAGCGGAGCAAGGTGAGCGATGCTATGGGGCGCAAGTATAGGAATATAAACAAAAGAAAAAATAAAAACAAAAACAAATAAATAAATAAATAAATAAGAAAAAAAGTAACATGACGTCACTAGGCGAGCCTTAGTAGGACTCGAAGCGGGCGGCACATAGCTGCACCCCCGAGCGAGAGCAACGCAAAAAAAAGCGTAGCGAGGTGTGCGACCCAATTGGCCCGGCCCAGAGCGCGTCATGGCGACCATTCAGCGCTTAGAGCATCTCCAACGGCCGCGCCAAACGATGCGCGCGCGGTAAACCCAGCTTTTAGCGCGCGCCGGGCGTTTTGCCGCGCTCCAACAACCGAGGGAAACTCGCGCGCGCGGAAACCGATTGCGCGCGCGCGAAAAGGCGCCAGCTCGCTCGCCATTTTTAGCGCGCCGCTTCCGGCGCGCCTATAAAGTGCGACGTGCGCCACGCGCCTTCTTCACGCTTCCTCTTCTCCTCTTCCTCTCCCTCTCTGCCACGCGCCGCTCCAGCGCCCCGCCACCGACGCGCCGCTCCAGCGCCCCGCCACCGACACGCCGCCATGCCGCCGCGCGCCGAGCGTCCGGCTACAGCGGCGTCCGCTGCGCTAACGGTAGCTACTCGCGGAGATACGCTCCGGCGATCTCCGGCTCGGCCTCGCTCAGACGGGGCGGTGCGCGAAACGCCCAGCGCGACGCGGCGGCGTGGCGCCTAGGCCGGCAGCGGCAGATGAACTTCCAAGATGTCTACACGCCGGCAGAAGCGCTCAACGCCGCACCGCCGCTCTCGTCGAACACGGCGGAAGACCGTGCGGAGCACACCGAGCGGCAACGCCGCCTCTCGTCGCCAGTGAGGACGAAGCGGGTCATGGCGGAGTGGCGCCAGCGCCACCCGGAGGACGTCGCCACGAGCAGCCCTCTTGGGCAAGGCGCCGCGGAGGACACGCGAAAGCGCCGCGAGACGCGGTTTGAAAAGCGTCGCCGAAAGCGTTAGCGAATGCGCGATCCGACATCGTTGCAGCAGGTGGGCGATCGTTCTTCACGCCGGACGATGATCGGTGGCTGGACAACTGGCTAGACACCTCGGACGATACCGCCGAGGATGATAATGGTGATGATGATAGCGACTTGGAGTAGTTTCTATCTAGTTGCGCGGTAGTTTTATCTATGCTTTCGAACTATCTATCTAGTTGCATCAATGTAAAATACCTTTGTATCGTTTTTTATTTATGCAATCTATCTAGTTTTTATTATCTATGCTTTCAAAAATTAAAAAAAAGTTGTGTGCGCGCTGCATTTTTTTGGCGTTCTTTGGAAGCATGCAGCTCATTTTAATACGATCTCTTTGAAAAGGCAAGCAATGGCCGTACGCCTAAACCAGGCGATGGGCGCGCGTTAAAGCTGTCTTTTGCGCGCGCCCCCTTCGGCGCCTGTTGGAGATGCTCTTAAGGTTGAATCTCTAAAAAACTTCCAGGTTACCGCATTTCCTTAAGCAACGGAGATAAGCTAAACCCTCGGGGCTCAGGAGGCCGCCGCACCATGTCAACTCTCAATCTACGCCGATCTCAAGCCACGTCTCGGGCGATCTTCTCGTATGTCTTCATCGAGGAGGATTACCAGGGCCGTGCTGAGGAAGCACGTCCCGATCTTGGACGCCGAAGAGAAAGAGCAGGAGAACGCGATCCTCGCCCACGCGACCAAGGATTGGGCGGGCGTCAAGGATGGGTCCTGGATACTGGACCAGTTCTCCCTCGACGCGCACCTCGTCGAGCCCCCGGAGCTCTCCACCTTGTACGTGTGTGCATCTTCGAGTCCTTGGCGGAGAAATTCCTCCTCATGACGCTATTGTTGGGCGACAGGGATTATGGGCTCGTCTACGACGGCGCCAAGAACACGCTCTTGCTGCTCCCCCGCGTCCCCCACTACAACACGGAAATTAATAGGAGGCGTTTTGTTAAGGGCGTTTATTGAAAATGCCTCAAAAACTATGTTTGGGAAGGCATTATCCCAAAACGCCTTGGAAGGAGATACCTTTGAAGGCATTTTTACAGAACGCCTCGAATTGGAGGCAGCATCAAAGGCATTTTTACCGATTGCCCTGGATTGGAGGCAGCATCGAAGGCGTTTTTACAGATTGCCTCGGATTGGAGGCAGCATTGAAGGCGTTTTTTCATAATGCCTCGGATCGATCAAGCTTTGAAGGCGTTCCAGAAAAATCGCCTCCCGATTGATGGGGATTTGAGGCGCTCATCCAAATTGCCTCCGAACTGATCGATCTTCCCGACAAAAGATTGCCTTGAAATTGGTGGCATGCTGATCATCAGTTTTAGGCTGACCTTTTCAGGTAATAGCAGCAGCGCGCGGAAGAAAACAGACAGCGCGCGCGTAGGGACATGGATCGTCGGCTGCAATCTTGCCGTGTATGGCGGTTAGCTACCAGCGTATAAAAATATAGTACTTCCTGACAGAAAACGAAGTAGAAGGGTTTCTTTAGTCCCATACTGCTTACGGAGATGAAAGTTTGCCTGTTTAAAAGGAGAGCCGTCTCATATCTTCTAAGATCTAGAGTACAGAAGTAGATAGATGTCTCACGATGAGAAGTAGACTTGTAGAGTGCCCTGTGATCCAAGGCAGGGCCAGGAGCCGAAAGGATTTGATCTTGGGCATATAATAATCCTTAGGATTAGGATTAGGATAAGATGAGATCGGCTTCAGGGGAAGCACAACGGGGGAGTGTATCGCCTCTATTTTTGTGGCACGTCGGAGAGTCTGACGGGAATTGGAGGCACTTTATAAAAACGCCTCAAAATGGAGCGGCCGTGGCAATTTCTAGGAGTGTCGGCGTATGTCTATCCCGTCGCGACGGTCCTTAGCGTTTTTTAAGAGGGTCGCACTAACTGCCACACGTGTGGCAGGAAGGGAGACCCACCAGACGTCTCTAATGTAAACAGATTACCACGTCATCGCATACATGCATGTAAGAATCTTTTTGGATTTTCAGTTTTTAAAATGTTTTATTTCTTAAATGAAAAATCCGATTGAAAATCTGTTTTCACCATTAAATCCCTCGCGATGAGATCTTCGAAACTAGATCCCATGTTGATATGTTTTGATGAAAAAAATTTTGGATTAAAAGTTGCCATGTCTATTGCATATGAATTGCCATGATATTTACAATGAAGTTGCCATGATATGTTTCAGCCATTTTCTTCAACATTTAAAAGTAAATTTTGACATTTATAAAACGGGGAATTAAGAAACTAGACTTGCCAGGAATCATAAACTAAAATTGCCATGATACATGCACGTAAAATTGCCCTGGTTCATACAAAAAATAATTTTCATGGTCAAAGTACTGGAGTTGCCATCATCAAAATACTAAAATTGACATGATCTACAAACTAAAATTGCCACATGACAACTTTAGTTTAAGCCCTATGGCAACTGCAGTGTAAACATCATGCAACTTCTGGCAAAAAAAATTCGTCAAAACATATCAACATGGGATCTAGTTTTGAAGATCTTGTCGAGACAGATTTAATGGTGAAAACGGATTTTTAGTTCGCTTTTTTATTTAGGAGATACAATATTTTTAAGCCGAAAACCAAAAAAAAATCTGCTGATGTCATCTATTCATACGTGGCAAAATAAGTGATGGTGGGGCCTGTGGATGATGTGCAAACGCCCACACGTGTGGGCGTTAACATTTCCGTTTTAAGAATGCCTCAACAGGCTTCTGGAGGCGTTTTCAGAGCTTTCAAAGGCATTTTTGAGCGCCTCCTATTATCTACCGTGTTGTAGTGCCCGGCGCCAACACGAACTACTTCATGGCTTGCCTCATGGAGCCCACGGTCTTTCCTGTGCCCTTCGAACTCCTGGAGCGGCCCGCCGTCCTGCCACGCAAGGACGGCTCCTACGATCTGCTCAACGTGGGGTTCTTCTAGGAAAAGTACGATGGAGGGTGGCAGCGGAGCCGGAGGGGCATTCTCTTCCGGTGGTCGAGCCATGGCCCTGCCAAGTGGACGAAGCAGGCGGCGCGTCTCAGCCCGCAGACCCGGCTTCCGCGTGAACACCCCGAGCGGCCGTTGCACGAAGCAGCCGTGGTCTTCGCTTTCAAAGGGAAGGTTTTCTGGGCCGACCTCCTGCATGGCGCCATTGTCTGCGACATGATCTCCGCCGGTACCAGGGACGATCCACGTGGAGCTGGACTTCATCCATCTCCCAGAGGAGTGCCAAGGGCGTGACTTCTGGAACAGGTGCCCCAGCATCGCACCATGGGCCCAGTCAGGGACTCCATAAAGTTCATCTCCATCGTCACTGCCGACGGTGAGACCCCCCGTGACAACACGCGCCCTGCCGACGTCGTGCTGCGGAGCTGGACTCTGGCGTCGGATCTTCGCTCCTGGACGAGAGACGACAACATGGAGCTGCCCTTGACGCTGCTCCTGGAATCGGAGGCCTACAAGCGCCAGGGGCTGCCGGTCACAGTGCCGCGGCTGACGAGGAGGGTGTCCTCTACCTCTTGCTGCGACATTACTACGTAGACAAGAGAAGAAGGCCACGACTATGCATGAAGGTTGAGTATCTGATCAGCATCGACATGCGCAGGAAGTCTCTCATAGGATCCGGTCGGTGGTTATCTTTAGTGGGTCTGCTCGGATCCGGTCTTCGTTAGTGTGTCTTCAAGTTGAATCCCTCCGATCTACGCTTCTCTTCACCAGCGGCGGTTGCTATTCTGGTGCGCTAGTCCTATGAGGCCTTAGCATGATGATTTCCCGATTGTCTACTACAACAAGTTTTGCCCAGCTTCGGTGAGGGAGTGGTGATGACGGCGGCACGCCTTTTGATCGCTTCAATGGTTATAGTCATCGCTAAATAGTCTACTGATGGCTTGTAGGTGCACAGGGTTTACTTATAGCTTTTTTGAAGTAAGAGTATCGATCCAACAGGAAGCACATGAATTAGCATTTTGTCTCTTGTAGGGTTTAGGTAGCAATGCCTGCAAGTTAAGTGAAATTCAAAGCAATAGTAGTATGGGTGAAAGTGATGTAGCGAACAAAGAAGTAATGTACAAAAATAAAATAAAGTAATAAGAGACGTGAATGATTATTTTTTTTAAATTTGATAGGACTAAGGTGTTCCAAGGAGTCAGGATTCTCCACGAGTGTGCGTCTAATACCGGTGCCTACGCATAATGCTATGTTGGATTCCCGAGCCACTTTATATGTTTTTATTTGTGGACGGAGCCGGTACAGATACGTGCATACATGCAGCAGCCTGTATCACATACGCCACCATCGTTCTTCCTCACTCCGGTCACCAAACGGTGATTAAGGGGAATAGGGTCCTTGTGGACGCAGCCTAAAAGCGGACTCTGTTTACCCCATGCCGCAATGATCCGTGACGAGGGAAGATAGGCCTTGTCACGTACCTACCTCCGCAACTAGCCGGTTCACCAGCAGTAATAACCTTCCGTTCAAAATTGGCATATGTTGGATGATCGACTTCACCCAACATTAAGAAGACTATAAACATAAACATACAAAAAGGATATCAAATCCTAATATCAAATGATCTATTACACATTAGGGTTACTCCATATCCTTGAGAACTAAGTTACTCGCATATCAAGAGCACAACGAGATGAGATGAATTATGATGAGCATGGTGATCTCACACGAGTAATACAAGATTGAATCCACTCCAACTATTGTATTACAAATGGATGTGATTGAGATGACAATGATAGTGGTGATGATGATGAAGCCCTCTTGATGTACCAGTGTGGTGGCAAAGTCCTTGGATCAACTCCCCCTCCGGATGCCCTTGGGAGGCTAGGGTTATGCCTTCTGGATGTGTTTTAGGCTGCTTCTGTGTCGGATCCCCTATCCGACTTCACGGGGTGGAAGTAGTTGACGAGGAGGCGATGTCGGCGCGCCATACGACCATGCATACACGTATGCTCACGTATGCTAGGCCGTCTTCTGCTCTGGCTCCGCCGCATGGTATCCTTCTTTCTCCCTTTGCTTCATTCTTCTTATTGTAATATATTATCACACTGAATAACGTCATTCCACCATAATTATTGGGATTCCTTCCATATAATATTAATTACTCCAAAAGACGTTATCCAAGGAAAACCAACAAAAAGCAATGCATGAACGCAGTAAAATTCCATAAAGCCTAACGTGCAGGCAGAGAATAACTATCAAAATTATCATAAATTTTGGACCCATCAACTCCCCCAAGCTTAAGCGATTTGCTCGTCTCCGAAAAAATACGGCAGCTTGTAAGAAAGAGGTCATCTTGGTTATGGGATGCGGATAACAAAAATGAATGAGTCCATCTAATTATTCAAGAATTCATATTGTATAAACAATCAAACTGTGTACTATCATGTCTCCATCTTAATTAGATGATCATGAAGGCTTCCACACCTTACTATCTATCGGTTAGTGGACGTGTTTCAACTCTATGTGATAATTCACCCGTCTTTCAGACGAGCAAGTTACACCGGCCTTTTAGTTTTATTTTTCTTCCTCTTATTTTTCAAAGAGCCGGGCCTATACCCATGTCACTTCGAATTGCTTTCTTTTAGGAGCGACATGAAAAGATAGGCATGGTTTCATAAGCATTTGAATTAGTTCAGAAAAGTTCTTAGAAGAGAAGTAACTTGCTCTTTATGATTTCACTTGGGTCACTAGACATATGGCTTCATCAAGTATTTATTAGAAAAACTGAAATATGGGTGACCTATCTCATCTAATTGTTCACCTCTTCTATCCGATCAATACTAAAGACGTGGAAGACTTATAATCATCTCTGTCACGCGTAAATACTTAGCACACAGTTGAATCTAATATCCAACACAATTTCAAGAATGCAACAATAGAACATTCATCAAATATCCATGACTCGTCGGATATAAAATTCTTTCCTCAATCAAAAGAAAGCATGATTTTGTTCATACGAACTAAAAACTTTTAAATGAAAATTAACTAGAGAAAAATGATAAGGGATATAAAGGGCTTCAAACCCCCCCCAAGCTTAACATGCTAAGCCAATTTAGTCTCCTTTTATTGGTACAGGTGTTCTCTTGGCGAAAGTAGAGTGACGCTAGGGGCGTGTCGATGAGAAGCTTGTTGGATCACTTCTAGCCCGAAATGCGAGACCTATATGTGAGCAGTGCCTCATTTTGGGGCAAAATTTCTTGTTTTGACCCTTTTGTCAAACAAAATCGGGATCTGACCCCCCTTTGAAAAAAATTTCGTCATTTGACCCTTTTTCCTACCGCCACGAGGCCCGGCGGTAGGATTACCTAGCCTACCGCCGGACACGGTGGCGGTAGGAAACTTATCCACGTCAAGCAGCGTTAACGGCCTTCGTCCCCCCTCCATCGCACCCTACCGCCCGGACATGGCGGTAGACTGTCCGATCCTACCGCCGGGGTACTGGCGGTAGGGTGTGGCGATTATAAACCGCCGCCACCCACCCCTCCCTTCTCCCCCAACCACCGCCCCAAGAACAGAGGAGTTCTTCCTCTTGCCCTCTCTCTTCTCCTCCCCCCCCCTCAGATCTTCGTTGTTTCTTCACCGTTTTTGCGGATCGAGATGGACCCGAAGAAACAAAAGTAAGCTCCTTCGATCCCTCCAATTAGTTTTAGTCAAATAGCTTCCGATTCGTCGCATTATTTGATTCAAATCACCCCCCTTCTTGAACTAGATTTAAATATTTTGAACCCTAGGATTGATTTAGGTTGATTATAGATGTTATATTGTGTTAGATATGAACTCTAGTCACTAGTTGGTATGGTTATGTGAAGATGAACCCTAGGTGTTATTATTTTTGGAGGATTTTTTTATATGATGCATGTTGGAGGAATTTATTGTGATATGATGATGCATGTTGATATGCTATGATGCAAGTAGTGGATGTAGTTGGGGAACAAATGTTGAACCCTCAGGATGAACCTAGTTCTTAATATTTTGTGTTAAAAATTATTTTGATATGATGAATATTGGAGATATTTGATATAGAATGCATGTGGATCTTATATGATGCAAGTACTGGATATTGTTGGAGTAAACATGGTTAATCCCTCAAGATGAACCCTAGTTCATGGTTTTTGTTTTTGAAAACAATATGATATGATGCATGTTGGGTGTTGTTGGAGAAATATGATATGATATGATGCATTTGAACCATGCTGATTGCATCTTGATATATGTATTTTATTTAGTTCTTGATATATGTATTGTATTTAGTTCATGTTCATGATAATCTTGTTATATGGTTATTCAAAGATTGAACTCATAGGTTTTGTTGGATGTGATGAACCTTGTTATGCATCGATATGTTTCGTAGTTAATGATGAACCCTAGTTCATGTTGAAAAATCTTTTGATATGCTTATGCAATTCTTTTAGGAGGCCACCTCTTGCGGACGACATCAGCACGAAGTACACCATGCTTGACCCTCGGTTCAACAAGCGTCACCGTGCCCGTTTCATTGAGAATGGAGTGGTAATTACCATTTTAAACCAAATCTTTTGAATTGATGAAAACAAGTTGCTAACTATTATGTCCATGCTAATTATGCTTTGGTTATTGATTTTCACATATGTTGTCGCCACTGCGGATGAGGGCTCACAAGCGGTTAAGATGGAGTACGACGAGTGCTACGCACCGTTCTTCAGGAGAGCCCGACTGTTGGGTTTCGTCCTGCAGTTCAAGCGTAAGCCGCCGACGCTCGTCCATTCAGCTCTCACGGCTCGAAGGTTGTGCTCTCAGAGGAAGAGTGGAGAGGGCGAACTGGCACGATAGGGTTGTCAGCCTCATCGGCGACTCCCCCCCCCCCCCCGCCCTCGCTAAGAGCAATCGGACTTCCGGCATACCGCTACCATGGCTCCTCAAGCACCGGAGGAAGTGCCCGGAAGATGCCGAGCCCCGGGTGGTCGAGCAGTACGCCAGGGCCTACCTGTGGTACATTCTCACGGAGATAGTGTTTCCGGACTGCTCCGGGAACTCTGCCCAATGGATGTATCTCGACTTCATAAAGGACTGGGATGCGGGGTACAGCTGGGGGGCCGCCGGGCTCGCCTACCTATATCGTTCGGTAAGTGAATATCACTTTCTTTCAAATATCATGGACGTGTGCTGCTTTAGATTTCGCATCTTATCATCTATACTTGGTTTGTAGCTTGACGACACGACCCAGAGAGTGGAAGTCATGTCCGGTATGTGTGGATGTGTATGGGGCCTCTCCATTTGGATGTGGGAGCGTATCCCGGTGGGCCGTCCGGAGAAGCTGCGCTCGCGTGCATGGACGGACTATGGCGGAGATGACGAAGATGATCGGAACCCGACCGTCGCATACGCTTGGGACGTGGTGCGTGTCTACACAGGCGAATCGAAGGCCTTGTACAAGGTCTTCAGCAACGAGCTTGATGCTCTCACGCCTTTCCAGGTATAAGAACTACTTTTTGAATAGTTTTGATAGGACTTTCACTTGAGCTTACCATTGTTTGGTTATAGGTTACTTGGCGGCTGTATAATGATGATCGAGAGTGGGGGTTCGAGCTGAACAACATGTCCAAGCAGGACCGGCTTCTCTTCCGGTGCATCGTGCCAATGATTTGTGTCTATGCCGTGGAGTACCACTTGCCATAGCGCGTTGCCGCACAATTTGGTAAGGCGCAACACACACACACCACCAGCCGGCCACGATACCGGTGGCTACGACCTACACCAGTGAGTACCACAAGCCGTCCTCATTGATTCTAAGTTCTTGTTTTGATGTTTTACATTCATACAAGAAGGGTGTTTTACATTCTTTCTTATGCATTGCAGGATGAGCAGGAAGAACAATCAATCAATCACGGATTGGGAAGCCGAACATGCGAGATACGTGAAGGAATGGAACGAGTGGAAAGGACGCAAAGACACGGAGAGGAGAATGCTTGACTGGGACGAGTACGAGGATCACATGCTGTGGTACGACGATGGCATCAAGCATCGTCTGCGTCTGAGGCCCCAGTGGATGACAACAGATGCCGAAGACCTGTTCGATGACGCCTCCAAGAATGAAACCTACAACGAGAGCATCAGAGAGCTTCAAGGCGGGTTTAGGGAGTACGGACCCCTCATGAACAGAGTGGTAATTTGTTTTTACCTCTTTTCAACCAACGGTTGGATGAAATCAGCTTTTAGTGCTACTGACTCATTTTATTACTTTGCAGTCTTCGGAGCCGAACAAAAGCATTTTTCAAGCCTCTGATGCGCTTAGTGCTATCCCTGGGACTCGAGCTAGTGAGAACAAGTTGAGGGAAATGGTGAAGGTAATATGGAGTTCATTTTCCTAAGTTCATTCGCAAAAATTGGACATGGCAGAAGTTCACATTGTTTCTTTATCATTGCAGAAATACGTCAACAAAGCACGCCGGCTTGTGGGCCTGCTTGGGTGCGCTACAAACACCAAGGATGTTTTTCCTCCTGCACCGATTTGTGGATGTGTTCTTCATATATCATACATATGCTGTTTAAATGTTGTCTGCCGAAAATTGAAGACAAGAGAAGTTAGGAGGTGCAAAAAATGCACTCTAGGCCACCCTATCGCCAGACACTAAGGCGGTAGGTCTGTACAGCCTACCACCGTGACACCCGGCGGTAGGGTGCCTCCCCCCCTCCCCCACGCCCCCCTCTTGTGACCAAAAAATCCAGCGGCTCAGCGGTAGGAATGCACACCTACCGCCAGGGCTTTTGGCGGTAGGATCCTACCGCCGAACGCCCCGGCGGTAAGGTGTGCAACCCCACCGCTGAGCGGTTCGCTTTTTTGGTCACAGAAACCTAACACATGCTCCCACCCTACCGTCGCGCCCTATGGCGGTAGGTTGTGGTTTCCTACCGCCGCGACCTATTTTGGTAGGGTTTGGGCATTTATAAACCCAACCTCCCCGCCCACCCCACCCCAACCCCTTATCCCCACCCACCCAGTCGCCTTCTTCTTCCTCTCGCCCCTTTTCTCATCTCCTCCACTTCCCCCCTCCGATCTTCTTCGTTTATTCACGGATTTTGCGGATCGAGATGGCTTCGAAAAGAGGAAAGTAAGCTCCTCCCATCCCCCAATTAGTTTGAGTCAAATCAATCCGCTTTTTTGTAGCATAAAAAAGGTTCATGTTCATGTTCAAAATCATGAGGATCCCGAGTTGATATGATGAACCCTAGTTAATATAATGAACTTATATGATTGCAATGTGATGAACCTAGTTGATGAACCCTATGTTTAGTTTTTTTCTCCCTAGTTGATGAACCCTAGGTTTAGGTTTAGATTTTTTTTTACAAATGTTGAACCATCAACTTCTCAACCATGCAAGTAGTGGATTTGGTTGGAGTAATATGATATGATAATGCATTTGACCCATCTTGATATATGTATTTTATTTAGTTAATGATGAACTTTTGTTATTCATCCATATGTTTAGGTCTGCAACAGTGGTGCAACCATCGCCGATTCATCTTCAACACGACCCGTCCGCCTTGCCACTTTCGTACGTGTACGAGTCCTTCCCCGAGCTTCTGCAGCCGGTGGGAGCTTTTTCAGAGGAGTTCCTAGAGGCGACAAGGGCAGTGCGGTGGCATGAGAGGGCAGAACGGATCGCTGACGATGTGAAGTATTGGTCGCTGAGTGTGAAGGAGTTGAAGAGAGTGGCTGCAGAGATGGAGGGAGATCCAACTATCTCCCGTGAACGCCGGGAAGAGACCATTGAAGTTGTCAAGCAGCACTCCAACTGGGAGCTGCGCAATTTGGGCCGGAGGATCTACTTCGAGAGCAATGCGGAGGAGAGAGTCAGGATGCCGCCCCCAAGTGCATCAGCGTTTGATATCGTCAGCTGGGGAAGGGCGGAGGCGAAAACTCCAGCGGGCAAGGCAAGGTGGGAGTGCTTGAACGGTCGGATGCCGACCAGCGTTCCGCCTCCGCCTGAACCGGTGGATCCGCTGTCGTATCTGTCTCCACGGCCAATCCTAACATACGAGGGGGGGGGGGAGGTTTATCCGCCCTATAAACTTGTCTTATGCATATGCATCTATGTGTTAGTTGGGTTGTCAAACTATGTGAACAAGTTTGCTATTTGCTATTTGCTACTTATGAATCTATGTGTAAACTGTTTGATATTTGCTATGTGGAATCTTTATTAATATGTGAGCTTATATTTTGCTATTTGTGAAACTATGTGAAACCTGTGACAAAACAAACAATCAATAAAACTTGTAAAAACCTAAACCCACAAGACCCTACCGCCAAGACCTGCGGCGGTAGGGTAAGTCAACCGACCGCGAAGACCTTCGGCGGTAGGGTATTGCGCTGGCCGTTAGCTAACGGCACTGGGCCGTCATGCCACCGCCAGAAGCCCTGGCGGTAGCCTGCGTGACCTTACCGCCGAGCCCTTTGGCGCTAGCGAAAGGGTCAGATGTCAAAAAAAATTCAAAGGAGGTCAGATTCCGATTTTGTTAGACAAAAGGGTCAAAACACGAAATTTGGCCTCATCTTGGATGGCAATGATTCCTCAGGCTCGTATTCAACGCATCCCTAGTCTTTGCACCGGGTGCCACCTCCCTCTCCCTGATTGGCGATGGTGGTCATCTTGGCTATCTCCGCATGAGGGCATCAAGCAACCGGTGTGCTGTCCGGACCAGCCTGCAGTCTCTTCACCTTATATATTTTGACATGTCTTGGATCGTGCTAATACTAGGCACTTCCAAGTTACCAATTTTCATTCAGTTTAATTGGTCGAATTGTAACTATGTGCTATTCGTAAATGGTGATAACTAAATGCATTGTTTTTCTTTACCGAAGAGTGATCATTTACATTTATAGTACAAGATGCTTATGGAGCACAATTTTCTATCTGATACTTATCCGCATTGACAAGAATTTCTAATCCATTCCAAGATAGGTTGATATCTTTAAAGCCATGATTTCCAATTTTTCATACACCACCGAGATGTTTGTGTGTAATGTTTTTCTTCCATAGAGATAATTTGTTCTCCCTCCTACATGCTCTCTGTAGTCTCCATGCCGTAACAAAAAACACTACGCTTTATTCATGCAATGAAATGTCCTGTTATTTATGATTGAAACTCAAAGCATATAACCTCTTTCAGATAATGCAACTGTATGCATGTGAAAACATGTATTTTGATGCCTCTTGTGCGTTACATGTGCTTGGCAGGATTCTATTTGTACCAGATCATATCTATTCCGTGAGATAATGCGTGTGCGGGTACAAATGAATGATTGCCGTATTTCGTTCAGTGTGTCATCTTCTAGGGATCTTTGCATGCATTACTCAAACTATTGCAGAAGTGCCAGATGTCCTGAACCTATTCTATAGAATGATCTGGAGTACGATTTCTTTTGTTGAAAATTGTGGAGCTTAAAAAAATACGACTTATGCAAACCAGCAAGGGTTGAAACAGTATTATATCTATTGGATCACATAGCTAGGTGTAATATAAGAAAACACGGGTGTTTCATGTTTGCCCTACCTATTGCAGCATATAGAGTTACTTCTCCAACTGGGACTGCAATCAGATTTTTCTTATCCTATATCTCCAAATTTGTGCTTTCTATCAATATTTTTGCCCTATTATAACTCATTCACTTTTACCAAGATTGTCTATTTTTTGGGGCAATACTGTCTATGTTAGCTTCATTGCTTATGCAAAAATAAAATAAAAATACTGTACTTTTTTTGCGGGAATGTGCAAAAATAAAAATAAAAATGAAGGGGTATTGTATCAGATCACACAGCTGCTTCCAAATGCTTGCACCAAACATTGTTGCCATTTTTCTCTAAAAAGAAAACATTGTTGCCACTTTCCTTGATATCTAGCCATCTAATTGGCTAAATGCTTTTACTAATACTTTTATTTTTTGCTATCTTGCATTTTAGTACTGTACTCTTGGTACGAAATTGGACCGACTGCTCTTCCTCAAAAAAAATGATGTTCCTCTGTGTTCTGTTGACTTATAAATACGTGTCCATCGGCAGGCGTGTGATGACTGATGAGGGCTAAGCTCTTTCATTTCCATGTGTCCAATGCTTTGCTTCTAGTGGCGACTAGCGAGAGCGTTCAATCCTACAAATAAGAATAGATTCAACGCTCGCGCTGCACGCGCGCCCTTGTCTGTAGTGGCTTGTTAGTTTGTTAATCCAAGCATCGCTGTCAGTCAGTCCGCGCTGCTTCCATTCGAGTCCAAGAGTGATGTTTACACAAGTAACAGTGAAGCAATGCTGCTGCTGCTGCTGCATATGGATGTAGATTAGGATGGTGATTAAGGAATAATCTCCATGTGATGTGCTGTGTGACTGCGACAGCTGGTGACTGCACCAAAAAAAATATGTGCACGTTTATCTTTCACCAACAGCTCCACCCAATATTAGTGTCCCATGCATATGCTGGAGTCAACAGACAACCCCTTCACAAGACTACCTACCATGCTTACACACGGAAACAAACAGGGGGTGAAAAAAAAATGTTCTCCAAGTCTCCAACCCCAATCATCAAAGTGCTCACTATAAATGGACATGGATCTCAGTACAAACAGCAAAGCACAGGACTAGCTAAGCTTCTTTTCAGGACCATGGAGCGCAAGCAGGAGCAGAAGAAGAGCTTCGGGGAAGAAGCAGCCGTGGCCATGGAGGCCTCCTCCTCGGCGTTGCGGTCGCTGCTGCACAGCATGGCCCAACGATGCGCCGGCTACCTGGGTCTCGCGGCTCCCCTAGCATCCGACTACTCCCTTGGCGCTGGCGGCGATCACCTGAAACCAACCGGCGCTGCCGATGGCGTTGTGCCCCCGCCGGAGGAGGAGTTCACGGTCGTCCAGGTGCAGTCGAGATCGATGGTGTTTCAGAACAACCGCAAAATAGATCAAGGAGTCGGTGGACGTGGTGGGATCAAATATTGATTAACCGAGACACAGCTTCCTTGTAGGCTCCTCATGTACCTCTACCTCCAGTAATCATCGATGCATGTTTGGGTCTGAATGATCCACCAGCTAGTACATGTATTTTCCAAATGATTTCTACTGTTGTCACCTTGGTTCAATATGGTATAAAAGCCGTCTTTTATTTATACTAAAAAATGTTTAGTAACATTTGTGCAACTAGCCCCGTGCGATTTTAAGAGGAATGAAATCCTAGTTTCCACCGGAAATTACTCGATTTTGAATGATGCTAGAGTACTCGTTTCCTTAGGACATCCGCACCCTCAACCGCACTCCGCGCCATCCGATCCAGCCGCACAATGCACAGCTGCCTTCCTGACACACTCCCCGCCATCCATCAGGTAATCCAGTGCCTCACCGCCTCTACGACTCCCGGGGTCCATGACGCATGGGCCGTGAACACAGAAGGCCCCTCTCATTTGGCGTATTTCTCATCGACCCGTCGTGTACTCGTTTGTTCGGTAGTATCGGGTCTGTCGCGTCAACTGGTGCCATCTCGTGCACTTGTCTGCCTAGATGGGGGTATGAGGGGCTGGCCTGCCCGGCCCTCTTTGTCTACTCTGTCGGTCTACGACGGTGGCTCTGGCCCCAAATGTTCGAATGCCACCTACTTGGCCTTTCTGTCCACTCGGTTGTTTCATGCTGTCGTGGTTACCCTGCCATCTGGTCCCGGATGTTGGATCACCACCTGTTCGGGCATTCCTGTTCACTCGACTATTGGATGTTGCTAGGGGTTAATTGTATGGTCGAGGTTGTCTATTCAAACACGCTTGGTCGACACTTCTTTCACCCGTCTATTGTTGGAGCCTACCGGTTTAGCGTTGGTTTGTCGGTCCACTGGTTTGTATGGTCGAGGATGTCTATTCAAACCCGCTTGGTCAGCACTCTTGTTCCGCTCGCATATTGCTAGAGGCTAACTATTTAGGGGTGGTTGGTCGGTCCACCCGACCGGTGGACGTTGTTCGGGCTATCCCATTAGTGTTGTTTGGGGATTTTTCAGTAGTCCGACGCTTTCGGTCATAGGGCGGTGCATGCGTTTGATGGGCTGATTTTAGGGCGTGAATGGGAGATTTAAAATTTCTTTTGAAACTTCACAACTCTCAACGTAACACAACGGAACAAAAAACTATCAGAAGCAGTTCTATGGAGAAAATCTACTGAAAGATAATACATCAAGAAATAACAAGGCAGGCTAATGTGAGATAGATAAGAACTGAGAAGAATAACATGTAATAGTATATGGATATGAGGAGGATAAACAAACAGACAGTCTTCAACATGGTGAGAGAAAACACAAAACAAAACATGATCTCAACACATATAGAATTGCACGAGGAGAATGAACAGCCAAATTCTTGAATAACAACACATGCAGAATAACTCAACCGGAAGTAAATTACTGAAAGTGGTGCGGAATGAGAAAGAATGAGTGGTGCTCCATGGCGATGGAGTATTTGATAGACCAGTTCACTCTTCTGCAAAAGAGCTACGTCTGATTGGAGGAACTTGTGATTGAACACAGGATCAAACTTCTCCGCATCTTATTCTCCTCAACGTGAAGTTCCTTGAACTTCAATTGATTTCATTTGTGGTAGATTCTTCTCGGCAATCTCCAAACATTCAACAGACTTTGTCTTTGTGACCATAATTACTCATGGTCACTCTAGACCAGCGCCTAACCATCTAGAGAGTATGCAACTCTCAAGAGTAATAGGCTCAAGAACTCTCAACTTAGATCTACGTGATGCTCAACCACTATCTAAGTTTGGGCTCTGAGTTTTCTCTCAAATAATTCACTCAAATCTCCCAGAGAGGGGTGCTCAAACAAACTTGGCAAAACAAACGGAGCAGCCAGCGAGCAACGGTTGGAGCGTGGCGGCTATTTGTAGCAGGAGTAATCCCGAGGGTAAAATGACCAATGGGGGCCTGCGGCCAAACCAATGGCCAACCGACATGTTTTCAACGGCCGGATTTCAAAATAACACGACAACTTTACTTGAGAAACAAGCAAAACTGACTCCACTGCTTGAGTATTTTTCTTGAATCCCAGAAGAACTTCATGTCAACTCACTTGGGATATATCTCGATTAAGCATCAGGATAGACAAGTCTCAAGAACACTTGAACGCCTTTTAATAGTATGGTGGTACTATGACTCAAATGAATAAAACGAAACTACGAAAAAGAACTACTTCTTCTAGCGGTCTTCATTCCTCTCCGTTGTAGTCAAATCTCTCAGACCGCACTCCGTAGAAATTTCTCAGCTCTGCAATATATTTGGGGGTCAACTCAACATGCATCTCCTCGATAGGAAACTCCTCGATAGCTTTAGCATACTTCTCTACTACGCCGAAAATCATCACATAAGTTTATAGCAAACTTCTCAGAACTCCAAGGACCATATCTCTCTGTTTGCATTAGAAAACACATTAGTACCTCACCGTTTTATCCAAAAATATCTAAAACACTCAAGAGGCACTAGAATGCACCAACAATCTCCCCATGTTTGGACGACCGTTGACAAAACAATTAAGTATCAGAGATTAGATATTTATCGTAATCGGTAACATGTGGAATGTAAATAGCTCATAGATATAAAATAAGCTCCCCTAAATGTATGTTGTATTGAGATATTTGCTTTTAGAGAACCTGCATATTTAGGATAAGCTGATCGAGAGATATTTTGATATCATCGAGATAAATGGATTGCGTTGATGAATAATATGAAGAATAATTGAGTGCATCCCTAGTGAACTCTGAGAATAAGTGTACCCACAAAACAGTCAATATGGTGGGATGATTATTAACATTACAACCATCACAAAGTTTCACAGGAGTTTTACAACACGATAAGAATCAAATAGAACACCAAATGTTGTAAACTCGAGAAATAGAACACCCTGGAAAATAGCCGGATCTAATAACTCTCGATGTCTTCCCTCACTTTTTTCAACAAGTGTCAAAAAGGTAAAGAGGTCTACATGCCCGAAGAAGAAGAAGACTACAATCTGGAACCACTTGATGAAGATGGAGCTTGAGAATCATCTGTGATGTTTCCTGCGGAAGCAGCGTGGCGAGGGAGAATCTTCATGAGTAGTGACAACATTTCCTTTAGCTTCATTTCCTTTTGGAATGACTCGGTCACTTGGGCCATCGGGTTGTCCTGGTGAGCATTTTCTTCGCCTTCCTTGAACTGCGGTGAGGTGACTTCAGATTCTTCAATTACATCATCCTCATTGAGAAAAATCAGATCAATAGTTGTTGATTTTATTGGAACGGGAGGAGTATCTCTTCTCTCGCGATCAGTCTCAAAAGCATCAATGTAATCATATTTCCTCATGATGTCGGCCTTCTTGAGTTGATCTTAGGTGTGGAATTTCCTCAGAAGTTTCTAGGAACGACGCTTGTCTGCTTTCACAGCGAGACGAATTTTCCTAGCCGTGTTTGGAACAAGATTAGTTTCGGAGGCTAAGTGTTCTTTCTCTTTTATTTATTGGCATAGATGATTGCCATGCAGCAGCTGGGTTCGGACACAGACTTCATAGAGCAAAGGATTTTCAGGATTGGTGAGCACTACATTTTTCTCCTTGATGTTGAGATATTTGGCCTTATCATTTTCTTTCAGAACCTGCAATGTGTCACACACAAAAGGTGTGAAATACTTTGGCCAAATCGACATATATAGCGCTTGCCTTAAGCCATGTTGATAAGTTTCTGGATCCGGGGGGTGTAACTGTTGGAAATATGAGCAATTTATCATATGATTTTATTAACAGAAATACTGAATAAAGCATGACTAAAATAGCAGAGATAAAGCAAGTCATACGATCTGACAGAGAGAAGGTAAATATCATCTTCACATATGAACTGTAGGCAAACATATCTAGGGCAAGCAGCATATATGAAGTAGAGCCTAACATAGGTAGGGCAAACAGTAGAACAAGGAACTGTGACATGACCTCTAACAGAAAGAGTAAGAACACGTATGGGACAGCAGCAGTAGCGGTAGCACTGGACTTGGGGTCGGTGTTCTCGCCAGCCATGTCGTCGAGGAGGTTGTCGACGTCGGGGAAGAAGTCGTCGTCGGGGAAGTAGTCGTCGGAGTCCATGACGAAGGAGTGGAGTCAGTAGTCGCGCAGAGCGCTCCCCAAAAACCTTATCACCCTTCTCCCGTACAGGACTCAAAAGGTGCAGTTTCGGAGGCCTATTGTCCCGACCTGCGGTGCACGCCGCAAGCCGGGATGGAGAAGATCGTAGCAGCAGTGCAGTGCTCAGGAACCGGTGGCGAGAGAAAGAAGTAGTTCTGGTGCGTCTCTCTGAGAGGAGCGAACTCCCTTTTATTGGCGCAAGAGAAGGAGGCGAGAGGGCAGCGATGGAAGGTGAAACGAAAAGACGAAGATGAAGCGAACAGCCAGCAGCCGAAGGGCCAGCTTCCGTGTGACCACCTCCCTTTTATAGGCGCAAGAGTAGGAGGCGAGAGGGCAGCGATGGAAGGTGAAACGAAAAGACGAAGATGAAGCGAACAGCCAGCAGCCGAAGGGCCAGCTTCCGTGTGACCTTTCGTATACCCGTCGTGCGTGGTAAAAATTTAGACATCGGCTCGGCTCATTCCCACAACCCGCGGCACGTCGTGACGAGGCGGGCGGCGGAGGAGGAGCGCGCGTGGATGTCCCTCTTGTTCTCATCCTCATACATGTGGGGAAAGAACCTTCCTTATAAAGAGGTCCAACTCCCTCTAAACTAGCAATGTGGGACTAAACTTTAGCTCCACCTCTTGCCTTGCACGAATGGGCTGCGTGGGCCTCTAGGATTTATTAGGAATTTCTGAAACTACTATTGGCCTAGGCCCAAAATAGACAAAATTCCAGGAATCCCCCACCAGATCCCAGAGGCACACAAAATTTGCCTTTGGTTCCAAAACACTGTTTTATATACCGGTACTGCAGTGGAGACTGTTAAGTTGAACTTCCACCTAGAACTTTACGCTACACTAGTAAGCAACTTGAACAGTGGACTGGGCCTTGAACTGCAAGTTTTCTGCGAATCTAGCTTTGAAAGTGCAACTATCCCTAGGTGGTTTTGGTAATTCCTAACAACATATAGCTCATTGAGCTAACATCATTCCAAGATGAATATTTCAGGAAAAGCTCAATGAATGGCATGGCATGGATGAGAAAAGTGGATCCCTCAAAATGCTATGGATAAAAGGATTGGCTCAAGCTCAAAAAGCTCAAGACTCTACATTTTATATTTTAGTGATCCAAGATCACATTGAGTCCATAGGAAAAGCCAATATTATCAAGAAGGGATGAGGTGTTGCTTAATGAGTTTCTTACTCCACAGTGCTTAGTGATATGCTCCAAAACCCTCAACTACTTTCTCACATCCACATATGACCTAAACCCAAAAGTCAAACTCGGCCCTACCGATTCTTTCTACCCAGCGCCACCGAGTTCAGATGTCATAGCCACTGCCACAAACCCTAGGGAAATCGGTCTCATCGATAGGGATCTCGGTCTCACCGAGATGGGATTGTAATCTCTCTGTTTCCCTTCGTAACGTTTCGGTACCACCGAGATGAGCGATCGGTCCCACCGAGATTGCAATGTAAACTCCCTATTTTCTTTTCGTAACATTTCGGTCCCACCAAAATGAGCGAACCGGTCCCACCGAGTTTACCTAACCAACTCTCTGGTTAGCTTATTACCAAAATCGGTCTCACCGAGTTTGTGTAATCGGTCTCACCGAGATTACGTTATGCCCTAACCCTAATCATATCGGTCCTACCGAGTTGCATGTCGGTCCCACCGAAAATCCTAACGGTCACTAGATTTGCTAAATCGGTCCGACCGAGTTTCTCAATTCGGTCCGATCGAGTTTGGTAAGTTGTGTGTAACGGTTAGATTTTGTGTGGAGGCTATATATACCCCTCCACCTCCTCTTCCTTCGTGGAGAGAGCCATCATAACAAACCTACACTTCCAACTTGTTGTTTCTGAGAGAGAACCACCTACTCATGTGTTGAGGCCAAGATATTCCATTCCTACCATATGAATCTTGATCTCTAGCCTTCCCCAAGTTGCTTTCCACTCAAATATTCTTTCCACCAAATCCAAATCCTGTGAGAGAGAGTTGAGTGTTGGAGAGACTATCATTTGAAGCACAAGAGCAAGGAGTTCATCATCAACACACCATTTGTTACTTCTTGGAGAGTGGTGTCTCCTAGATTGGCTAGGTGTCACTTGGGAGCCTCCGACAAGATTGTGGAGTTGAACCAAGGAGTTTGTAAGGGCAAGGAGATCGCCTACTTCGTGAAGATCTACCGCTAGTGAGGCAAGTCCTTCGTGGGCGACGGCCATGGTGGGATACACAAGGTTGCTTCTTCGTGGACCCTTCATGGGTGGAGCCCTCCATGGACTCGCGCAACCGTTATCCTTCGTGGGTTGAAGTCTCCATCAACGTGGATGTACGATAGCACCACCTATCGGAACCATGACAAAAACATCCGTGTCTCCAATTGCGTTTGAATTCTCCAAACCCTTCCCTTTACATTCTTGCAAGTTGCATGCTTTACTTTCCGCTGCTCATATACTCTTTGCATGCTTGCTTGAATTGTGTTAAGATTGCTTGACTTGTGCTAAGATAGCTAAAATCTGCCAAAGACTAAAATTGGGAAAAGGATAAGTTTTTATTTGGTCAAGTAGTCTAATCACCCCCCTCTAGACATACTTCCGATCCTACAAGTGGTATCAGAGCTTTGGTCTCCATTTGCTTTGATTTCCATAGCTTTTGGTGGTCATAGCCTTGGTTTCACAACCTAGGAGAGTATGGCGTCTAGCGAGGGAAATTATCACCGTAGAGGTCCTTACTTTGATGGTACTAACTTTGCTAGTTGGAAGCATAAGATGAAAATGCATATTCTCGGACATAACCCCGCCGTTTGGGCTATTGTGTGTATTGGCTTGCAAGGTGAATTCTTTGATGGGAGAGAACCGAACCGTGAACTAGCGCGGATGAGTTGAAGATGCTGCAATACAACGCTCAAGCTTGTGATATCCTCTTCAATGGATTGTGCCCCGAAGAATTCAACAAAATCAGCCGTCTTGAGAATGCAAAGGAAATTTGGATACTTTGATTGATATGCATGAAGGTACCGACTCCGTCAAGGAATCCAAGTTGGATGTGCTCCAAAGTCAACTTGACAAGTTCAAAATGAAGGATGGTGAAGGTGTCGCTTAAATGTACTCTAGGCTTGCTCTTATCACAAATGAGATTGTGGGCTTAGTAAGTGAAGAGATGACCGACAAATTCATCATCAAGAAGATCCTAAGAGCTTTGGACGGAAAATATGATACCGTGTGCACATTGATCCAAATGATGCCCAATTATAAAGATCTCAAGCCAACAGAAGTCATTGGAAGAATTGTTGCTCATGAGATGTCACTCAAGGATAAGGAGGAACTTCACAACAAGTCAAGTGGTGCTTACAAAGCCTCATGTGAAGCCCCTACATCATCAAGTGAGAAACAAACCTTCAATGAAGAATTGAGCTTAATGGTGAAGAACTTCAACAAATTCTACAAGAGTAGAAGCAAAGAGAGAAGCTCCAAGTCAAGGTCCTACAATGACAAAAGATCTTCTAGTCGAGAGCGCAATTGCTACAATTGTGGGAGACCCGGATACTATTCCAATGAGTGTACGACACCCCACAAAAGAAGAGAAGAATCACCCAAGAAGAGAAGTAGAAGAGAAGAATCACCACCAAGAGAGAGGAGGAGTAGAGATGGTCGTTATGAACGAAGAACATCCCGGAGAAGCAAGGATTCGGAAAGGAAGGACAAGTCATCAAGGAGCTACACAAAAGAAGACATCAAGCTCATGTTGGTGAATGGGTATCCGGCTCCGACTCCGACAATCACTCCGAGAGAAGCTATCACTCCGACTCCGAATATACTCAAGATGAAGGTGTTGCCGGTCTAGCACTTGTGTCAACCAACTCCTACGGCATATTTGATTCACCAAATGAAGGACTTGGAAGATGCTTCATGGCTAAAGGCCCAAAGGTAACACACCCCGAGTATGTTGATTTCAATAGTGATGAAGATGACTTGCTAGGTGATGATGATTTACTTGTTGACAACTCTAGTGATGAATACTATGATGAAACGTCAATTAATCATGCTAATCAAGATAAAACGAATGAAAATGATAAGGAGAAGATTGAGATTCTAACTAAAGAACTAAACACTCTTAAGTTAGCTCATGAAACTATCTTAGAAGATCATCGAGAACTTTTAAGGACTCATGAGAAGTTACGCTTTGAAAAGCTCAACCTTGAGCAAGAGCATGAGTTCTTAAAGGCAATCAATGATGATCTCCGTAAGAAAAGTTTTCTTACATTGCCAAGTGTTTACTCTTATCAACTTACATGCCTTAAGTCAAGTCCATTAACAAGAACAAGAAGGATTCTTCCTCTAGTAGTAAAAATAATCATGCTAAATCCAATGTTGTTGCTTCTAGTAGTTCTCTTCATTCCACTAATGATTCTCTTAGCCAAGTTACACTTGAGCAAGAAAATAGCTTATTGAAGGGAATTATAGAGAAAGGTGTTTACAAGAGCCTTGCCGGGAGTAAGCAATTTGAGGACATTGTACGTAAGCAAGGAAGGCACCGGAAGAACCAAGGTGTTGGTTTTGAACGAAAGTTCAATGCTAATGGAGTTGAGTGGGAAGAAGATCAATATCCCAAGACGAAGTTTGTTCCTCAACAAGAGAAGTATGATCCTACTTCCTTCAAGGGGACACACGCTCAAGATGATCTTCCACCACAAGACCACAAGCAAAAAGGCAAGGATAAGCTTCAAGAGGAGATTGATGCATTTGAAGAAGCTCCTAAGGCCTTGGTCAAGTGGGTTCCCAAGACTACGTCAAGTTCTACTTCATCAAGTACGACTACAACTCCAAGGATTCCCATCAAGATGATGTGGATCCCGAAGAAGAAGAACTAGAGAGTTCTTGAGGGTGACTCCGCCAACATATTTCACTCATATCATTTTTTGCAACAACAAGTGCAATCAACTTCCACATCTTGCACTAGTTCAAGGAGTCACAAACCCTCTTGTTGGTAAGACAAGGGACAAGGTAACCTAATGCTTTCATAGACATCATCTTGTGTGTGCATCACTCTATGTCTATGGATATCCTTGTTTGTTCCTTGTGGGACTAGCCCGTGTAGGTATTGAAAGTGCAACTCACTCCAAAGGATTGCTCCAAATGATCTACATCAACATTGAGCATCCACATCTTCAACACCTACATGAAGTCATAATCGACAAAACCCAAGGTTAGTTCATCCCTCAATAGGGGGAATCTCACATCTAGGGGGAGCTTAACTCAAAGAATTGAGTCAAAGCAACTCTAATGGTGTGAACACATCAATGCATTATGTAAAAGTGGTAACCCCACTTGAGCTTAAACGATGAGTATGACCTATGATCAAATGTTCTCATTTGACTCCTAAGTCAATATACTCATATATAGATGACCTAGTCATCGCCAATTGTTTGATAGATGCTAGAATTGGTTGTGCATGCTTTGCCACATATTTCATTTGCCACTTTATTGTGTGAGCATGTTGGTTGCATATTTAACTCATTCGAGGACATCCACTTGTTGCTTTGATTGATTGGTTTCTTTTTCTTTTGCCAAGTGGATGGACAAGAATGCCTAAGAACCTTCTCTAGCTATCTATGCTTTTCTTGTCTCAAACTCTATTCATGCTATATCACAAAATTTGATCAAGTCAGATTCGAACCACTCTGTTTGAGGAGCACTCGGAGTCCCCGATTCGTCATAGACTTAAACTTCCAAAACTTCTTAGTGCGTTTCGGTCTGACCGATTCTTCCATTTCGGTCATACTGAGATCACTAAGTCAATCTAGGTTTTCAATCTCGGTGCAACCGATTTGAACTTTTCGGTCACACCGAGTTCTTTAATCATCAGCGATTATGCATCTTGGTGCCACCGAGTTGTTCCACTCGGTCACACCGACAGGGTCGGGCTATATATACTCACGGGAAAAAATTTGGAAACCTTCTCCGAACCCTTTCGCCCGCGCATAGCTCGCTCTGCCTCCAGGGTCTCCGGATCGTCCTCCTCGTCGCCAGCCGCCTCCAGTCGCTGGTCTCCGCTGCCGTCAACGGAATTCATCCCCGTCGTTGCCGCCGTAGCGAGTTCATCGCCAAGCTAGGGTATGGACTCGATCACAGTGCTATCACCGTCTGATTCCTAGCACATTGTGTTCATCATGATTCTTGCCACGATTGAAACTACTCTATCCAGTCAAAACAATCCATAGATTAGAGGTGAATTGAAAATTTAGGGTTAGGTTTCCGCCGAAACCATCTCGGACCCACCGAGTTGTAGAACTCGGTTCCACCGATTCGCTAAGGCCATTGCACAAGTGATTCTCAGTCTGACCGAGAATTGCGAATCGGTGTGACCAAGTTCAGGACTTTGTGAAACCCTAGCAGTCTCGGTGCCACCGAACTGTGACTCGGTCTGACCGAGTTCACTAGTTTAGGTTCCAAAAGCTGCTTCGGTATCACCGAGTTTGCAAATCGGTTGATCCAAAATGCTTTCTATGGAAAACTAAAACTAAGTTTTTGAATCATTCTTTTGCAAAAACCTCTGTATTTTGTGATGCTCATCCACTCTATCTCATCTATATCTATTCACCGGGTCTGCAGTCAGTGTTTGCAATATGTCTGATCAAAGTGACAGCCAGAACCAGTCAGAGGAGCAGATTCACATGAGTGAGTGCACTAGTCCCTCCAGTTCCTCAGATGATGGTAGCAGGAGCACCCCAAGCAACTTACCCAAAGCTGCCACCAGGGCCAGGAAGAAGAAAACCTCAGAATCTGAGGATGAAGACTATGTGGCAGTTGAGGATGAGGCCACTTCCAAGAAGAAAGTGCTCAAAAAGGAATATGGCACAACTGCAGCCACTAAGCCTGGTACGAAGACCAAAGTGCCTGCAAAGAGAACTCCCATGTCTAAAGCCAGAGCCTCTACTCAAGTACCTGAGAAATCTGATCCCGAAGAGGCTGCTGCAGAAGGGAAGAAGAGGAAGGAAAGGGTCAAGAAGACCATGGCCAGAGTTGTTGGAAAGCCTTCCATAATGGAAGAGGAAGAGGAAGAAGAGGTTGTTGCACCAGCACCCAAGGCTCAGAAGCTTATGGGTGATGCTATTAGGTCAGGGGCTGCATCATCAATGCCCAAAGAAGCACCCAAAGCTGCCTCCAAGCCCAAGACTGCACCAAAGAGGAATATCAGAAACATATCTGTTGCTGAGAAGAACAAGGCCCCAGTGCCTGAAACTGCTGCTGAAGAAGAAGAAGATGAAGAGCATATCTTGAGAAAGTTGAAGCAAAAGATTCCAGACCACAATGATCCTCATCCTGTGGCTGAGAACATGAAGCTGAGGAAGGATGCAGGACTCAGACAGTGGAGGTTGTCTGATCCTTATGGTATCAGGAGAAGGACTGCTATTGACTACAGGTTCCATACTAAGGAACAACAGGATTTCTATGGGACAGTATTGCTGGACAAGAAACCAATTGTATGTGACATGAGGTGGGTGGACTAGAAATACATCAAGGAGAATGAGGAACACTACCCAGGAGTGTTTGACAGTTTCAGTGCTTGTGGAGTGGCAGACTTTGTTGGACAGAAGTTCACAAAGTGGAATGATGAGCTCATAATGCAATTCTACTCCACAGCACACTTCTATCCAGATGGCAGAATAGTTTGGATGTCTGAAGGTACAAGGTACCAGTCTACTATTGAAGAATGGGAAAATCTGATCAATGCACCAAAGGAGAAAGAAGATGACTTGGATGTCTATGCCAAGAAGAAGAAGGATCACAATTCTATGGCACACATGTACAAGGAGATCCCAGATAAAGCTCTTGAAACTCACAAGTTTGGATCTGTACATTTCCTTCTGTCAGGACTGCCAACCATCAACTGGATCCTTAGGCACACACTCTTGCCCAAGTCAGGAGATCATAACATGATCAGAGGCCATGCTATCAATCTGCTACACATATTTGATGTGCCTCAAAAGTTCAAGGTCATGAGCCTCATTTTTGAAACTATCAAGAGGACAGCTGCAGACCAGAAGAGAAGTTGTGGGTATGCCCCACAGATCCAGGAGCTGATTAACTCCAAGCACTACAAGAAATATGTCAACTAGTGACCTTCTGTCAGTGACCCTGGAAGAATTGGTCATAGATCTATGACCATTTGAGACCAATTGGTCAAAAGTTGTTCGGGGGGCTCCAAACCCTAAACAATAACGACCATTTTGGTCAGAAAGGTCATAATTTCCTTACACGAAATGGTCAAAGATAGCACAGGTCCGCTGCCTTATTTCTAGTTGATCATGACCAATATAGATGGTCATAACCTTGTAAATTGTGGTGGGTTGCTATGACTAGGCGCCACCTCATCAGTTTTGCCTATGTGTCATGTCCATGTGGCAGTTTTTGCCCTAGGTTGTGAAGCAACCTATATTTCTGTCATTCCCAAAATTCCCAAAAAAATCTCATAAATTCTTTGGGTCATATCTTCGTCAAATATGTAAAAACCTTCCTTGCGTAGTTCAAAATAATTCAAAATATTCATTTTCCTATTACATTCAGAAAAACACTTTGTGAAGGAAGTACCACTTTGGCATGTCCAAATGGTATCCATTTTCTACAGTGCTTTCCTCTACCGAAATAACCATCCTCCACCAAATGCCAGCTCAATCCATTCATTATTTTAAGCCCGGCTTCAACATTCGTATTTATGTCCAGTGTGGTACTTTGCAAAGCAAGTACCACCTAGGCTCCTCCTTTTGAGCTGAAAATTTGTGAAGACGGTCTTCTTAGTAATTGATCATCCTCAGCCAAAACTCAGACCCATTAGCCATGTGCATTTCCTGTATCGCTAATCAAACACTTGGCTGCTTATTCATGTTTGAGCATCGATCCATGTCCTCGTGAGAATCTTATGTTGTGATTTTCTTCCTAGCACCTACCCGGGGAGTGCCCAACCCACTAGACATGCCTAGGCAGCCCAGAACACAAGGCAACGCCACGGTCACGTGGTGACCACGCGACGGGCATGCGAGTTTACGCGCTCTAGAGTTGGGGCCCTCGGCCACCGTCCAAACCTCGACGTATCGCCGCCAAACCATGTATTTATGATTAAATAGGTACTTATGTAACTAGAAATGATTTTTGGAAAAAATAAATGGCAAACTATGAGGCAGCTGCAGTTCAAATTTGACCCGCTTCCAGCTGAATCGGCGGAAATTTGTCTTTTTCACCAGAGGTGGATCAAAACTTTTGAAACCCAACCATTTTGTCAATTGTGCATTAAATATGGCCTAGTATTTTATAAAACTGATTTGGTCTAATTTTGCAACAAATATATGGTAGGTCCTTCATAAAAAAACTCATTTCAGGCACTCGGAAAATGAAAAATGAATTTTCCGTGCAAAGAAAATGAAAACTTCCTTAGGCAACATTGTTTGCCATTCCAATATGCACCCTTGTGCACAATATGAGATCATTTGAACAAACTATGCCATGAATTTGGCCATATGATTGATCATTTGGCTTGAAAGCCATTGATCTCCACACGTGATAGCTCGTTTCTGAGAACACTTTTTTAAAATAATTGCCGTATTACAAGTTTTTTATTTTTTCTGGGAACTTGGCCACATATAATGACACAATGCGAAGGTTTCCCAATTTTCTGAATTTTTTTGAATTTTTTATGCCCGTTTCAAAATGCGGTCAAAACGGCGGGAATGACCGTTCCTAGCTAGTGGTTGAATCTTGGAATTTTTTTGGTGTTTCTCTGATTAAATAGGTACTTATGTACCTAGAAATGATTTTTGGAAAAAATAAATAGCAAACTATGAGGCACCTGCAGTTCAAATTTGACCCTTCCAACCGAATCGGCGAGAATTTGTCTTTTCACCAGAGGTGGATCAAAACTTTTGACACCCAACCATTTTGTCAATTGTGCATTAAATATGGCCTAGTATTTTAGAAAAATGATTTGGTCCAATTTTGCAACAATTATTTGGGAGGTCCTTCACAAAAAAACCTCCTTTCAGGCACTCGAAAAATGGAAAATGGTTTTTTCGTCCAAAGAAAATGAAAACTTCCTTAGGCAACATTGTTTGCCATTCCAATATGCACCCTTGTGCACAATATGAGACCATTTGAACAAACTATGCCATGAATGTGGCCATAAGATTGATCATTTGGCTTGAAAGCCATTGATCTCCACACGTGATAGCTCGCTTCTGAGGACACTTTTTCAAAATAATTGCCGTATTACAAGTTTGTTAGTTTTCCTGGGAACTTGGCCACATATAATGACACAATGCGAAGGTTTCCCAATTTTTTGAATTTTTTTGAATTTTTTATGCCCGTTTCAAAATGCGGTCAAAACGGCGGGAATGACCGTTCCTAGCTAGTGGTTGAATCTTGGAATTTGTTTGGTGTTTCTCTGATTAAATAGGTACTTATGTACCTATAAATGATTTTTGGAAAAAATAAATAGCAAACTATGAGGCACCTGTAGTTCAAATTTGACCCGCTTCCAGCTGAATCGGCGGGAATTTGTCTTTTTCACCAGAGGTGGATCAAAACTTTTGACACCCAACCATTTTGTCAATTGTGCATTAAATATGGTCTAGTATTTTAGAAAAATGATTTGGTCCAATTTTGCAACAAATATATGGTAGGTCCTTCACAAAAAAACTCATTTTGGGCTCTCGAAAAATTAAAAATGTTTATTTTTGCAAAAAAAAACTCATTTCTCACTACACCTTTTTGAAGATATTTATCTTTTTTCATGTTTGTTATTTTTTCTGAAAACTCATTCACATTTTGGTGACATAATGAAAAGGTTTTCTATTTTCTTTTTGAATTTCTCAGGTCATAAAATAGCTGACATGATTTTAACATATTATTTTTAGACAACTATGACCAATTTAGATGGTCATAGCATCATACTGCATTCTGATTGGTCTGTAGACGGTTCACGCGGATCGTGCATCATACGCCGTCGGATGCTCGTGGATCCAACGGCTGTCCTCAACCCTTCCACACCAACCCCGAAACCCTAGCTTGTCATTTTCCATCCACCCCCCGCCTCCTTTCTTTCCCACATCCATCCATCTCCTCGCTGCCTCCTCCCTTCCAGATCTCCATGATGCCCGACGAAGAGAGAGAGAGAGAGAGCTGCCTCCTCCCTTCCAGATCGCCGCTGGCACCTCCTTCCGGCGGAGCTGGCCGCCGTCCATGGCCTCCCGCACGCCCCTCCCCTTCCCCCACCCAAACCCTGCTCAGATCCCCCCATCTCCTCGCGCCACCGCCCCCTCCCGATCCAGTCCTCACTCCCACCGCCGACCTCAACCAAGGACTACGGAGATCCAGTCCACCCACCGCCGACCTCGCCGTCCTCCTCACCCACCGCCCACCTCGTCCCTCTCCTCACCATCTCTCCCTACCCTCCGCCCTCTGCCTCCTGCCTCGATCCCCCAGATCCAATCAACATAACCCCGCCGCCCCCGCACCCCGTACTGTCCACCATGGCCGCCTCCTCCTCCTACCCGCTCCGGATCCCCACACCAACCCACCACCCCGTCGTGGGGGCGTGTCCGCGGCGGCTGTCCTTCCACGTCGTCTCCCCGCAGCAGGCACCGGCACCGGGCGACAGCGACGACGCCAACGGGCCCACCGGCGTGCCCGTGCCCTTCTACCGTGCGGGCGGCTGTTCCGGCGGGGGTCGACGCCGCAGGTGGTGCACGAGGGGCTGCCGCCGTCGCGTGCTGCCGGAACAAGCAGCAGGGGAGCTTCCGCTTGGCGCGTGCGTCTCCTCCCACACAGTCGCCGCCGATGCCTCCTGCTTTGCTGTAGGTGAGCAGCGCCCCCCTGGCTAGCCCAGATCCGCCAGAAAATCCAGTCGATTTCGAGTTTTCCCTTCCCACCCTCCTACTTTCGTTGACCTCCTCGTTGTTGTTCCAGGACTCAGGAGGATCGTCGGAGATGTCGGACACCGATGAGCACCACTTCGAGTCCAAGGCCGACTCCGGCGCCTCCAAGACCTACCCGCAGCAGGCCAGCGCCATCCGCAAGGGTGGACACATCGTCATCAAGGCCCGTCCCTGCAAGGTATGTGCCTTTTCCGATCCGTTCTTACCATAGGAAAGCTCTTATGTCTGGTTGGTTGATGGATGCGTCTGGGAATATGCTGTGGTGATCTGTGCTAGTCGGGTGCAGATTTCCAAGTTGTTAGATCTACAAGTCCCAAGTACCAGGCTTTGCTGTAGATGTGGATGGATATACACGGGTTCATGGTATCTATTGGCGCTACAAGTTTACCTTGATTTCCTATATCCACCGCTATGGCTTAGGATCTTTTCATTAGCTCCGGCCGTGTCCTCACTCCTGAATTAATTTTAGGAATCATGTTTCCGTAAATCTTAACGCTGCTAGATTTGGTAAGGTGCTAATTAAGGCGATGTCTGTTTTACAGGGAATTTACGATCAATTTAATTCAGTTTTCATAGTTTGCTGATGCATGCTATTTATTCAGTTTTCAGATGCTAATTTAAGTACTATATCTATTTCTGGTTATGTAGCTACTAGCAAGCAGTAGTTGTTGTTCTTGTATCAGTTTAAAGCTGTGCCAATATTCTTTCATTTGATTATGTGAGTGTTTCCTGTTGGGTTATTGTTGCTTTGTTTTACTATGAATTCTGCACTGGCTATTTATAGTGCTTCATTTGATATCGCTCCTCCAGGCTCTGCACCGTGCCGAGACATCCGCGTCCCGACTCTCCCTCCTCCCTGACGGGCATGCATCCAAGCTGGAGATAGCCGCGTCCCCGACGGCTGCTGCTGGACCCGACCCCTCCTCGTTGCCAACTACCCTATTGCATATTCATGTTGGACGAGGGCAACTACCCTGTCAACGCCCCACTCAAGGAGACCGTCACCAGCATCCAGTCCCAGGTCGCCAAGATTGAGGACGGCATGAAGGTCTGCTTCTGTGTGTCTTCATTAGTCCTGTTCTTCTTCATACTGACCAAATTACACATGGATGCTAATTAGATTTTGGAACATTGGGAGCAACTTAACACTACATTAGTTAATATGAAGATAGCATTGAATTTAAACCAGTATTGATGATTGTTGTGGTTTGTCTTCGAAATATGCTTGTGTTTTAGCTACTGCCACTTTGAGCTGTTGTAGGCTTGCAGTTATCAATTGCAACTGGGCTTATATATTGTATGGGTTTAATTCAGGTTTGAGGATAGTTACTAGTTTGTAGGATGTTCTAGGAATGGACAGTTTCATGTAAGGGTGATTGATTTGTAAGAGTTCATTCTGTATGTATGTGAGTCCTTGTATAACAACTGGATAGCACAAACCTCCTCTATTTTTACGTCTAGTCCTTTCATTCCTGCTCTCTCTCACATCTGTTGAAATGTACTTAATGGCTCACCACACCCCCTGATTACATGGTGCCTTTTCTGACAGCAACAATGCAGGGGTGATGGCAACACCTTTCTCCCTCAAAGGATGGCATCGAGATGCAGATTGCAACCAACCATGTCGGTATGGCTACAAACTCACATATACCTTTTACTAGCTGATGATGAACCATTTACATACCCTGATTTAGATCTCTTCCACAGGGAGATAGATAAATCCTTCATTTGTTACTGTGTCATCTGCTGATTACTTCTTCTATTAATCTACTAGTGCTCCTTTTAGTGAGATTCATCTAGTATTTTATTTGGCAAAGCACGGAATGGTTTTGAGTAGTTGATCATTGCCTGATGTACTGTAGTTCCACTCATTTATTCCGTGTGATGAGCTTACTTTTGTATTGTAGCCACCTTCTTGTTTACTTTGCCAAATCATGTCTGTGTACTAATCATGAGTTACTAGCATTTGGCTTCTCTGTGCTAATTAAACCTGATAAGTATGTATACTTCTTTGAGATACAAATTCCACATTGCATGTTTATGTGCTAATAAAACCTGATAAGTACGTATACTTCTTTGAGATACAAATTCCACATTGCATGTTTATGAGGTTCAATTTCTACAGATGTTGCCAAATGAATGTGTCAACATGTCTCTCCTTAGGGGTTGTTTTAAACCGCAAATGATCTACTGTATCGATTTTTTGCTGTTCAAAGATTGAAATCCTGGTTCATTTCCAAAGATAGAAATGTTGTTGACCCTGTTCTTCTATGCTTAAATGGTAAAAATGTCGCATTTTGCTTGTTCTAACCATTTTTCTTGATAACTCGCAGATGCTGGCCTTCATTCATGTTTTGTCGTGAGGTCCAGGATGAACAAGTTGGGAGAAGCATTGGAGCTAGTTATCTTTGTGATAGTTGTGTTACCGATGTGAACATTTTTTTATTGTAAACTTGATGTGAACCATATTTTTCTGTAATAATGTGTTACTAGGATGAACCATCCTTGCTGTGTTACCAGGATGAACAAGTTTGATTGTAATAATGTGCCAAGTTTGGCTCTTTCTGATTGTATCCGTGATGTGTACCATATTTTTCCTGATTAGTCGAGCTCTGTTTGAAGCATTTTGTATTCTCTCTGTTTGGATTTAAATATTGTTATTTATTTACTGGAAAATTGAGATCTGAAGAATATAACAGTGACACGTGGGACCCACTTGTTAGAACCTGACAACTGGGTCCCATCTCACTAGTGGGCTCATCTTTTGGAAAAAATAAAATAAAAAAGGCCATGGCCTAGAAAATAAAAAGGCCGATTTCTTGGGCCAGGCCCATGTAGCTAATAAAAGCACATGAAAAAAATATAGAAAGGCCAAATTGTTGGGCTAGGCCCATGTAGAAAACCGAATTGGACCGGGCTGAATCTTGTGCCACATCAGCTTGCCACGCTGGATGCCTACGTGGCCTGGGGAGGTTGCTAGTGACCAAAACGCCACATTGGACATATTTTGGTCATAAACGTCTTCGACCATTCCAGAAGAAAGGTCGCTATAGTCGATTCGACCGCCAGCTTTTGACCTTCTGTTTTTGGTCACAAAAAGGTCGCAAATGAAAAAACATGACCTTTCAGTGACCAATAGTGGTGGTCACAAGTTGACATATTTCTTGTAGTGAAGATGGGCACAGGCACATACTTGTTGGACAAGGAACACATGCCTATCTTTCCATACTTTGAGGATAACCAAGTGGTTATGGATGAAAATGAACCATCTTTTGTGCATGCTCAAGCAAAGAAGGAGAAGGCAAGGACAGAGAAGGCTACCAAGATTCCAACAATGGAAGAGGCATCTCAGTACTCTCTGAAGAGCAAACAAGATCAACTAGGCTACTTGATTGCATCCACTCTGAGGATTGAGAAGGGGCTGGCCACCTTGACTCAAAACCAGGAGAGCCTGGAGAGGATCATGGAGCAGAAGTTCTATGACTTGGATGTGAAGGTAACTAAGATCCAGTCTCTTGTTGAGCAGCTTCAGGATGATATGCAGGAGAGGAAGGGCAAGACAACCACTGATGCATTTGCCAGAGTGCCTAGAGCTCAGGGATCAGCTGCAGTGCCAGTGACAGACACCAGAGCCACTTCATCTGCACCAGCTACAACTCCTACAACTCCAGTGCAACCAGCTCCAGCACCTACAGCTCCAGCTCCATCCACATCAACTGAAGTCTTCGTCCAAGGAGCCATCTCTACACCACCACCTGAAGATCAAGCCTGAGAGTCGATCTAGTGCTATGCATTTCTATGAAATTTTTGGTAACTTGTTGCCAAAGGGGGAGAAAAATGTATAGATCATAGGCTTCGAGAGAGAGAGTATTGCTTTTTATTCTCGCTTGCTTTGGTGGTTACACTTTATTTGCTTGTCTGAAATACTTTATGTCTGTGTGATACCTGGATGATAATGTGCTTGATCATATGCTACATTTATGCTTGTTGGATGACATTATTCCCACTTATCTCTATATGATCATTCACTTTGCTTGGTGATGAGTGCATGTATTCAATCATTATCATTTTGAGCGCTCCACCAAGATGTATGTGACATGAAAGAGTAACCCATAAGCCTAACTCTTTGTGCATTTGCAGTCCAAAGCAAATCTTAAACTATGCACAAATTTAGGGGAGCTCTTGCTTATCACATACTTCTCAAAGCGACAATGTTTTCACTCTTATTATCATTTGTCGAAGCTTTGATCTATATGTTGTCATCAATTACCAAAAAGGGGGAGATTGAAAGTGCAACTATCCCTAGGTGGTTTTGGTAATTCCTAACAACATATAGCTCATTGAGATAACATCATTCCAAGATGAATATTTCAGGAAAAGCTCAATGAATGGCATGGCATGGATGAGAAAAGTGGATCCCTCAAAATACTAGGGATAAAAGAATTGGCTCAAGCTCAAAAAGCTCAAGACTCTACATTTTATATTTTAGTGATCCAAGATCACATTGAGTCTATAGGAATAGCATATACTAACAAGAAGGGATGAGGTGTTGCTTAATGAGTTTCTTGCTCCACAGTGCTTAGTGATATGCTCCAAAACCCTCAACTACTTTTTCACATCCACATATGACCAAAACCCAAAAGTCAAACTTGGCCCTACCGATTCTTTCTAACCCGGCGCCACCGAGTTCAGATGTCATAGCCACTGCCACAAACCCTAGGCAAATCGGTCTCACCGATAGGGATCTTGGTCTCACCGAGATGGGATTGTAATCTCTCTGTTTCCCTTCGTAACGTTTCGGTACCACCAAGATGAGCGATTGGTCCCACCGAGATTGCAATGTAAACTCCTTGTTTCCTTTTCGTAACATTCCGGTCCCACCGAAATGAGCGAACCGGTCCCACCGAGTTTACCTGACCAACTCTCTGGTTAGCTTATTACCAAAATCGGTCTCACCGAGTTTGTGTAATTGGTCTCACCGAGATTACGTTATGCCCTGACCCTAATCATATCGGTCCTACCGAGTTGCATGTCGGTCCCACCAAAAATCCTAACGGTCACTAGATTTGCTAAATCGGTCCGACCGAGTTTCTCAATTCGGTCCCACCGAGTTCGGTAAGTTGTGTGTAACGGTTAGATTTTGTGTGGAGTCTATATATACCCCTCCACCTCCTCTTCATTCGTGGAGAGAGCCATCAGAACAAACCTACACTTCCAACTTGCTCTTTCTGAGAGAGAACCACCTACTCATGTGTTGAGGCCAAGATATTCCATTCCTACCATATGAATATTGATCTCTAGCCTTCCCCAAGCTGCTTTCCACTCAAATCTTCTTTCCACCAAATCCAAATCCTGTGAGAGAGAGTTGAGTGTTGGGGAGACTATCATTTGAAGCACAAGAGCAAGGAGTTCATCATCAACACACCATTTGTTACTTCTTGGAGAGTGGTGTCTCCTAGATTGGCTAGGTGTCACTTGGGAGCCTCCGGCAAGATTGTGGAGTTGAACCAAGGAGTTTGTAAGGGCAAGGAGATCGCCTAATTCGTGAAGATCTACCGCTAGTGAGGCAAGTCCTTCGTGGGCGACGGCCATGGTGGGATAGACAAGGTTGCTTCTTCGTGGACCCTTCGTGGGTGGAGCCCTCCGTGGACTCGCGCAACCGTTACCCTTCGTGGGTTGAAGTCTCCATCAACGTGGATGTAAGATAGCAGCACCTATCGGAACCACGACAAAAACATCCGTGTCTCCAATTGCGTTTGAATTATCCAAACCCTTCCCTTTACATTCTTGCAAGTTGCATGCTTTACTTTCCGCTGCTCATATACTATTTGCATGCTTGCTTGAATTGTGTTAAGATTGCTTGACTTGTGCTAAGATAGCTAAAATCTGCCAAAGACTAAAATTGGGAAAAGGATAAGTTTTTATTTGGTCAAGTAGTCTAATCACCCCGCCCCCCTCTAGACATACTTCCGATCCTACAAGCTTCACACAAAGCCTTGACCGATACGTGGCTACCGTGGGTCTTCCCCGCGGATGGAGCTTATGCGTCATACTCCGAGACCTTTCATGAGTTTACTAAAGAGAACCCTACTCTCATAGATTGCAACGTTTAACGATCAGACTCATATAGGTGTGTTCTTCAAAATATGTTCTGCAGGACAACATCTTTGCTTCAAAGAGCCACTTAGAACACATTAAGATATACATCAACCTGCCATGCAGATTAGGAGAGTATTGCATCTTTATGGAGTGGTATTTTAACGGTAAGGGTACTCTCCTCCCAGTTGTCCAACAGCTTGTCTTCCACATCTAATTCACGGGATCTCCGATCTCAAAGAATAGGTTACACTGTGAACAACTCATATTGTGGGTCTCATACCCATCTCCCTCGATGCATTATCTATCACATTACGTGATAGAACCTTAGTGAAAGGATCTGCCAGATTTATAGACGTTTGGATATAGTCCAATGCAATAACTTCGGAGTTTCTCATTTTTCTGACAGACTTTAACCTTCTTTGAACGTGTCTTGATGACTTCATGTTATCCTTTGAGCTGTTCACTTTCGTGATCACAGTTTGATTGTCGCAGTTCATAAGGATACCCGGTACAGGTTTCTCAACAACGGGCAAGTCATTCAAGAGCCGGCGAAGCCAATATGCTTCGACAGTAGCTGTATCTAGTGATGTGAGTTCTGCTTCCATTGTTGACCTCGTTAAGATGGTCTACTTGCTAGACTTCCAAGAAACAGTGCCACCTCCACGAGTGAATACATATCCGCTCATGGCCTTTATCTCATCAACATCTGAGATCCAGTTTGAGTCACTATACCCTTCAAGCACCTTTGGGTGCCCAGTGTAGTGAATTCCATAATTTGCAGTGCCTTCGACTAAGTTTTTTTACCGAAGCCGGGATGTACCGGTGCTTGATCCACCCTCCGTCATTTTCATCAAGATCAGTGTAGGTTTTATACTTTCTTTTCAGATATCGACTACACATAGCAATACATGTACTAGTGTCGATATTGTCAGCTTTTACGAGAGAGAGAGAGTTAGAGTAGAGACAATGGTGCATGCATGCATGCATTCACTCACACGGATACATATGACATGCATTTTATTTTCATCCTCATATTTTCAATGACTTATATCTTTTGAACCAAATGTCCATTATTAAAACTTTTTGTATATTTAAGTTTGTGGTGACAAGATCTACAGAACAAGATCAATTTTGGACATTTTTGAAATATATTTTATATTATATGTTTCAATTATCTCTGAAATCAATTTCATAAAACACCAAATTGTTTCACTATTTCATACAAGTTTTTTCTAGTGTTTAGCCCATTTTCACAAACTGGAATATGAAACTCACAAAGACATAGATATATTTGATATAGTAGTAAAATAGAAGTTTAATATATTCAATTTAGGCGTGTTTGACTGCAACTTAGGCGTGTTTGAAATACTCAATTTCACATATTTTAAATAAACCTATTTCACTAATTTCTTATTTTATATTTTAACTATCTTTTAATATCGCTTTCATAAAACATAAGATTGATCCTCTATTTCATAAAAGTGTTTTTGACTGTTTCGCTAATAGAAGTTAAAAATCATTTCACTCGTTTCAAAATAGATTTCACACATTTCAAAAACACATTACTCTCATTTGCAATACTAATTTCATTGCAAATTTAAGAAATATATTGAAATTTATTCCGCTCATAAAAATATCAGTTTCAAACACTGAAAAATTAGTTTCACAACAAAAATTGGTTTTATTTCACTTTTATTCAAATAACTTATTTCAATCATTTCAGAAAACGCACTGCACTCATTTACAAATTATAGATTTCACCCATTTCACTAGTTTCAGAAAACTGATTTCACTCATTACAAAAAATATACGAGAAACTAATTTCACTTCAGTATTTATGAAAACAATATTGAAACATATTTCACTCAACAGAAATATCAGTATCACACAATGAAAAGTTGTTTCACACCAAAAGATATATTTCACTTTGTTCAAATAACTCATTTCACTCATTCAGAAAACACACTACATCGCTCAATTGAAATAATATATTTCACTTCTTTCAAAAACTGATTACACTTATTACAAAAGATAAATTTCATTAGTTTCAGTAAAACACATCACAATTACTCCATTGAAGAAACAATTTCACAAGCTAGAATATGAAACTCACAAAGAAAACTATATTAGGAAAAGTGTTTCAATCATTTCAATAACTGATTTCAATCATTCCGATAATTGTAATTTGAAATGAGTGAATTTAATATTTTGATATGATTGAAATAGTAAAATTTAAACTAGTTTAGATATATTCAAGATTGGTATCATTATAAAGATCTTATGTTCAAGAATTTTAATATATGAAAATTTTAAATAATAGTACAAAGCTGTAAAAAATATTGGTCATCTAAAAATATAACCAAAAGTAAAATGCATGAATTTGTTTGAGAGAGAGGAGAGATGCTGCATGCATGCGTACAATCCACTGCAAAAAGTAATGCCTCTCCCTGACATGGTCCCTACTAGTCTGACATTGATTTGACTATATACAAAAGGTCATATGTCTCAATACATGATTATACATATGGATGGGCCCTACTTATGCACAGATCATAAAGCATGTGGAGGGTGGATGCCGCTCCGGTACATCCCGCCTCCGGTAAAAAGGAGTTTGCGGCAGTGCCTTTCAAATAACACAAACTCTCTCTAGAGCTTTCCAATGCACATCTCCTGGTTTTGAGACAAACCGACTCAGTTTGCTAACAGCAAAAGAGATGTCAGGTCTTGTAGCACTGGCTAAGTACATGAGCGAGCCAATAATCTGAGAATATTTCAATTGGTCTCTAGCAATTCTTCGATTCATTCGAAGCAACACACTAGCATCATATGGTGTTGGAGAGGGCTTGCAATCATCGTAGCCAAAGCGACTCAAGATGTTTTCCACATAGTGAGATTGAAGCAATGTAATCCCACCATCAGCGTCTCTCAACAACTTGATGTTCAGAATGACATTAGCCACACCTAAATCCTTCATCTCAAAACAGCGAGATAGGAAATCCTTGACCTCCTTAATAACATTCAGATTTGTTCCGAAAATCAGTATGTCATCAACATACAAGCAAAGGATAACTCCCTCGCCCCCACCATGGCGATAGTACACACATTTGTCAGCTTCGTTCACAACAAAGCCTGCAGTTGTTAAAGTTCTTTCAAACTTCTCATGCCACTGTTTGGGTGCTTGCTTGAGTCCATACAAAGACTTCAGCAACTTGCACACTTTCCCTTCCTGACCATCTATTACAAACCCATCTGGTTGTTCCATATAAATTTCCTCGTCCAACTCTCCATTTAGGAAAGCAGTCTTAACATCCATTTGATGAACGAGAAGACCATGTGAGGCAGCTAGTGAAAGTAGAACTTGAATAGTGGTCAGTCGAGCCACAGGTGAGTAAGTATCAAAGAAGTCTTCACCTTCCTTTTGGGTATAACCCTTAGCCACGAGCCGAGCCTTGTTCTTTTCAATAGTACCATCAGGCCTAAGCTTCTTCTTGAATACCCATTTGCATCCTCTAGGTTTGCACCCATAAGGACGATCAGTTATCTCCCAAGTTTCATTCGCCAAGATGGAATCTGTCTCGCTACGAACTGCTTCCTTCTAGTAGTTAGCATCTTCAGATGCATATGCCTCTGAAATAGAACTAGGAGTGTCATCTATGAGATACACAAGTAAATCATCACCAAAGGACTTTGCAGTCCTCTATATCTTGCTCCTAGTAGGAACTTCATTGTTCTCCTCCACGGGACTTTCAAAGTGTTCCATCAAAATGGTGGGTTTAGTAATTGTAACTGGTTCCTGAGTCGATGAACTAGGCATCTTCTGATTAGATGAGATAGCCATATCCTTCATGGGAAAGATATCTTCAAAGAAAGTCGCATCATTTGACTCCATGATCGTACCGACATGCATGTCAGGTACCTCAGATTTTACCACCAAAAATCTATAACCAATGCTATGAAAAGCATATCCCAAGAAAACACAATCCACAGTCTTTGGTCCAAGCTTCCGCTTCTTTGGAATTGGCACATTGACTTTCGCTAAACAACCCCATGTTCGTAGATAAGAGAGCTTTAACCTTTTCTTCTCCCATTCCTCGAATGGAGTTATCTCTTTGTTCTTTGTGGGAACTCGGTTTAGGACATGACATGCAGTCAATATCGCCTCCCCCCACCATTCCTTGGAGAGACCCGATGTGTCTAACATGGCGTTAACCAAATCAGTTAGAGTACGGTTCTTTCTTTCGGCCACCCCATTTGACTTAGGTGAATAGGGAGGCATCCTCTCATGGATTATACCATGTTCCGCACAAAAGGAATCAAATTCATTTGAGAAATACTCTCCACCACGATCGGACCTAAGCTTCTTGATCTTTCGATCAAGTTGGTTTTCCGCTTCAGCTTTATAGATCTTGAATTAGTTCAAAGCCTCATCCTTAGATTTCAGAAGATACACATGACAGTATCTAGTGGAGTCATCAATTAACGTCATAAAATACTTCTTTCCACCTTTTGTCAAAACACCATTCATTTCACATAGATCTGAATGTATGAGCTCTAATGGTGCAAAATTTCTCACGTCCGCAGTCACATGAGACTTACGAGGTTGCTTAGCTTGCACACACACTTGACACTTAGATCCCTTGACAATGGTGAAACTAGGGATTAAGTTCAACTTTGCTAGTCGCGACATGCAACCAAAGTTAACATGACAAAGACGTGAATGCCACACATTTGATTCACTATTGTTGCAAACATGATTAACAACTTTATTGCAAACTTATGATAAGGATAAACGAAACAGGCCTCCTAACTCATAGCCTTTACCAACAAAGGTTCCGTACTTGGATATTACAAATTTATTCAACTCAAAGACAAGCTTGTAGCCATCTCTACATAGAAAAGATTCGCTAACGAGATTTTTATTGACGGAGGGGACATAATGCACGTTCTTCAGCCGCACGATCTTCCCGAAGTAAACTTCAGATCGACCGTGCCAACACCACGAACAGAAGCACTTGAACCGTTGCCCATCAGCATGGTGGAAGTCCTGTGATGCGATAAGGCGAAAACATGGAAATATCACCGCATACATGCACATTAGGACCCGTGTGAATCAACCAATCAGGATGACATCTTTGAAAGAATAGTGGAAATATACCATACCCAACATCCTTCATGTCGGTGTCTCCAATGACAACATTAGCGGTCTTGCCGCCTTTCTCGAGATGGCGCTTGTCATAGCGATTAGGGCAACTAGGGCCCAATGATCAGGATCCCACACACATGACAAACACCTTTCTTCTTGTCATTCTTCTTCTTGAAGTTAGTGTGCTGCACAGCCTAATTCTTCCCATCAAACTTTGCTTTACCATCAAACTTTCCTTGTTCTTGAACTTGTGGGGTGGAAGTTCTTCTTACATACCAGATTGGCACTAGAACCTCTCTCAATACCTCGATCACGGTTGTCCTTTGCTCTCGCCTTTTCTTCCACATCAAGTGTACCAATGAGATCCGGAACGAAAAAACTCCTGCCTCTTATGCTTCAGTAAGGTAGCAAAGTTCCTCCATGTGGGAGGAAGCTTAGTGATGATACCTCCGGCAATAAACTTGTCTGGTAGGATACAATTGAAGTGCTCAAGTTCTCTAGCAAATGAATGTATCTCATGAGCTTGCTCAACCACGGAGTGCTCTTCAGTCATCCTGTAGTCATAGAATTGCTCCATGATATACAGCTCAGTGCCAGCATCCGAGACGCCAAACTTGGCCTTGAGTGCGTCCCACATATTTTTTCCATTATCAATTGACGCGTAAGCATCAACTATGTTCTCACCAAGAACACTCAAGAGAGCAACCTTAAACAAGGTATCCATTTTCTGAAAAGCTTGTGCTTGTTGTGCATCTTGCTCTCCTTCAGGTTTGCCAAGAGTGGCGTCATAGAAACTCATGGTTTGAAACCATAAGACTGCTCTCACGCGCCACCTCTTATAGTGGATACCCTCAAACATAGGAGGTCTCATGGAAGCAGCAAAACCACTTGGGGTAAATTGTCTATCATAAGGTTTTGGATTGTTGGAAATATGAGCAATTTACCATATGATTTTATTAACGAAAATACTAAATAGAGCATGACTAAAATAGCAGAGATAAAGCAAGTCATGCGATCTGACAGAGAGAAGGTAAATATCATCTTCACATATGAACTGCAGGCAAACATATCTAGGGCAAGCAGCATATATGAAGTAGAGCCTAACATATGTAGGGCAAACAGTAGAACAAGGAATTATGACATGACCTCTAACAGAAAGAGTAAGAACACGTGCGGGACAACAGCAGTAGCGGTAGCACTGGACTTGGGGTCGGTGTCCTCGCCAGCCATGTCGTCGAGGAGGTTGTTGAAGGAAATATGCCCTAGAGGCAATAATAAAGTTATTATTTATTTCCTTATTTCATGATAAATGTTTATTATTCATGCTAGAATTGTATTAACAGGAAACATAATACATGTGTGAATACATAGACAAGCAGTGTCACTAGTATGCCTCTACTAGACTAGCTTGTTAATCAAAGATGGTTAAGTTTCCTAACCATAGACAAAGGAGTTGTCATTTGATTAACAAGGTCACATCATTAGTTGAATGATCTGATTGACATGACCCATTCCATTAGCTTAGCATCCGATCGTTTAGTATGTTGCTATTGCTTTTATCCATGACTTATACATGTTCCTATAACTATGAGATTATGCAACTCCGTTTACGGAGGAACACTTTGGTACTACCAAAGCGTCCTGGCGTAATCGGGTGATTATAAAGGAGTACTACAGGTGTCTCCAAAGGCAGATGTTGGGTTGGCGTATTTCGAGATTAGGATTTGTCCTCCGATTGTCGGAGAGGTATCTCTGGGCCCTCTCGGTAATGCACATCACTAAGCCTTGCAAGCATTACAGCTAATGAGTTAGCTGTGAGATGATGTATTACGGAGCGAGTAAAGAGACTTGCGATGAACGGATTGAACTAGGTATTGGATACCGACGATCGAATCCGGGCAAGTAACATACCGATGACAAAGGGAACAACGTATGTTGTTATGCGGTCGACCGATAAAGATCTTCGTAGAACATGTAGGAGCCAATATGGGCATCCAGGTCCCGCTATTGGTTATTGACCGGAGGCGTGTCTCGGCCATGTCTACATTGTTCTCGAACCGTAGGGTCCATGCACGCTTAAGGTTTCGATGGCGGTTATATTATGAGTTTATGTATTTTGATGTACGAAGGAGTTGAGTCCGGATGTGATCACGGACATGACGAGGAGTCTCGAAATGGTCGAGACATAAAGATTGATATATTGGACGGCTATATTCGGACACGGAAAGGTTCGGAAGTTTCGGAGAAAACCGAGTCTGGGAGGGTTACGGAACCCCGGGAAGTAATGGGCCTTATTGGGCCAAGAGGGGAGAGAGGGCTGCACCGGAGGTGGCGCGCCCCCATGTGGAGTCCGATTGGACAAGGAGGGGCGGCCCCTTTCCTCTCCTCTCCTCTCTTTCCTTCCCCTTCCTTCTTCCTAGTTGGACTAGGAAAGGGAGTCCTACTCCCACTAGGAGGAGGACTCCCCCCCCTGGCAGCGCCTCCTAGGGCCGGCCGGCCCTCCCCTTGCTCCTTTATATCACGGGGCAGGGGGCACCCTAGAACACACAAGTTGATCCTTGAGATCGTTCCTTAGCGTGTGCGGTGCCCCCTCCACCATATTCCACCTCGGTCATATCGTAGCGGTGCTTAGGCGAAGCTCTGCGTCGGTAGAACATCAAGATCGTCCACGCCGCCGTCGTCTTGTGGAACTCTCTCTCCCGGAGCTTTGCTGGATCGGAGCCCGAGGAGGCGTCATCGAGCTGTACGTGTGTTAAGAACTCGGGGCCGAATGTAACGGCGCTGGATCGGTTGGATCGCGAGGAGAGCGTCGACTACTTCCTCTACGTTGTGATTGCTTCCGCTTTGGTCTACGAGGGTATGTAGACAACACTCTCCCCTCTCGTTGCTATGCATCACCATGATCTTGCGTGTGCGTAGGGAAAATTTTGAAATTACTACGTTCCCCAACAGTGGCATCCGAGCCTGGTTTTATGCGTTGATGTTATATGCACGAGTAGAACACAAGTGAGTTGTGGGCGATACAAGTCATCTGCTTACCAGCATGTCATACTTTGGTTGGCGGTATTGTGAGATGAAGCGGCCGGACCGACATTACGCAGACGCTTACGCGAGACTGGTTTCACCGCTGCGAGCACTCGTTGCTTAAAGGTGGTGGCGGGTGTCTGTCTCTCTCACTTTAGTTGAACCGAGTGTGGCTCGCCCGGTCCTTGCGAAGGTTAAAACAACACCAACTTGACAAACTATCGTTGTGGTTTTGATCGTAGGTAAGAACGGTTCTTGCTCAGCCCGTAGCAGCCACGTAAAACTTGCAACAACAAAGTAGAGGGCGTCTAACTTGTTTTTGCAGGGCATGTTGTGATGTGATATGGTCAAGGCGTGATGCTATATTTTATTGTATGAGATGATCATGTTTTGTAACGAGTTATCGGCAATGGCGAGGAGCCATATGGTTGTCGCTTTATTGTATGAAATGCAAGCGCCATGTAATTGCTTTACTTTATCACTAAGCGGTAGCGATAGTCGTAGAAGCAATAGTTGGCGAGGCGACAACGATGCTACGATGGAGATCAAGGTGTCGCGCCGGTGGCGATGGTGATCACGGCGGTGCTTCGGAGATGGAATCACAAGCACAAGATGATGATGGCCATATCATATCACTTATATTGATTGCATGTGATGTTTATCCTTTATGCATCTTATCTTGCTTTGATTGGCGGTAGCATTATAAGATGATCTCTCACTAAAATTATCAAGAAGTGTTCTCCCGAGTATGCACCGTTGCCAAAGTTCGTCGTGCGAGACACCACGTGATGATCGGGTGTGATAAGCTCTCGTCCATCTACAGCGGGTGCAAGCCAGTTTTGCACGCGCAGAATACTCAGGTTATACTTGACGAGCCTAGCATATGCAGATATGGCCTCGGAACACGGAGACCGAAAGGTCGGCGTGAATCATATAGTAGATATGATCAACATAAGATGTTCACCATTGAAAACTACTCCATCTCACGTGATGATCGGTTATGGTTTAGTTGATTTGGATCACGTGATCACTTAGATGACTAGAGAGATGTCTATCTAAGTGGGAGTTCCTAAGTAATATGATTAATTGAACTTAAATTTATCATGAACTTAGTACTGATAGTATCTTGCTTGTCTATGTTTGTTTATAGATAGATGGCTCGTCTTTGTTGTTCCGTTGAATTTTAATGCGTTCCTTGAGAAAGCAAAGTTGAAAGATGATGGTAGCAATTACGGACTGGGTCCATAACACGAGGATTATCCTCATTGCTGCACAAAAAGTTCGTCTGGATGCACCGCTAGGTGCAGACCTCTTCTTGATGCAACCGGCGGCGTTAAGAGCGTCTGGCGAGCAAAGCTGATGACTACTCTATAGTTCGATTGTGCCATGCTACGGCTTAGAACCGGGTCTTCAACGGCGTTTTTAACGTCATGGAGCATATGAGATGTTCCAGGAGTTGAAGTTGATATTTCAACAGAATGCCCGGATTGAGAGATATGAAGTCTCCAATAAGTTCTATAGCTGCAAGATGGAAGAGAATGGATCTGTCGGTGAGCACATACTCAGAATGTCGGGTATTACAATCACTTGACTCAAGCGGGAGTTAATCTTCCGGATGATTGTGTCATTGACAGAATTCTTCAATCACGCCACCAAGCTACAAAGGCTTCGTGATGAACTATAATATGCAAGGGTTAGTAAAGACTATGCTCGAGCTCTTCGCAATGCTAAAGGCTGCGGAGGTAGAAATCAAAAAGGAGCATCAAGTGTTGATGGTCAATAAGACCACTAGTTTCAAGAAGAAAGGCAAAGGGAAGAAGAAGGGAACTTCAAAAGAACAGCAAACAAGTTCTGATCGGGAGAAGAAACCCAAGTCGGACCTAAACCTGGCTGAGTGCTTCTACCGCAAGCGACTGGTCCTTTGGAAGCGGAACTGCCCCAAGTATTTGGCGGATAAGAAGGATGGCAAGGTGAACAAAGGTATATGTGATATACATGTTATTGATGTGTACCTTACTAGAGCTCGCAGATAGCACACAGGTATTTGATCTTGGTTACATTGCTAATATTTGCAACTCGAAGCAGGGACTACGGATTAAGCAAGCAGCGGCAAAGGGCGAGGTGACGATGCGGCGTGGGAAATGGTTCCAAAGTCGATGTAATCGCGATTCGGCACGCTACCTCTACATCTACCTTGGGATTAGTTTTAGACCTAAATAATTGTTATTTGGTGCGGCGTTGAGCATGAACATTATATCTGGATCTTGTTTGATGCGAGGCGGTTATTCATTAAATCAGAGAATAATGGTTGTTCTATTTATATGAATAATATCTTTTATGGTCATGCACCCTTGAAGAGTGGTCTATTTTTAATGAATCTCGATAGTAGTGATACACATATTCATAATGTTGAAACCAAAAGATGCAGAGTTGATAATGATAGTGCAACTTATTTGTGGCACTGCCGTTTAGGTCATATCGGTATAAAGCGCATGAAGAAACTCCATACTGATGGACTTTTGGAGTCACTTGGCACTTGCGAACCGTGCCTCATGGGCAAGATGACTAAAACCCCGTTCTCCGGTACTATGGAGAGAGCAACAGATTTGTTGGAAATCATACATATAGATGTATGTGGTCCGATGAATATTGAAGCTCGTGGCGGATATCGTTATTTTCTCACCTTCACAGATGATTTAAGCAGATATGGGTATATCTACTTAATGAAACATAAGTCTGAAACATTTGAAAAGTTCAAAGAATTTCAGAGTGAAGTTGAAAATCATCGTAATAAGAAAATAAAGTTTCTACGATCTGATCGTGGAGGCGAATATTTGAGTTCTGAGTTTGGTCTACATTTGAAACAATGCGGAATAGTTTGCAACTCCGCCACCCGGAACACCACAGCGCAATGGTGTGTCGAGCGTCATGTCGCACTTTATTAGATATGGTGCGATCTATGATGTCTCTTACAGATTTACCGCTATCGTTTTGGGGTTATGCTCTTGAGGCGGCCGCATTCACGCTGAATAGAACACCATCAAAATCCGTTGAGGCGACACCTTATGAACTATGGTTTAGCAAGAAACCAAAGTTGTCGTTTCTTAAAGTTTGGGGATGCGATGCTTATGTGAAAAACTTCAACCTGATAAGCTCGAACCTAAATCGGAGAATGTGTCTTCATAGGATACCCAAAAGAGGCAGATTGGGTACACCTTCTATCACAGATCCGAAGGCAAGACATTTGTTGCTAAGAATGGATCCTTTCTAGAGAAGGAGTTTCTCTCGAAAGAAGTGAGTGGGAGGAAAGTAGAACTTGATGAGGTAATCTGTACCTTCTCCCTTATTTGAAAGTAGTTTATCACGAAACCGGTTTCTGCGACATCTACACCAAATAGTGAGGAAGTTGATGATGTTGATCATGAAACTTCAGATCAAGTTACTACAGAACCTCGTAGATCAACGAGTAAGATCCGCACTGAGTGGTGCGGTAATCCTGTTCGGAAGTCATGCTACTAGATCATGATGAACCTACGAACTATGAAGAAGCGATGGTGAGCCAGATTCATAAAATGGCTTGAGGCCATGAAATCGAGATGGGATCCATGTATGAAAACAAAGTGTGGACTTTGGTTGACTTACCAGAGGGTCGGCAAGCAATAGAAAACAAGTGGATCTTCAAGAAGAAGACCGACGCCGACGGTAATATTATCGTCTACAAAGCTCGACTTGTCGCAAAGGGTTTTCGACAAGTTCAAGGGATTGACTACGATGAGACCTTCTCACCGAAGCGATGCTTAAGTCTGTCCGAATCATGTTAGCAATTGCCGCATTTTATGATTATGAAATTTGGCAAATGGATGTAAAGACTGCATTCTGAATGGATTTACGGAAGAAGAGTTGTATATGATGCAACGGAAGGTTTTATCGATCCAAAGGGAGCTAACAAAGTGTGCAAGCTCCAGCGATCCATTTATGGACTGGTGCAAGCATCTCGGAGTTGGAATAAGCGCTTTGATAGTGTGATCAAAGCATTTGGGTTTATCTGAGACTTTTGGAGAAGCTTTGTATTTACAAGAAAGTGAGTGGGAGCTCTGTAGCATTTCGATATTATATGTAGATGACATATTACTAATCGGAAATGATATAGAATTCTGGATAGCATAAAGGGATACTTGAATAAGAGTTTTTCGATGAAGGACCTCGGTGAAGCTGCTTACATATTGGGCATCAAAATCTATAGAGATAGATCAAGGCGCTTAATTGGACTTTCACAAAGCACATACCTTGACAAAATTTTGAAGAAGTTCAAAATGGATCAAGCAAAGAAAGGGTTCTTGCACGTGTTACAAGGTGTGAAGTTGAGTAAGACTCAATGCCCGACCACCGCAGAAGATAGAGAGAAAATGAAAGATGTTCCCTATGCCTCGGCATAGGCTCTATCATGTATGCAATGCTGTGTACCAGACCTGATGTGTGCCTTGCTATAAGCTTAGCAGGAGGTACCAAAGTAATCCAGAGTGGATCATGGACAGCGGTCAAAAACATCTGAAATACGAAAAGGACTAAGGATATGTTTCTCGTATATGGAGGTGACAAAGAGCTCATAAATGGCAGTTACGTTGATGCAAGCTTTGACACCGATCCGGACAATTCTAAATCGCAAACCGGATACGTATTTACACTAAGCGGAGGAGCTGTCGGTTGGTGCAGTTCTAAACAAAGCGTCGTGGCAGGATCTACATGTGAAGCGGAATACATAGCAGCTTCGAAGCAGCTAATGAAGGAGTGCGGATGAAGGAGTTCATATCCGATCTAGGTGTCATACCTAGTGCATCGGGTCAATGAAAATCTTTTGTGACAATATGGAGCAATTGCTTTAGCAAAGGAATCCAGATTTCACAAGAGAACCAAACACATCAAGAGGCGCTTCAATTCCATCCGGGACTTAGTCGGTGGGAGACATAGAGATTTGCAAGATACATACGGATCTGAATGTAGCAGACCCGTTGACTAAGCCTCTTCCACGAGCAAAACATGATCAACACCAAGACTCCATGGGTGTTAGAATCATTACAATGTAATCTAGATTATTGACTCTAGTGCAAGTGGGAGACTGAAGGAAATATGCCCTAGAGGCAATAATAAAGTTATTATTTATTTCCTTATTTCATGATAAATGTTTATTATTCATGCTAGAATTGTATTAACCGGAAACATAATACATGTGTGAATACATAGACAAACAGAGTTTCACTAGTATGCCTCTACTAGACTAGCTTGTTAATCAAAGATGGTTAAGTTTCCTAACCATAGACAAAGGAGTTGTCATTTGATTAACAAGGTCACATCATTAGTTGAATGATCTGATTGACATGACCCATTCCATTAGCTTAGCATCCGATCGTTTAGTATGTTGCTATTGCTTTTATCCATGACTTATACATGTTCCTATAACTATGAGATTATGCAACTCCCGTTTACGGAGGAACACTTTGGTACTACCAAGCGTCTGGCGTAATCGGGTGATTATAAAGGAGTACTACAGGTGTCTCCAAAGGCAGATGTTGGGTTGGCGTATTTGAGATTAGGATTTGTCACTCCGATTGTCGGAGAGGTATCTCTGGCCCTCTCGGTAATGCACATCACTAAGCCTTGCAAGCATTACAGCTAATGAGTTAGCTGTGAGATGATGTATTACGGAGCGAGTAAAGAGACTTGCCGATGAACGGATTGAACTAGGTATTGGATACCGACGATCGAATCCGGGCAAGTAACATACCGATGACAAAGGGAACAACGTATGTTGTTATGCGGTCGACCGATAAAGATCTTCGTAGAACATGTAGGAGCCAATATGGGCATCCAGGTCCCGCTATTGGTTATTGACGGAGACGTGTCTCGGCCATGTCTACATTGTTCTCGAACCGTAGGGTCCGCACGCTTAAGGTTTCGATGGCGATTATATTATGAGTTTATGTATTTTGATGTACCGAAGGAGTTCGAGTCCGGATGTGATCACGGACATGACGAGGAGTCTCGAAATGGTCGAGACATAAAGATTGATATATTGACGGCTATATTCGGACACGGAAAGGTTAGGAAGTTTCAAGAAAACGGAGTGCCGGAGGGTTACGGAACCCCGGGAAGTAATGGGCCTTATTGGGCCAAGAGGGAGAGAGAGGGCTGCACCGGAGGTGGCGCCCCCCCATGGGGAGTCCGAATTGGACAAGGAGGGGGGCGGCCCCCTTCCCTCTCCTCTCCCTCTCTTTCCTTCCCCTTCCTTCTTCCTAGTTGGACTAGGAAAGGGAGTCCTACTCCCACTAGGAGGAGGACTCCCCCCCCTGGCGCGCCTCCTAGGGCCGGCCGCCCTCCCCTTGCTCCTTTATATCACGAGGCAGGGGGCACCCTAGAACACACAAGTTGATCCTTGAGATCGTTCCTTAGCCGTGTGCGGTGCCCCCTCCACCATATTCCACCTCGGTCATATCGAAGCGGTGCTTAGGCGAAGCTCTGCGTCGGTAGAACATCAAGATCGTCCTGCCGTCGTCTTGATGGAACTCTCTCTCCCGGAGCTTTGCTGGATCGGAGCCGAGAGGCGTCATCGAGCTGTCGTGTGTTAAGAACTCGGGCGCCGGAGTGCTTGGCGCTGGGATCGGTTGGATCGCGAGGAGAACGTACGACTACTTCCTCTACGTTGTGATTGCTTCCGCTTTGGTCTACGAGGGTATGTAGACAACACTCTCCCCTCTCGTTGCTATGCATCACCATGATCTTGCGTGTGCGTAGGAAAATTTTTGAAATTACTACGTTCCCCAACAGTTGTCGACGTCGGGGAAGAAGTCGTCGTCGGGGAAGTAGTCGTCGGAGTCCATGACGAAGGAGTGGAGTCAGTAGTCGCGCAGAGCGCTCCCCAAAAACCTTATCACCCTTCTCCCATACATTACTCAAAAGGTGCACGCTGCAAGCCGGGATGGGGAAGATCGTTGCAGCAGCGCAGTGCTCAGGAACCGGTGGCGAGAGGAAGAAGTAGTTCTGATGCGTCTCTCTGAGAGGAGCGACCTCCCTTTTATAGGCGCAAGAGAAGGAGGCGAGAGGGCAGCGACGGAAGGTGAAACGAAAAGACGAAGATGAAGGGAACAACCAGCAGCCGAAGGGCTGCACCGTTCGCATTCAAACTCCACTATCGCAAAAACTTTTGAGTTTCCGTGTGACCTTTCGTATACCCGTCGTGCGTGGCAAAAAATTTAGACATCGGCTCGGCTCATTCCTGCAACCAGCGGTGCGGCGCGGCGCGTCGTGACGAGGCTTGGCGAGGCGGGCGGCGGAGGAGGAGCGCGCATGGATGTCCCTCTTATTCTCATCCTCATACATGCGGGGAAAGAACCTCCCTTATAAAGAGGTCCAACTCCCTCTAAACTAGCAATGTGGGACTAAACTTTAGCTCCACCTCTTACCTTGCACGAATGGGCTGCGTGGGCCTCTAGGATTTATTAGGAATTTCTGAAACTATTATTGGGTTAGGCCCAAAATAGACAAAATTCCAGCAGTAACCTTCGGAGCAAGAGGAAATTCAGCAGCATCGATTAAGTTACCAAGGACTAAATTTTCAATGTTGAATGTGCCACAACATGATATTGCAAAGAGAGTATTACGCGGAACTCCTGAAACCTTTCGAGGACAAACTGTTGGGCAGAGAGTTTTGCAGAGAATGGTGTAGAACGTCTGATGATTAAACTCGAGATCATTGGGGTCAGGATCATCGGAAGCATCATCTCCAACCTTGTTTGGATCCATCAAGAGATGCACTTGTTCATCTTTCACATTAGAGAAGTGAATCCTATATTCCATTCCATTTTCTTCGAACCGAGGAAAATCAATAATTTCCAACATCTCGGAGGCAGAGTAGATGAATTTGTTCTGTTTCTACATCCATTCAAAAGTCCAAGTCCTGCTATCCATTGTGTCTTCCGAGACATAAAGGGTAGCGTAGAGCTGAAGAATTAACTCCCTGCTCCATCTATGGTTGAACTTGAGAATTTTTTTCAGATGAAGTTCATCAATCTGGGCAAGAACGTTCTGGAAGCAGGGCAGTTGGCGCATCGACGCAATGTCAAGAAAAGAGTAAAATACACCCACAGTACCTGTACTCTCCGTATAAAATCACTTTGGTCACTGTACTCTGGCAACTGCAAATTACGGTCATTATGCTAACGTTGCTTGCTCACCATACGGTCACTTGCGCCCAAACGCGTGCGTATTTGCACTGGTGGCATGCAATTTTGCAATTACACCTCCCTATCCCTCTTCCTCCCCTCCACCATCAAATCCCTAGCTCGTTCGGTCGTTCCCCATTCAACATCGGCCGCGTGGCTTCGTTCCACTTCTGCACAGAGAGAAGAGAGGAAAGGGGGAGCGGAGAGAGCCCAGGCGATCGCTGTCGCGTTGCTTGTCCGCTAGGGTTTCCCGTCGCGGCGGCTACCATGACCGGCGGAGGTGGTTCGTCGGCCGGAGCAAAAGATGCCCTCGACTCGCTGGATGTTGGAGGAAGCAGCAGCGAGCCAAAGCCCTTCCTCCGTCGACCTGATCATGCCCGGACGCCGGCATACGGTGAGCACTCTCAAATCCTTCGCCCTTCGGTTCGCATCTCTTTGTAGGAGTCTCGATTTCGAGTGATTGTTAGGGTTAGATGAACGATTTTCCTCTGTTGCTCTGAAATAAAAGAGGGGGTTTTGCCGATTTTCCTCTGTTGCTCTGAAATAAAAGAGGGGATTTGTAGTTAGGGTTAGTTTGCTGATTTTGCAGTGATTGTTAGGGCTAGATGAATGATTTTCCTTTGTTGCTCACGAAATAAAGAGGGTTTTTCTCTGTTTTTTATTTTGCGAGAGGAATACAATTATGATTATCCGTGCAGTCTAGGCATAAATCATGGTGGTTTCTTTGTTGGCCAAGGTAGCTACAGGAGTTCTTGCAATGGAAAAACTGCTTGGTATGATTATGTGCGTCTGTGGCCCGACCATGTCACGAATTGGAAAGGATAGTTGAGGATCTAGGCTATGAGATGGCAGGTAGATTGGATGTATATTGGTGTTTGCCAGGGTTGCAGATTAGTGCTGGTGGTCTTAGGAAAATGAGTTCCCATGATGCTTGTGATAATATTAGTGCATGTGTAGTATTTTTTCATAAGGAAATTCAGTTATACCTTGACCAGGATGAGAGCTATAGGAGTGTTGATTGGGATGATGTTGTGATCTTCCCTGCTGCTGATTTACCTCATGTGATCAGTCCTAGGAAAGTAAAGAAGAGAAATTTGCAGAGAGAATGTCTGAACAAAATATGGCGGAGGAGCAAGGTGATGACAATGCAGAGGAGGCTGGGCGAGAACATGGAAGAGGGCAAGGTGATGAGCAATTCAATGAGGAAGAAATTGAGCATATATGGCAGATCTTTGAGGAAGAGGATGAGGCTGATGTGGAAGAGGAGCAGGAGGAAGATGTTGTGGAAGAGGAACATGATGAATATGCACAATCGGATGTAGATGATGGCAGTCTTTCTCATCTTTGGAAGAGGAGTTAGTGATTCAGAAAATGGGGATGAATTTGTGGACAGTGATTATGCTATATCTGATGGAGATGTAGATCTTGTAGAAGATCAAATAGAAGAGGTGGTAATAGATGTAAAAGGAAAGAAAGCTGCAGATATTGGAGCTTCTTCTGATGAGGAAGATCTTCAGATGCAGATTCGATGAGGATGAGTGAAGCACAACTTCAATACATTCAAAGGCGGAAGATATGCATGATCCTGTGTTCAAAGTTGGACAGTTATTCCAGTCACCAGAGATGTTAAGGAAAGCCATTAGGGAATATAGCTGCAAGAACAGAGTTGATATCTCACTCCCAATAAATGATAGGAAAAGAATTTCAGCCAGGTGTGAAAAAGGATGTTCATGGTACTTATGGGCATCTCATGACAGCAGGACCAAGTGCATGATGATCAAGAGAATGACCACTGAGCATACTTGCTGCAAGAAGTGGAAAGTGAGGTCTTTTACCTCTAGATTTCTATCAGAGAAGTATGTTGAGCATTTCAGGGCTGATGATCACATGAATATGAGGAACTTCAGCAGGATTGTCCAAAAAGATTGGAACATGACACCCACCAGAAGCAAATTGCAGCGAGCCAGAAGATTAGCGATGAATGTTGTACATGGAGATGAAGAACAACAGTACAATCTGCTATGGGACTATGCAAATGAAGTTAGAAGATCTAATCCTGGTAGCACTTTTTTTGTCTCGCTTGATAATGAAGAGAGGTTTAAAAGATGTTATTTCTGTCTTGATGCATGTAAAAGAGGATTTTTGGAAGGATGTAGACCTGTGATATGTCTTGATGGATGTCATATCAAGACCAGGTATGGTGGTGTACTGCTGAGTGCCATTGGCATGGACCCAAATGATTGTATCTATCCATTGGCCTTTGCTTATGTTGAAGTGGAAGACAACCTCATTTCCTACTGCAACTACTGATCTTCTCATCTCTTTAATCCCTTCCTCTTGCACCAGAAGATGTCCAGGTTGTTGGCCATGCCCTTGCCCAGCGAGTTGGCCATGCCCCTGCCCTGCTTGATGCTCATGCCTTCCCAAATGACCATATTTCACCAAATGCAGAACATATGATAGCTCCCAGTGCCAGAAATCACAACCACCTTTCTTTGGCTGTTCAAAAAAGCATATAAAACCATGAACAAATTCAGACAACAACACAAATGCATTTGCAGAAGATGCCAGAAATCACTCACATTATGGTTCATGCATTTGTAGAAGAAGATGTTCGTATGCGCCGGGGTCTGCGAGAAGAATCGCCTCACAGTCGACCGCAGTCAGGGCACTTGATTAGAGGGAGCACAACAGCAGCAACACCGCCACCTATCCCGGACGAGCTCGCGCTGGACATGGCCGTCGTCGACAAGCTCGTAGTGGAGGACAAGCTCGCGCTGGATATCCTGCGTGCCGACTCCGGCTGCGTGCGGGAGTGGAGGCAGGTGGTGGAGTGGGGGCGGGGCAGCGAGCGAGGGTGGGCGCTGATGGCGACGACGCGCGGCTGAGACGGCGGCCGCGACTTGCCAGCTAGGGATTTCTCAGGATCTGGAATGGGGAACGAGTGGGAGGGGAAGGGGAAGAGGAAGGGGGGTGTAATTGCAAAAATCGCATGCCAGCTGTGCAAATACGTACGTTTCGGGCGCAAGTGACCGTATGGTGAGCAAGCAACGTTAGCATAATGACCGTAATTTGCAGTTGCCAGAGTACAGTGACCAAAGTGATTTTATACGGAGAGTACAGGTACTGTGGGTGTATTTTACTCTCAAGAAAATTATGCTGAAAGATTTGATACTTGAAGCACAAAACTCTCACATAATAGGTGACCTGGTTGGTGGTCCAGAACCGAGGGTAATGTGCAGCTTGCTCTTCAACTTAGACGTAACAAAACAAAGTTCACTATCACGAGCAGAAAAACATAGTACATAGCGACCCTTATTTTAGGACAGAGGGAGTATTTGGTTACTGTGATGGATAAACCCATGTAAAATGACAAGCTCATGAAAACACAGCTAGCCAGCCAGTCGTAGTAGGCCGCGTATATATACGAAATAAAAAGAGCAAACATGACTAACGACTGAAAAGGGCGCGGCAAAGTACGCGTGACTCTAAGTGACTAGTACGCTCTTCCTCTGTGTTCTGAAGACTTACAAAGACGTGTCCGTCGCTGTCGGTCAGTCCGCCGTTAGTTAATTAAGCTCTTCCATTTCCATGTGTCCAATGCTTTGCTTCTGGTGGCGACTACTGAGAGCGTTTAATCCTAAAATAATATCGATTCAACGCTCGCGCTGCATGCACGCCCTTGTCTGTAGTGGTTTGTTAGCTTGTTAATCCTTGCATCGCTGTCGGTCAGTCCGCCGTTAGTTGCCGCGCTGCTTCCATTCCAATCCAAGAATGCAGTTTATACAAGTAACAGTGAAGCAAAGCTGCTGCTACACATGGATGTACACATTTTTAGGATGGTCATCAAGGAATATTCTCCATTCAAGTTTGCTAGTTTGTGGTACACTCCTACACAGTAGTACATGTGATGTGCTGTGTGACCGCGGCAGCTAGTGACTGTGCACCAAAAAGATATGTGCACGTTTATCTTTCACCAACAGCTCCACCCAATATGCTGGAGTCAACCCCTTCACAAGACTACCATGCTTACACACGGAAACAGACAAGGGGTGAAAGAAAAAAGGTACACCAACGAGCAACTCCAATCATCCAAGTGCTCAATATAAATGGACATGGATACACGTTCCCGTCTCAGTACAAACAGCAAACCACAGGAGTAGCCAAGCTTCTTTTCAGGATCCGCAGTAATCCATGGAGCGCAAGCAGGAGCAGGAGAAGAGCTTCGGGGAAGAAGCAGCCATGGCCATGGAAGCCTCCTCCTCGGCGTTACGGTCGCTGCTTCACCAAATAGCCCAACGATGCGCTGGCTACCTGGGCCACGCGGCGCCCCTAGCATCCGACTACTCCCAGTCCCTTGGCGCTGGCGGCGATCACCTGAAACCCACCGGCGCTGCAGATGGCGTGGTGGTGCGGCCGGAGGAGGAGTTCACGGTCGTCCAGGTGCAGTCGAGATCGATGGCGTTTCAGAGCAACCGCAAAATAGATCAAGGAGTCGGTGGACGTGGTGGGATCAAATATTGATTCACCAACACGTACAGCTCCGTTGTAGGCTCCTGATCTACCTCTACCTCCCGTGATGATCGATGTTTGGGTCTGAATGACCCAGGTAGTACATATATTTTCCGAATAATTTCTACTGTTCTCACTTTGGTTTTATATAGGGTACAAAAATTGTTTTATTTATACTCAGATGCTTAGTAACTTTTGTGCAACTTGCCTTTATGCGATTTTAAAATGAATGAAATCCTAGTTTCCTTTGGAAATTATTACTCTCAAGGATGCTGGAGTACTCGTTTCATTAGGGCATCCGCACCCTCAACCGCCCTCCGTGCCCCGCTCCCTTCCTGACACATTCTCCCTGCCGTCCTATCGGAGTTAATTGCAAAAAAAAACCATATTTGGAGCTTCTTCTGCAGAAAATCACATGGTTCCTAATCATTTGCAAAAAGCACCGCGCATTCGGTAAACTTTTTGCAAAAAGCATTGATCGCTCGATTTGCAGCCTCTGAGGGCGTTTCCGACAGGTGGGACCCAAAACAGGTGACGTGGCGTAACGGCGAGGTGGACGGTGTCGTTACTCACTGCCTGGTCAAACCGACGCGGTCGGCTCACCCGACCGCACCAGCTCTCTCACTATCTCGCCCGCACTCTCTCGCTCCCTCCTGCTCCTCTTCCTCTCCGGTCGCCGCTGGCTGCCATGGTGTCCCGGAGCGAGAGCGAAAGCACCGAGGGCTCCGCCACGCAGTACATCTCCACTCCCGACTCCCCTCTCAAGGTCAGTTCTTTCTCTGGTTCTCTGTTTGTTTTGGCCGCCGCTCATTTGTGTTGTAGGGTTCTACTAGTTCTGCTGAGTTCTGCTTGATTTGAACAAGTTTGTGTTGGATTGCCCAGATCCAGCTACAATTGATGACCCGTTGTTCGAGGGTGCTGCTGACGATTTGATGGTGATGTGCGAGCATGGGAATCCAGGGAGGAAATGTGTTGCAATTGAGGGGATAAGCACTGGGCGGAGGTTCATTGACTGTGCCACTCAAGTAAGTATGAAGTCGTAGCTTTGCAGCAGTCCAATTCATCATCTAGGGTTCATAGTTACTGTTCATGTTCTAGGGTTCATAGTTACTGTTCATGTTCTGTTCTAGGGTTCATAGTTACTGTTCTATGATTCATAGAACTGAATCTAGTAGATTGACTTAATTGAATGTGGTAGATAAACTTAACTGAATATGGTAGATTAACTTAACTGAATCTGATCGATTAACTTAACTGAATCTGATGGAGCTAACTAAATCCAGTACATTAAGTTAACTGAATCTGGTACGTTAACCTAACTGAATGTGGTACATTAACTTAACTGAATTTTTCTGCAATTAATTTAATCTATAACTTCATTGCATATGGTACATTAACTGAATCGGTAACTAATGACTTAAAGTTTGAACTGATTTTTTCTGTTGCAGGGTGCTAATAATTGTGGATTAGTGCAGTGGATAGATGAAGAATGGCCAGATCATCTGCAGAATGCTCTTCACAAGTTGTGGCTTATGTATGAGGATAGCCAACATAACAATAGGATGGCATGCCTGGAGCATTCATGTATTGTACACAATCTCACACAGTAGAAAAATGAGTTGCGGGAGACATATGAGAAGCTTGTTGAAGATGTGAACAGCCTCCTGGATTCACACGATAACCAGCCTGAGGTAAATCATATGAATGATGCTGAGAACATTACAATCAGTGTGGAAAGCAGCATGACAAAGGATGCTGAGATCAAAAATAGAAGGCTGCTCATGGGCAAGATGACTAAAACTCCGTTCTCCGGAACAATGGAGCAAGCCAATGACCTATTGGAAATAATACATACCGATGTATGCGGTCCAATGAGTGTTGAGGCTCGCGGCGGGTATCATTATTTTCTGACCTTCACAGATGATTTGAGAAGATATGGGTATATCTACTTAATGAAACACAAGTCTGAAAGATTTGAAAAGTTCAAAGAATTTCAGAGTGAAGTGGTGAATCATCGTAACAAGAAAATAAAGTTTCTGCGATCTGATCTCGGAGGCGAATATTTGAGTTACGAGTTTGGCCTTCATCTAAAACAATGTGGAATAAGTTTCACAACTCACGCCACCTGGAACAGCACAGTGTAATGGTGTGTCCGAACATCGTAACCGTACTTTATTGGATATGGTGCGATCTATGATGTCTCTTACCGATTTACCACTATCGTTTTGGGGTTATGCATTAGAGACAGCTACATTCACGTTAAATAGGGCACCATCTAAATCCGTTGAGACGACACCATATGAACTGTGGTTTGGCAAGAAACCTAAGTTGTCGTTTCTTAAAGTTTGGGGTTGCGATGCTTATGTGAAAAAACTTCAACCTGATAAGCTTGAACCCAAATCGGAGAAATGTGTCTTCATAGGATACCCAAAGGATACTGTTGGGTACATCTTCTATCACAGATCCGAAGGCAAGATATTCATTGCTAAGAATGGATCCTTTCTAGGGAAAGAGTTTCTCTCGAAAGAAGTGAGTGGGAGGAAAGTATAACTTGATGAGGTAATTGTACCTTCTCCCGAATTGGAAAGTAGTTCATCACAGAAACCAGTTCCAGTGATTCCTACACCAATTAGTGAGGAAGTTAATGATGATGATCATGAAACTTCAGATCAAGTTACTACTGAACCTCGTAGGTCAACCAGAGTACGGTCCGCACCAGAGCGATACGGTGATCCTGTTCTGGAAGCCATGTTACTAGACCATGATGAACATACGAACTATGAGGAAGCGATGATGAGCCCAGATTCCGCGAAATGGATTGAGGCCATGAAATCTAAGATAGGATCCATGTATGAGAACAAAGTATGGACTTTGATTGACTTGCCCGATGATCGGCGAGCCATTGAGAATAAATGGATTTTCAAGAGGAAGACGGACGCTGATAGTAGTGTTACTATCTACAAATCTCGAATTGTCGCAAAAGGTTTTCAACAAGTTCAAGGTGTTGACTACGATGAGAGTTTCTCAATCGTATCTATGCTTAAAGTCTGTCTGAATCATGTTAGAAATTGCCGCATTTTATGAAATCTGGCAAATGGATGTCAAAACTGCATTCCTTAATGGATTTATTAAATAAGTGTTGTATATGATGCAACCAGAAGGTTTTCCCAATCCTAAAAGTGCTAACAAAGTGTGCAAGCTGAAGCGATCCATCTATGGACTGGTGCAAGCATCTCGGAGTTGGAATATACGCTTTTATGAGTTGATCAAAGCATATAGTTTTATACAGACTTGTGGTGAAGCCTGTATTTACAAAAAAGTGAGTGGGAGCACTACAACATTTCTGATAAGTATATGTGAATGACATATTGTTGATCGGAAATGATGTAGAATTTTCTGGAAAGCATAAATGAGTGTTTGAAAGGAGTTTTTCAAAGAAAGACCTCGGTGAAACTGCTTACATATATTGGACATCAAGATCTATAAAGATAGATCAAGGCGCTTGATAAAATTTTCGACGAGTACATACCTTGATAAAATTTTGAAAGAGTTCAAAATGGATCAGTCAAAGAAGGAGTTCTTGCCTGAGTTCTAAGGTATGAAGTTGAGTACGACTCAAAACCCGACCACGGAAGAAGATAGAGAGAGAATGAAAGTCATTCCCTATGCCTCAGTCATAGGTTCTATAAAGTATGCCATGCCATGTAACAAACCTGTCGTGTACCTTGCCATGAGTTTGGCAAGGGGGTACGATAGTGATCCAGGAGAGGATCGCTGGACAGTGATCAAAGTTATCCTTAGTTACCTAAGAGGACTAAGGAAATATTTCTCGGTTATGGAGGTGATAAAGAGTTCGTCGTAAAGAGTTACGTCGATTTAAGCTTTTACACCGATCCGGATGACTCTAAGTCTCAATCTGGATACATATTGAAAGTGGGAGCAATTAGCTAGAATAGCTCCATGCAGAGCGTTGTAGACGCATAATATTTGCAAAATACATACAACTCTAAATGTGGCAGACCCGTTGACTAAACTTCTCTCACAAGCAAAACATGATCACACATTTGTACTCTTTGGGTGTTAATCACATGGCGATGTGAACTAGATTACTGACTCTAGTAAACCCTTTGGGTGTTAATCACATGGCGATGTGAACTAGATTACTGACTCTAGTAAACCCTTTGGGTGTTGGTCACATGGCGATGTGAACGATGGTTATTAATCACATGGTGAGGTGAACTATTGGTGTTAAATCACATGACGATGTGAACTAGATTGTTGACTCTAGTGCAAGTGGGAGACTGAAGGAAATATGCCCTAGAGGCAATAATAAAGTTGTTATATTTCCTTATATCATGATAACTGTTTATTATTCATGCTAAAATTGTATTAACCGGAAACTTAGTACATGTGTGAATACATAGACAAAACAGAGTATCCCTAGTCTGCCTCTACTTGACTAGCTCGTTAATCAAAGATGGTTAAGTTTCCTAACCATAGACATGTTGGGGAACGTAGTAATTTCAAAAAAAAAATCTACGCACACGCAAGATCATGGTGATGGCATAGCAACGAGAGGGGAGAGTATAGTCCACGTACCCTCGTAGACCGTAAGCGGAAGCGTTATGACAACGCGGTTGATGTAGTCGTACGTCTTCACGATCCGACCGATCCAAGTACCGAACGTACGGCACATCCGAGTTCAGCACACGTTCAGCTCGATGACGATCCCCGGACTCCGATCCAGCAAAGTGTCGGGGATGAGTTCCGTCAGCACGACGGCGTGGTGATGATGATGATGCTCTACCGGCGCAGGGCTTCGCCTAAACTCCGCGATGATATGACCGAGGTGGAATATGGTGAAGGGGGGCACCGCACACGGCTAAGGAATGATCCGTAGATCAACTTGTGTGTCATATGGGGTGCCCCCCTGCCCCCGTATATAAAGGAGCAAGGGGGGAGGAGGCCGGCCCTAGGAGGGGGCGCGCCAAGTGTGGAGTCCTACTAGGACTCCCTAGTCCTGGTAGGATTCCACCTCCCTTGTTGGAGTAGGAGAAGGGGAAAGAGGGGGAGAGGAATAAGGAAAAGGGGCTGCGCCCTTGTCCAGTCGGACCAGAGGGGGGCGAGGCCTCCTTCCTTTGGCCTCTCTCCTCTATTCCCGTATGGCCCAATAAGGCCCATATACTCCCGGCGAATTCCGTAACTCTCGGTACTCCAAAAATACCCGAATCACTCGGAACCTTTCCGAACTCGAATATAGTCGTCAATATATCGATCTTTACGTCTCGACCATTTTGAGACTCCTCGTCATGTCCCTGATCTCATCCCGGACTCCGAACTCCTTCGGTACATCAAAACTCATAAACTCATAATATAACTGTCATCGAAACCTTAAGCGTGCGGACCCTACGCGTTCGAGAACTATGTAGACATGACCTAGAACTATTCTCGGTCAATAATCAATAGCGGAACTTGGATGCTCATATTGGCTCCTACATATTCTACGAAGATCTTTATCGGTCAAACCGCATAACAACATACTTTGTTCCCTTTGTCATCGGTATGTTACTTACCCGAGATTCGATCGTCGGTATCCAATACCTAGTTCAATCTCGTTACTGGCAAGTCTCTTTACTCGTTATGTAATGCATCATTCCGTAACTAACTCATTAGCTACATTGCTTGCAAGGCTTATAGTGATGTGCATTACCGAGATGGCCCAGAGATACCTCTCCGACAATCGGAGTGACAAAACCTAATCTCGAAATACGCCAACCCAACATGTACCTTTGGAGACACCTGTAGTACTCCTTTATAATCACCCGATTCGTTGTGGCGTTTGGTAGCACCAAAGTGTTCCTCCGTAAGCGGAGTTGCATAATCTCATAGTTACGGGAACATGTATAAGTCATGAAGAAAGCAATAGCAACATACTAAACGATCAAGTGCTAGGCTAACGGAATGGGTCATTGTGTTCTTCTTTCGACGCAGGAACTGCGCCGGACTGTGGAGGGAATGCTGAGTCCGGCTCCGCAGCCTGAGGATCCAGAGAGATCCCGGGATCCGGCCTCCGAGGAGGATCCGGACATAAAGGTGGAGCTAATCGACGGGGTGTTCCACCAGCTTAGCATGGACAACGTTTTAGTCGCCATCATGGCAGACTATCCCGGACTATATCCGGCTTCCCAGGTAATTGCGGCCGAAGCCCCGATACCGTCATTCCTTCCTTGCTTATTTCTGACCACCGTATATGATGGCACTGTGCAAGAGGCGCCCCTAGGGCGAGAAGCCGAGCCCGCGGTGGCTGACCAACAAGGGCCAGTTCGGACCGGTAGGCGGAAGAGGAGCGCGGCGTGGACTGAAACGTCGCCGCAAAGGTGTAGCTCACAATTCATTATCTTCAGAGCAACGTTCCTAGGAAGCGTCTGAGTGCTCATGACTTTTATAGGGAAAAAGCGTCCGCGGACTCTGCGGGCGTGGAAGTTGTCAATCCAACCTCTACCAGCCGGGCTCCCGCACCCGGTTAGGAGGGGAGGCGGCGCAAGGCGCGAGCCGGACGTTCCTCCGACGGAGGATGCCGAAGACTGTCCGCCACCAAGTGCGAGGTGGAGAGTGCCTGAATCACAAAGCGCCACGGACAGTATTTCGTGACGCGTGCTTCTCCCGAGGCGTTGAATGCCTTTAACACGGGGACGCGCACCTTCGTGCTGCTCAAGATAGTTTTACAGAGCCACGGAGCAGTATGTAAAAGACATACGGGTAAGAGAATTTGATAGTGATATATGCCAAGAGTCCCCGAGACTTAAAGTAGTTATATTAACTGATTTAAGGATCATATGAAATATAGGATCTTACCGAGAAGAATACCCATTGTCTCGGGAGTTGCAAGAGTGCAAGGCCCAACTTGAGGCCGCATTTTACGCGCAGGAGGAGAAGCGCAAGGACCTCTCACAGTAACGCATTATTTAAGGAAGATAAGTAGCGTTTGGCCGTTGCGCAAGTCTAAAAAGCGACATTGCATGTGTTGCCGGACAAGATCCGGACAGGCAAGAACTTCTGCGCCAACTAAAGGCCGGCGAGAGGGTGTTGCATAAGGTGCAGCATGAAAGGAACAAGCTCCAGGATGCCCATGCCCAGCTTGGAGAAGAGCTGAAAGGCGTTCGGGCCGAGCTGTCGGGCTCCGTTAAGGAGAATCAACGGCTTCGTCGCGGCATATATAGTAAGTTCTTCAGCGAACTCCTTTGAAAAGAAGAGTTCGGCGAGGAAGTCAATTTGACAGAATAAATTTGTAGGTATGCTCACAGGTCGCCCTGCGGAGGAGATGCCCGTAACAACGGGTGATCAACTTCCCGAATTGTTGCAACTGATCGAGCGAGTTCGGCAGGCTATGAGCGGCGTCATCTAGGCGTTATGGCCAGCCTTCTCCGTGCGAGGGTCTTGGGAGCTTGCGGAGAAGCTGCAGGAGTCTTGGCAGCGCTTCCATGTATGGAAGATTTCGCCTGCCGCCAAGGTGCCGAGGAGGCTGGGCCATGGTAAAGGCGCGGTACAAGAAGGCGGATCCCAACCACATGGTCAAGTCGGACTGTGGGGCCCGATGGGAAGGAGGTCCTGTGAGTTTAGTATCGACCAAGTGGAGTTGGCGCAAAATTTTCCCAACAGGATTGTAAATTAGACAACTTTGTTAGGCGGGATTGATGAAGAATACAATCAATCGATTTGACAATGTATTATAAAATGACATACAAAATGCCTTCTAGCGGATTGTAGATCGTTTGTCTTTGCCGACCTTTTAAGCCGACCTCGGGACCCTAGAGTCCGGAGTGTGTCGAATACCCTCTCGGTTGTGAAACAACTGGGGTATGCATGGAGACCAGGCATAGGGGTCATCAGTGCTTTATCAGACAAGTGCCCAACTAGTTATGTTATATTACATGGTTAGTAAGAAACATCTTCCAGGAGAATAGTTCCGTTAAGGGTTCCTTTATTTGGGGTGGCATGCCCTAAAGTGCATGTCGGACTCATAAAAAGCAGAAAAACATCTGGGGCAGATAAATAAGTGGATAAAAATCATCTTTTAAATCACCGATCGAATATTCCCTTAAGAACGCTAGCTTTCGGCTTCACCCGTCGAGGTACACATCCGGCTGACCCGCGAGAATAATCGCAGAGGTGCTCCTTTACCTCCTAGCCGAACAATCGGGAGCGTGAGGGTAAGCACAGGAGCGAACAACCCAGCTTGGCCAAAACTTAAGTCATATCGATGCATATAATGGTGGATAAAAGGTACATGTGGAGGCTTGACACATGTGCTGGGCATGAAGCCGTATAATTAAGCTTCGGTAAAGAAGCCCAGTGTATGATGAGTGCGGGTAGCACATCAATTCTGTATGAACGTTGCGCGGTGAAGCCCTTTAAGGCTTGGATGAATAGGGTTGAGGAAAAAAGATAAACAAAAGGCAGCTGAAGGAAAAAAAAAAAAAAAATTGGACGGGGAAAGGGGCGAACTCTTAGTCGGCGCTAGGCATAGAATCGTCGGAGGCGGGCTGCGTTCCATGGGTTGGCTCGAGTCGGTTATCCGATGCATTTAAGAGACGGTATGCGCTCCGCCGGTCAGGACTTGATCGATGATGAAGGGCCTTCCATTTGGGCTTGAGCTTGTCCTTTTTCTTGTCCGTGAGCGAGAACCAATTCACCAACGTTGTAAGTCTTGGCCCGTACTTCTGCTTTGATATCTTGAGCCTGCTGTTGATAGAATGCGGAACAAGCCTTGGCGACGTCGCGCTCTTCCTCAATGTGTCCAAGCTGTCCTGCCGATCCAACTCGGCTTCTCTTTCTTCGTACATGCGCTTTTCGAGGTGAGTCATGAATGATGTCGCGAGGAAAAACTGCTTCGCGCCGTATACCATAAAAATGGTGTGAATCCGGTGGTACGGTTAGGCGTTGTCCGCAGCCCCAGTCTGGTCGAGCTCCTCTACCCAAAGGCGTGTCGATTTCGTGAGGGACCGCACTAGTGCGGGTTTGATGCCGCTCATTATTAGACCATTTGCTCGTTCCACTTGACCGTTTGTTTGAGGATGATAGGTGAAGCGTAATCGAGCTTGATGCCCATATTTTTGCACCATGATTTAACCTCATCGGCGGTGAAGTTCGTGCCGTATCGGTAATGATCTTTGTGGGGACACCATAACGGTGTACTACCCGGATATAAAGTCTATCACTGGTCCGGACTCTGCCGTTTTAACTGGCTTGGCCTCTATCCATTTGGTGAATTTATCTACCATGACCAATAGGTACCTTTGCTTGTGGGTTCCCCCTTTAAGTGTTCCAACCATGTCAAGCCCCCAGACCGCGAACGGCCAGGTAATGGGTATAGTTTTGAGGGCGGTGGGTGGCATATGACTCTGATTAGAAAAGAGTTGAAAACCGACGCATCTTTGGACTAGGTCTTGTGCATCTGCTCGGGCCGTCGGCCAGTAAGATCCTGTACGGAATGCCTTTCCTACAAGGGCCCGAGCTGCGGCGTGGTGTCCGCCTAGTCCGACATGAATTTCAGCCAGGAGGTTTCGCCCTTCCTCTTCGGAGATACACCTTTGAAGGACTCCGGTTGTGCTTTTCTTATAAAGTTCTCCCTCATAGACCTTGTAGGCTTTAGATCGCCGGACAATGCAGCGGGCCTCATTTTGGTCTTGGAAGCTCCTGCCTAAGCAAGTAGGCGAGAATGGTTCATCCACGGGCAATTACTGCCATTATGTCGTGGCGGAAGGTGTTATGTCATCGGCTGAATCGCGGTTGGTGCGGCGTGTTCGGTTTGTTAGTTCGGACTCCTCTTCCCATAATACGGATGGCTTGAAGAGCCGTTCGGGGAAGATGTTAGGAGGGACAGCGTCGCGTTTTGCGCCAATGTCGTGCCGATCGTCGGCTGCTTGGTTATTATCCCGGGCTACGTGATGGAATTCAAGTCCTTCGAACCGGGCTGACATTTTTAGGACAGCGTTGCGATATGCTGCCATTTTCGGATCTTTGGCGTCAAAGTCTCCGTTTATTTGGGATATTGCGAGGTTTGAATCCCCGCGCACCTCTAGGCGTTGAATGCCCATGGAGATTGCCATCCGGAGACCATGTAAAAGGGCCTCATATTCGCTGCGTTGTTGGAGTCCGTGTACATTATCTGAAGCACGATTGGATGTGTCTCCGGTCGGGACGTCAATCGACGCCCCCCATCCGCCAACATTTTAGAGCCGTCAAGTGCATAATCCAATTGGAGTATCGCCGTATTCTTTAGGGAGTTCGCTTCGGTCCATTTAGCGACAAAGTCAGCCAAAACTTGGGACTTTATAGCTCACGAGGTTTGTAAGATATATCAAATGGTAAGAGCTCAATGGCCCATTTGCAATCATGCCCGTCGCGTCATGTTGTTTATAATGTCGTTAAGTGGTACTTCAGAGGCCTTTGTTATCGAACACTCTTGAAAGTAGTGTCGGACTTCGGTGCCATGAACACGCGTATGCTATCTTCGATAGTGTGGGTAGCAGGACTTGCAGGGGGTTAACACAGTGGATACGTAGTATACTGGTTTTTGGAGAGGGAATTTATGCCCTTCTATTTCTCGTTCGACGACGAGTACCGCGCTTACAACTTGATGTGTAGCTACGATGTATAACAACATTGGTTCGCCCAGGTTGGGCGCAGCCAGGACCGGATTTGTTGCCAATATGGCCTTTATTTCTTCGAGTCCGGCAGTGGCAGCATCCGTCCACTCGAAGTGTTCGGCGCGCCTAAGGAGGCGATAGAGGGGTAATGCCTTTTCTCCTAGGCGGGAGATAAAGCGGCTTAGAGCCGCCACGCATCCAGTCAATTTTTGTATTTGCTTGAGGTCTTTTGGGATATCTAGCTGTGACAGAGCTCGGATTTTGGATGGGTTTGCTTCAATTCCTCTACCGGATCGATGAAGCCCCAAGAGCTTTCCGGTGGTACACCGAAAACACATTTTTCCGGATTCAGCTTGATGTCATATGCTCCGAGGTTGTCGAATGTGAGCCTCAAGTCGTCTACTAGAGTTTCGGCGTGTTTAGTTTTGACGACCACGCCGCTCACGTATGCCTCTACTGTTTTGCCGATCTGGGTAGCGGACATGTACGAATCATGCGTTGATATGTTGCGCCGCATTTTTAAGTCCGAAGGGCATCGTGTTGAAGCAGAATGGTCCATATGGAGTAATGAATGCCGTTGCGGCTTGATCCGCTTCTCGCCATCTTGATTTGATGATAGCCGGAGTATCGCCCGGGAAGCACAATGAATCGTGCCTGCGGTGGCATCGATGATTTGGTCGATGCGGGGAGGGAAGGATCCTTAGGCAGGCCTTATTTAGGTCTTTGAAATCGACACATAGGCGCCGCGATTTGTCCTTCTTTGGTACCATTACCAAGTTTGCTAGCCAATCCGGTGTTTGATGTCTCGATGAATCCGGCTTCCAATAGTTTGGCTAGCTCCTCTCCCATTGCCTGTCTTTTGGGTTGAATAGGATATTTAGGCTGTGCTCGGCCGGTGGCGTGGGATTCTGGCATGTCCGAAGGGTGCGAGCAAAGATGTCGATTTTCTTGTAGAAATTCTCGAAAGTCTGGCGTCTACATCAGGGTTTAATTGTGCCCCGATGGAGGCCGTCTTTGCAGGGTCCGTTGGGTGGATTTGGAATTTGACTATTTCATCCGCTGGTTTAAAAGAGGTGGACTTGGATCTTTTATCAAGTATCACATCGCCCCTGTTCACCGTGGAGCGCATCGCGGTGAGTTCCTCGGCCGCTAGGGCTTCGGATAGTGCCTCGAGGGCTAGTGCGGCTGTCTTATTTTCGGCGCGGAGTGCTATGTTCGGATCACTAGCGAGAGTGATAATTCCGTTGGGACCGGGCATTTTAAGCTTCATGTACCCATAATGGGGTATAGCTTGAAAAATTGTGAATGCCTCTCGTCCTAATAAAGCATGATATCCTTTGCTGAATGGAGCCACTTGAAATGTGACCTCCTCGGACCTGTAGTTGTCCGTGAGCGAACACTACGCCCAGCGTGATTTTTCTGTGCAGCATGCTTCTCGGTGGGATTATTCCTCTAAAGGTTGTGCTGCTTCGCTCAATGCGGTTCCAGTTTATTTCCATTTTTGAAGGGTTTCCTCATAGATGAGGTTTAGTCCGCTGCCGCCATCCATGAGTACCTTAGTAAGGCGAAAGCCGTCTACTATCGGGCTGAGGACCAATGCGGCTGGTGCCGGGCAGTTCGGAATTTAGGTTCGTCATTGGCATTGAAGGTAATAGCCGTGTCGCTCCATGGATTTATTGTTGCTACTTGGTAGACTTCGGCAAGGCTATGGAGTTGTCGTTTCGCATGTTATTGGATGCGAAAGTCTCAAGACTATTAACACCGTCTTTGGTGTTCTTTGGGCTGGGATTACGAAGCTAGAAGCTCTTCGCCACTTTTGGCCACCTGCCGTAGTATCCAACATGCTCAAGGCTATGAGTTGGAGTGGCGCCCTCGTGCTATGAATTTTGCAGGTCCGTTTAGCCAGCCCTCCGACGGTTCCGTACCCTTTAGGGGTTTTGGTTTTTGGTATTCAGCCCGGTGCTTGATAATGATGCACCCTTTGGTTCCGGACTAGGGATGTATTCGGGACGGATTATCCCAAAATTTACTTTCGGTTTTCAGCGCTCTCCATCGCATAGATACTTTTGTACGATGGTCTCCAAGTCAACAAAGCATGTAATGTCGCGCGACTTATGGCGTTTAGGATTCCTTGTCCGTGCAATTATTGCGAAGACCGAGATTGCGTTTTCCTCTCGGCAGTCCTTTATCCTGTCCATAACCGGGAGGAATCGGCCCGAGAGTGATGCCTTGTCTCGGCGGGCTCTTGCGAATTAGAGTTAGATTGCATATGTGCAGGCGGGTGGGTGGAACTAAGTCCGAACCCTACCCATCTCAAGGCTCGAAGGCCGAAGTTTCCAATTTTGGAAGCTTGGATTTTGGGCGTTGTCCAACGAGTGCAGTCCGATGCGACTTTAAGTTCAGTGTTTGATCGAGGCCCGCCCCTCCGCTGGGAATCCGACATGGGGGTTCGGGGATCGGACATGACTAGTTTTCAATACTGGGAGAAGCGTCGCCGATTGCTCCTCTACCCATCGCAGCGTGGTGGGTGACCTGGGGAGAGTTAATCTCTCTCGGATCGGTTTTAAGCCCAATCTGATCGTAGATCATGGCGACTCCTGGGGCAGCGATGCGATCCAAGAGCTCGTTTACGGACGAGAGCTCTATTGGATCCAGCCGCTCGGCGAATTCCGAGCTGACGTGAAGATTTCTTTTGATGATACAGGAGGTCATTGTCGAGCGATGGCGGACGGCGGTCATGAGAAAACCACCTAGCGGATAGTTTGGCGGCGGCCAAGGCTCCTTTGGCGAAAATACCGTCCTTGAAGGCGGAGGAGTCATCCTTCCTATCGGTGACGACACGGAGGAACTCTCAATGAAAGCACCAATGTCGGTGTCAAAACCGGCGGATCTCGGTAGGGGTCCCGAACTGTGCGTCTAGGCGGATGGTAACAGGAGACAAGGGACACGATGTTTACCCAGTTGGGCCCTCTTGATGGAGGTAAAACCCTACGTCCTGCTTGATTGATATTGATATTGTGGATGTTTACAAGAGTGGATCTACCACGAGATCAAGGAGGCTAAACCCTAGAAGCTAGCCTATGGTATGATTGTAAGGGTTGTTGTGATTGTAGTCCTACGGACTAAAGCCATCCGGTTTATATAGACATCGGAGAGGGCTAGGGTTACATAGAGTCGGTTACAATGGTAGGAGATCTACATATCCGTATAGCCAAGCTTGCCTTCCACGCCAAGGAAAGTCCCATCCGGACACGGGGTGAAGTCTTCAATCTTGTATCTTCATAGTCTTGGAGTCCGGTCGATGATGATAGTTCGGCCGATGATAGTCCGGCCGATGATGGTAGTCCGGCCATCCGGACACCCCCTAATCCGGGACTCCCTCAGTCATGTCAATCACATCATTCTCCTAATGATGTGATCCCGTTAATCAAATGACAACTCATGTCTATGGTTAGGAAACATAACCATCTTCGATTAACGAGCTAGTCAAGTAGAGGCATACTAGTGACACTCCGTTTGTCTATGTATTCACACATGTATTATGTTTCGGTTAATACAATTCTAGCATGAATAATAAACATTTATCATGATATAAGGAAATAAATAATAACTTTATTATTGCCTCTAGGGCATATTTCCTTGATCTCCCACTTGCACTAGAGTCAATAATCTAGTTCACATCGCCATGTGATTTAACATCAATAGTTCACATCTATATGTGGTTAACACCCATAGTTCACACCGATATGTGACCAACACCCAAAGGGTTTACTAGAGTCATAATCTAGTTCACATCGCTATGTGATTAACACCCAAAGAGTACTAAGGTGTGATCATGTTTTGCTTGTGAGATAATTTTAGTCAACGGGTCATCACATTCAGAGCCGTAAGTATTTTGCAAATTTCTATGTCTACAATGCTCTTGCACGGAGCTACTCTAGCTAATTGCTCCCACTTTCAATATGTATCCAGATTGAGACTCAGAGTCATCTAGATTAGTGTTAAAACTTGCATCGACGTAACCCTTTACGACGAACCTTTTTTCACTTCCATAATCGAGAAACATATCCTTATTCCACTAAGGATAATTTTGTCCGCTGTCCATTGATCTATTCCTAGATCACTATTGCACTCCCTTGCCAAGCTTAGTGGTAGGGTATGCAATAGATCTGGTACACAACATGACATACTTTATAGAACCTATGGCTGATGCATAGGGAATGACTTTCATTCTCTTTCTATCTTCTGCCGTGGTCGGGTTTTGAGTCTTACTCAATCTCACACCTTGTAACACAGGCAAGAACTCTTTCTTTGACTGTTCCATTTTGAACTACTTCAAAATCTTGTCAAGGTATGTATTTATTGAAAAACTTATCAAGCGTCTTGATCTATCTCTATAGATCTTGATGCTCAATATGTAAGCAGCTTCACGAGGTCTTTCTTTGAAAAACTCCTTTCAAACACTCCTTTATGCTTTGCGAGAATAATTCTACATTATTTCCGATCAACAATATGTCATTCACATATACTTATCGGAAAAGGCTGTAGTGCTCCCACTCACTTTCTTGTAAATACAGCCTTCCAAAAGTCTGTATAAAACCATATGCTTTGATCAACACATCAAAGCGTATATTCCAACTCGAGATGCTTGCACCAGTCCATTGATGGATCATTGGAGCTTGCACATTTTGTTAGCACCTTTAGGATTGACAAAATCTTCTGGTTGCATCATATACAACTCTTCTTTAAGAAAACCATTAAGGAATGCAGTTTTGACATCCATTTGCAGATTTCATAAAATGTGGCAATTGCTAACATGATTCGGACAGACTTTTAAGCATCGTACGAGTGAGAAAATCTCATTGTATTCAACATCTTGAACTTTGTCAAAACCTTTTTCGACAAGTCTAGCTTTGTAGATAGTACCACTACTATCAACATCTGTCTTCCTCTTGAAGATCCATTTATTTAACATGGCTTGCTGATCATCGAGCAAGTCAATCAAAGTCCATACTTTGTTCTCATACATGGATGATATCTCAGATTTTATGGCCTCAAGCCATTTCATGAATCTGGGCTCATCATCGCTTCCTCATAGTTCGTAGGTTTATCATGGTCTAGTAACATGACTTCTAGAATAGGATTACCGTACCACTCGGTGCGGATCTTACTCTGGTTGACCTCGAGGTTTTGGTAGTAACTTGATCTTGAAGTTTCATGATCATCATCATTAGCTTCCTCACTAATTGGTGTAGGCATCACTGGAACTGATTTCAGTGATGAACTAGTTTCCAATTCGGGAGAAGGTACAAATTACCTTATTAAGCTCTACTTTCCTCCCACTCACTTCTTTCGAGAGAAACTCCTTCTCTAGAAAGGATCCATTCTTAGCAACGAATGTTTTGCCTTTGGATCTGTGATAGAAGGAGTACCCAACAGTTTCCTTTGGGTATTCTATGAAGCGCACTTTTCGATTTGGGTTCGAGCTTATCAGGTTGAAAACCTTTTTCACATAAGCATCGCAACTCCAAACTTTAAGAAATGACGGCTTAGGTTTACTGCTAAACCATAGTTCATACGGTGTCGTCTCAACGGATTTAATGGTGCCCTATTTAACGTGAATGCAGCTGTCTCTAATGCATAACCCCAAAACGATATTGGTAAATCGATAAGAGACATCATTGATCGCACCATATTAAATAAAGTGCGGTTATGACGTTCGGACACACCATTACGTTATGATGTTCCATGTGGCGTGAGCTGTGAAACTATTCCACATTGTTTTATATGAAGGCCAAACTCGTAACTCAAATATTCTCCTCCACGATCAGATCATAGAAACTTTATTTTCTTGTTACGATGATTCTCCACTTCACTCTAAAATTCTTTGAACTTTTCAAATGTTTCAGACTTGTGCTTCATTAAGTAGATATACTCATATCTGCTCAAATCATCTTGTGAAGGTCAGAAAATAACGATACCTACCACGAGCATCAACACTCATTGGACCGCATACATCGGTATGTATTATTTCCAACAAGTCGGTATCTCGTTCCATTGTTCCGAACAACGGAGTTTTAGTCATCTTGCCCAAAAGGCACGGTTCGCAAGCATCAAATGATACATAATCAAGTGATTCCAAAACCCATCAAGCATGGAGTTTCTTCATGCGCTTTACACCGATATGACCAAAACGGCAGTGCCACAAATAAGTTGCACTATCATTGTTAACTTTGCATCTTTTGGCATCAATATTATGAATATGTGCATCACTACAATCGAGAGCCAACAAACTATTTTCATTGGGTGTATGACCATTGAAGGTTTTATTCATTTAAATAGAACAACAATTATTCTCTGATTTTAAATGAATAACCGTATTGTAATAAACATGATCAAATCATATTCATGCTCAACACAAACGCCAAATAACATTTATTTAGGTTTAACACTAATCCCGAAAGTATAGGGAGTGTGCGATGATGATCATATCAATCTTGGAACTACTTCCAACACTCATCGTCACTTCCCCTTCAACTAGACTTTGTTTATTCTGTAACTCCTGTTTCGAGTTACTAATCTTAGCAACCGAACAAGTATCAAATACTCAGGGGCTACTATAAACACTAGTAAAGCACACATCAATAACCTGTATATCAAATATACCCTTGTTCACTTTGCCATCCTTCTTATCCACCAAATATTTGGAGTAGTTCCACTTCCAGTGACCATTTCCTTTGCAGTAGAAGCACTCAGTTTCAGGCTTTAGGTTCAGCTTTGGGCTTCTTTGCGGGAGTGACAACTTGCTTGGCATTCTACTTGAAGTTCCCTTTCTTTCCCTTTGCCATTCTCTTGAAACTAGTGGTCTTGTCAATCATCAACACTTGATGCTCTTTCTTGATTTCTACCTTCGTCGATTTCAACATCACGAAGAGCTCGGGAATCGTTTTCATCATCCTTTGCATACTATAGTTCATCACGAAGTTCTACTAACTTGGTGATGGTGACTAGAGAATTCTATCAATCACTATCTTATCTGGAAAATTAACTCCCACTTGATTCAAGCGATTGTAGTACCCAGACAATCTGAGCACTTGCTCACTACTTGAGCGATTCTCCTCCATCCTTTAGCTATAGAACTTGTTTGGAGACTTCATATCTCTCAACTCGGGTATTTGCTTGAAATATTAACTTCAATTCCTGAAACATCTCATATGGTCCATGACGTTCAAAACGTCTTTGAAGTCCCGATTCTAAGCCGTTAAGTATGGTGCACTAAACTATCAAGTAGTCATCATATTGAGCTAGCCAAACCGTTCATAACTCTGCATCTGCTCCTGCAATAGGTCTGTCACCTAGCGGTGCATTAAGGACATAATTCTTCTGTGCAGCAATGAGGATAAACCTCATATCACGGATCCAATCCGCATCATTGCTACTAACATTTTTCAACATAATTTTCTCTAGGAACATATCAAAATAAACATATGAAAGCAACAATGCGAGCTATTGATCTACAACATAATTTGCAAAATAGTACCAGGACTAAATTCATGATAAATTTAAGTTCAATTAATCATATTACTTAAGAACTCCCACTTAGACAGACATCTCTCGAGTCATCTAAGTGATCACGTGATCCAAATCAACTAAACCATAACCAATCATCACGTGAGATGGAGTAGTTTTCAATGGTGAACATCACTATGTTGATCATATCTACTATATGATTCATGCTCGACCTTTCGGTCTCCGTGTTCCGAGGCCATATCTGCATATGCTAGGCTCGTCAAGTTTAACCTGAGTATTCCGCGTGTGCAAAACTGGCTTGCACCCGTTGTAGATGGACGTAGAGCTTATCACACCCGATCATCACGTGGTGTCTGGGCACGACGAACTTTGGCAATGGTGCATACTCAGGGAGAACACTTCTTGATAATTTTTTAGTGAAGATCATCTTAAAATGCTACCGTCAATCAAAGCAAGATAAGATGCATAAAGGATAAACATCACATGCAATCAATATAAGTGATATGATATGGCCATCATCATCTTGTGCTTGTGATCTCCATCTCCGAAACACCATCGTGATCACCATCGTCACCGGCGCGACACCTTGATCTCCATCGTAGCATCGTTGTCGTTACGCCATCTATTGCTTCTACGACTATCGCTACCGCTTAGTGATAAAGTAAAGCAATTACTGAGCGTTGCATTTCATACAATAAGCGACAACCATATGGCTCCTGCCGATTGCCGATAACCGGTTACAAAACATGATCATCTCATACAATAAAATATAGCATCACGTCTTGACCATATCACATCACAACATGCCCTGCAAAAACAAGTTAGGCGTCCTCTACTTTGTTGTTGCAAGTTTTATGTGGCTGCTACGGGCTTAGCAAGAACCGTTCTTACCACGCATCAAAACCACAGCGATAGTTTGTCAAGTTGGTGCTGTTTTAACCTTCGCAAGGACCGGCGTAGCCACTTTTCAGTTCAACTAAAGTGAGAGAGGCAGACACCCGCCGGTCACCTTTAAGCAACGAGTGCTCGCAGCGGTGAAACCAGTCTCGCGTAAGCGTACGGCGTAATGTCGGTCCGGGCCGCTTCATCTCACAATACCGCCGAACCAAAGTATGACATGCTGGTAAGCAGTATGACTTGTATCGCCCACAACTCACTTGTGTTCTACTCGTGCATATAACATCTACGCATAAAACCAGGCTCGGATGCCACTGTTGTGAAACGTAGTAATTTCAAAAATAAATCTACGCACACGCAAGATCATGGTGATCGCATAGCAGCGAGAGGGGGGAGTATAGTCCACGTACCCTCGTAGACCGTAAGCGGAAGCGTTATGACAACGCGGTTGATGTAGTCGTACGTCTTCACGATCCGACCGATCCAAGTACCGAACGTACGGCACCTCCGAGTTCAGCACACGTTCAGCTCGATGGCGATCCCGGACTCGATCCAGCAAAGTGTCGGGGATGAGTTTCGTCGAGACGACGGCGTGGTGACGATGATGATGCTCTATCGGCGCAGGGCTTCGCCTAAACTCCGTGATGATATGACCGAGGTGGAATATGGTGGAGGGGGCACCGACACGGCTAAGGAAGCGATCCGTAGATCAACTTGTGTGTCATATGGGGTGCCCCCCCGGCCCCGTATATAAAGGAGCAAGGGGGGAGGAGGCCGGCCCTAGGAGGGGGCGCGCCAAGTGTGGAGTCCTACTAGGACTCCCTAGTCCTAGTAGGATTCCACCTCCTTGTTGGAGTAGGAGAAGGGGAAGAGGGGAGATGAATAAGGAAAAGGGGGCTGCGCCCCTTGTCCAATTCGGACCAGAGGGGGGGCGCAGGCCTCCTTCCTTTTGGCCTCTCTCCTCTATTCCCGTATGGCCCAATAAGGCCCATATACTCCCCGGCGAATCCCCGTAACTCTCCGGTACTCCAAAAAATACCCGAATCACTCGGAACCTTTCCGAACTCTGAATATAGTCGTCCAATATATCGATCTTTACGTCTTGACCATTTCAAGACTCCTCGTCATGTCCCTGATCTCATCCAGGACTCCGAACTCCTTCGGTACATCAAAACTCATAAACTCATAATATAACTGTCATCGAAACCTTAAGCGTGCGGACCCTACGGGTTCGAGAACTATGTAGACATGACCTAGAACTATTCTCGGTCAATAACCAATAGCGGAACATGGATGCTCATATTGGCTCCTACATATTCTACGAAGATCTTTATCGGTCAAACCGCATAACAACATACTTTGTTCCCTTTGTCATCGGTATGTTACTTACCCGAGATTCGATCATCGGTATCAATACCTAGTTCAATCTCACATTGGCAAGTCTCTTTACTCGTTACGTAATGCATCATTCCGTAACTAACTCATTAGCTACATTGCTTGCAAGGCTTATAGTGATGTGCATTACCGAGAGGGCCAGAGATACCTCTCCGACAATCGGAGTGACAAAACCTAATCTCGAAATCGCCAACCCAACATGTACCTTTGGAGACACCTGTAGTACTCCTTTATAATCACCCGATTACGTTGTGACGTTTGGTAGCACCAAAGTGTTCCTCCGTAAACGGAGTTGCATAATCTCATAGTTACAGGAACATGTATAAGTCATGAAGAAAGCAATAGCAACATACTAAGCGATCAAGTGCTAGGCTAACGGAATGGGTCATGTCAATCACATCATTCTCCTAATGATGTGATCCCATTAATCAAATGACAACTCATGTCTATGGTTAGGAAACATAACCATCTTGATTAACGAGCTAGTCAAGTAGAGGCATACTAGTGACACTCTGTTTGTCTATGTATTCACACATGTATTATGTTTCCGGTTAATACAATTCTAGCATGAATAATAAACATTTATCATGATATAAGGAAATAAATAATAACTTTATTATTGCCTCTAAGGCATATTTCCTTCAAGACATGTGTTGTCATTTGATGAACGGGATCACATCATTAGAGAATGATGTGATGGACTGTTGGGGAACGTAGTAATTTCAAAAAATTTCCTACGCACACGCAAGACCATGGTGATGGCATAGCAACGAGAGGGGAGAGTGTCTGTCCACGTACCCTCGTAGACCGAAAGCGGAAGCGTTATAACAACGCGGTTGATGTAGTCGTACGTCTTCACGATCCGACCGATCCAAGCACCGAGCGTCACGGCACCTCCGAGTTACGCACACGTTCAGCTCGATGGCGATCCCGGACTCGATCCAGCAAAGTGTCGGGATGAGTTCCGTCAAGACGACGGCGTGGTGGCGATGTTGATGCTCCACCGACGCGGGGCTTCGCCTAAGCTCATGACGATATGACTTCTCGGCGCAGGGCTTCGCCTAAGCTCCATGACGATATGACCGAAGTGGAATATGGTGGAGGGGGCACCGCACACGGCTAAGGAACGATCCGTAGATCAACTTGTGTGTCATGGGGTGCCCCTGCCTCGTATATAAAGGAGCAAGAAGTGCGGCCAGCCCAAGAGGGGCGCTGGAGGAGTCCTACTCCCACATGAGTAGGACTCCCCCCCTTTCCTAGTTGGATTAGGATTGGAGGAGGGGAAGAGGGAAGGCGCCCCTCTCCTTGTCCTATTCGGACTAGAGGGGAGGCGTGCAGCCTGCCTGGCCGGCCCTTCCTCTTCTCTCTTATGGCCCATCAAGGCCCATAGACCCCCGGGGTTCCGTAACCCCGGTGTTCCGATAACTTCTGTTTTCATCCGGAACCTTTCCAAGTCAAACATAGGCTTCCAATATATCAATCTTTATGTCTCGACCATTTGAGACTCCTCGTCATGTCCGTGATCACATCCGGACTCGAACAACCTTGGTACATCAAAACTTATAAACTCATAATGAACTGTCATCGAAGCGTTAAGCGTGCGGACCCTACGGGTTCGAGAACTATGTAGACATGACCTAGAACCATTCTCGGTCAATAACCAATAGCGGAACCTGGATGCCCATATTGGTTCCTACATATTCTACGAAGATCTTTATCGGTCAAACCGCATAACGATATCGTTGTTCCTTTGTCATCGGTATGTTACTTACCCGAGATTCGATCGTCGGTATCCAATACCTAGTTCAATCTCGTTATCGGTAAGTCTCTTTACTCGTTCCGTAATACATCATCTCACAACTAACTCATTAGTTGTAATGCTTGCAAGGCTTATGTGATGTGTATTACCGAGAAGGCCCAGAGATACCTCTCCAGAGCAATCGGAGTGACAAAACCTAATCTCAAATCGCCAACCCAACAAGTACCTTTGGAGACACCTGTAGTACTCCTTTATAATCACCCGATTCGTTGTGACGTTTGGTAGTACCAAAGTGTTCCTCCGTAAGCGGAGTTGCATAATCTCATAGTTACAGGAACATGTATAGGTCATGAAGAAAGCATTAGCAATATACTAAGCGATCAAGTGCTAAGCTAACGGAATGGGTCATGTCAATCACATCATTCTCCTAATGAGGTGATCCCATTAATCAAATGACAACACATGTCTATGGTTAGGAAACACAACCATCTTTGATTAATGAGCTAGTCTAGTAGAGGCATACTAGTGACTATCTGTTTGTCTATGTATTCACACATGTATTATGTTTCCGGTTAATACAATTCTAGCATGAATAATAAACATTTATCATGGTATAAGGAAATAAATAATAACTTTATTATTGCCTCTAGGGCATATTTCCTTGATCTCCCACTTGCACTAGAGTCAATAATCTAGATTACACAGTAATGATTCTAACACCCATGGAGTCTTGGTGCTGATCATGTTTTGCTCGTGGAAGAGGCTTAGTCAGCGGGTCGCAACATTCAGATCCGTATGTATTTTGCAAATCTCTATGTCTCCCACTTGGAATTGGTCCCGAATGGAATTGAAGCGTCTCTTGATATGCTTGGTCCTCTTGTGAAATCTGGATTCCTTTGCCAAGGCAATTGCACGATATTGTCACAGAAGATCTTCATCGGTCCCGATGCACTAGGTATGACACCTAGATCGGAAATGAACTCTTTCATCCAGACTCCTTCATTTGCTGCTTCGAAGCAGCTATGTACTCCGCTTCACATGTAGATCCCGCCACGGCGCTTTGTTTAGAACTGCACCAACCGACAGCTCCACCGTTTAATAAAAACACGTATCCGGTTTGCGATTTAGAATCGTCCGGATCAGTGTCAAAGCTTACATCGGCGTAACCATTTACGACTAGCTCTTTGTCACCTCCATATCGAGAAACATATCCTTAGTCCTTTTCGGGTATTTCAGGATGTTCTTGACCGCTGTCCGATGATCCACTCTGGATTACTTTGGTACCTTCCTGCCAAGCTTACAGCTAAGCATCGTCGGTCTGGTACACAGCATTGCATACATGATAGAGCCTATGGCTGAAGCATAGGAACATCTTTCATTTCTCTCTATCTTCTGCTGTGGTGGGGCATTGAGTCGACTCAATCTTACACCTTGTAATCTGGTAAAAACCTTTCTTTGCACTGATCCATTTTGAACTTCTTCAAAACTTTATCAAGGTATGTGCTTTGTGAAAGTCAATTAAGCGTCTTGATCTATCTCTATAGATCTTGATGCCCAATATGTAAGCAGCTTCACCGAGGTCTTTCATTGAAAAACTTTTATTCAAGTATCCTTTTATGCTATCCAGAAATTCTATATCATTTCCAATCAATAATATGTCGTCCACATATAATATCGAAATGCTCTGAGCTCCCACTCACTTTCTTGTAAATCTGAGGCTTCTCCAAAAGTCTCAGATAAAACCATATGCTTTGATCACACTATCAAAGCGTTTATTCCAACTCGAGAGGCTTGCACTGGACCATAAATTGATCGTTGGAGCTTGCACACTTTGTTAGCACCCTTTGGATCAACAAAACCTTCTGGTTGCATCATATACAACTCTTCTTCTAGAAATCCATTCAAGAATGCAGTTTTTACATCCATTTGCCAAATTTCATAATCATAAAATGCGGCAATTGCTAACATGATTCGGACAGACTTAAGCATCGCTACGGGTGAGAAAGTCTCATCGTAGTCAAACCCTTGAACTTGTCGAAAACCTTTCGCAACAAGTCGAGCTTTGTAGACAGTTACATTACCATCGGCGTCAGTCTTCTTCTTAAATATCCATTTATTCTCAATGGCTTGCCGATCATCGGGCAAGTCAACCAAAGTCCATACTTTGTTCTCATACATGGATCCCATCTCAGATTTCATGGCTTCCAGCCATTTCGCGGAATCTGGGCTCACCATCGCTTCTTCATAGTTTGTAGGTTCGCCATGGTCAAGTAACATGACTTCCAGAATAGGATTACCTGGTGCGTATTTTACTCTGGTTGACCTACGAAGTTCAGTAGTAACTTGATCTGAAGCTTCATGATCATCATCATTAGTTTCCTCACTAATTGGTGCAGTTGTCACAGGAACCGTTTCTTGTGATGAACTACTTTCCAATAAGGGAGCAGATCTGATTATCTCATCAAGTTCTACTTTCCTCCCACTCACTTCTTTCGAGAGAAACTCCTTCTCTAGAAAGGATCCGAATTTAGCAACGAAAACCTTGCCTTCAGATCTGTGATAGAAAGTGTACCCAACAGTCTCCTTTGGGTATCCTATGAAGACACATTTCTCGATTTGGGTTCGAGCTTATCTGGTTGAAGTTTCTTCACATAAGCATCGCAGCCCCAAACTTTAAGAAACGACAACTTTGGTTTCTTGCCAAACCACAGTTCATACGGTGTCGTCTCAACAGATTTAGATGGTGCCCTATTTAACGTGAATGCGGCCGTCTCTAAAGCATATCCCCAAAACGATAGCGGTAAATCGGTAAGAGACATCATAGATCGCACCATATCAAGTAAAGTACGATTACGACGTTCGGACACACCATTTCTCTGTGGTGTTCGGGTGGCGTGAGTTCTTGAAACTATTCCACATTGTTTCAAACGTAAACCAAACTCGTAACTCAAATATTCTCCTCCATGATCCGATCGTAGAAACTTTATTTTCTTGTTACGATGATTTTCTACTTCACTCTGAAACTCTTTGAACTTTTCAAATGTTTCAGATTTGTGTTTCATTAAGTAGATATACCCATATCTGCTCAAATCATCTGTGAAGGTGAGAAAATAACGATACCCGCCGCGTGCCTCAACATTCATTGGACCACAAACATCAGTATGTATGATTTCCAACAAATCAGTTGCTCGCTCCATAGTTCGGAGAGCGGCGTTTTGGTCATCTTGCCCATGAGGCACGGTTCGCAAGTACCAAGTGATTCATAATCAAGTGATTCGAAGCCCATCGGTATGGAGTTTCTTCATCGTTTTATACCGATATGACCTAAATGGCGATTGCCACAAATAAGTTGCATTATCATTATCAACTCTGCATCTTTTGGTTTCAACACTATGAATATGTGTATTACTACTATCGAGATTCAATAAAAATAGACCATTCTTCAAGGGTGCGTGACCATAAAAGATATTACTCAATAGAACAACCATTATTCTCTGATTTAAATGAATAACCGTCTCGCATCAAACAAGATCCAGATATAATGTTCATGCTCAACGCTGGCACCAAATAACAATTATTTAGGTCTAAAACTAATCCCGAAGGTAGATGTAGAGGTAGCGTGCCGACCGCGATCACATTGACTTTGGAACCGTTTCCCACGCGCATCGTCACCTCGTCCTTTGCGGTGCTCGTCTATTCCGTAGTCCTGCTTTGAGTTGCAAATATTAGCAGAACCGATATCAAATACCAGTGCTACTACGAGCTCTAGTAAGGTACACATCAATAACATGTATATCACATATACCTTTGTTCACCTTGCCATCCTTCTTATCCGCCAAATACTTGGGGCAGTTCCGCTTCCGATGTCGATCGCTTGCGGTAAAACACTCGATTTCAGGCTTAGGTCCAGACTTGGTTTCTTCTCTTGAGCAGCAACTTTCTTGCTGTTCTTTTGAAGTTTCCTTCTTCTTTCCTTTGCCCTTTTCTTGAAACTAGTGGTCTTGTTGACCATCAACACTTGATGCTCTTTCTTGATTTCTACCTCCGCTGCTTTTAGCATTGCGAAGAGCTCGGGAATTGTTTTGGTCATCCCTTGCATATTATAGTTCATCACGAAGCTCTTGTAGCTTGGTGGCGTGATTGGAGAATTACATCAATGACACTATCATCCGGAAGAGTAACTCCCAGTTGAATCAAGTGATTATTATACCCGGACATTTTGAGTATATGTTCACCGATGAACTATTCTCCTCCATCTTGCAGCTATAGAACTTATTGGAGACATCATATCTCTCAATCCGGGCATTTGCTTGAAATATTAACTTCAACTCTGGAACATCTCATATGCTCCATGACGTTCAAAACGTCGTTGAAGACCCGGTTCTAAGCCGTAAAGCATGGCACACTGAACTATCGAGTAGTCATCGCTTTGCTCGCCAGACGTTCACAACTTCGGCGTAGCTCGCAGCGAGGCCTGGCACCCAGCGGTGCTTCGGGGCGTAATTCTTCGTGCAGCAATGAGGATAATCCTCAAATTACGGACCCAGTCCGTGTAATTGCTACCATCATCTTTCAACTTTGCTTTCTCAAGGAACGCATTAAAATTCAACGGAACAACAAAGACGAGCCATCTATCTACAAAGTAAACATAGACAAGCAAAAATACTATCGGTACTAAGTTCATGATAAATTTAAGTTTAATTAATCATATTAAAACCTCCCACTTAGACAGACATCTCTCTAGTCATCTAAGTGATTACGTGATCCAAATCAACTAAACCATGTCCGATCATCACGTGAGATGGAGTAGTTTCAATGGTGAACATCACTATGTTGATCATATCTACTATATGATTCACGCTCGACCTTCGGTCTCCGTGTTCCGAGGCCATATCTGTTATATGCTAGGCTCGTCAAGTTTAACTTGAGTATTCGCGTGTGCAATTGTTTTGCACTCGTTGTAGATGGACGTAGAACTTATCACACCCGATCATCACGTGGTGTCCGGGTACTCTGAACTTTTAGCAACGTTGCATACTCAGGAGAACACCTCTTGATTATTTTAGTGAGAGATCATCTTATAATGCTACCGTCAATCAAAGCAAGATAAGATGCATAAAGGATAAACATCACATGCAATCAATATAAGTGATATGATATGGTCATCATCATCTTGTGCTTGTGATCTCCATCGCCAAGCACCGTCATGATCACCATCGTCACCGCCCGACACCTTGATCTCCATCGTAGCATCGTTGTCGTCTCGCCAACTATTGCTTCTCGACTATCGCTACTGCTTAGTGATAAAGTAAAGCAATTACATGGCGTTGCATTTCATACAATAAGCGAACACCATATGGCTCCTCGCCGATTGCCGATAACTCGGTTACAAAACATGATCATCTCATACAATAAAATATAGCATCACGTCTTGACCACATCACATCACAACATGCCCTGCAAAAACAAGTTAGGCGTCCTCTACTTTGTTGTTGCAAGTTTTACGTGGCTGCTACGGGCTGAGCAAGAACCGTTCTTACCTACGCATCAAAACCACAGCGATAGTTTGTCAAGTTGGTGCTGTTTTAACCTTCGCAAGGACCGGGCGTAGCCACACTCAGTTCAACTAAAGTGAGAGAAGCGGACACCGCCGGTCACCTTTAAGCAACTAGTGCTCAAGCGGTGAAACCAGTCTCGCGTAAGCGTCTGGCGTAATGTCGGTCCGGGCCGCTTCATCTCACAATACCGCCGAACCAAAGTATGACATGCTGGTAAGCAGTATGACTTATATCGCCCACAACTCACTTGTGTTCTACTCGTGCACATGACATCAACGCATAAAACCAGGCTCGGATGCCATGTTGGGGGCGTAGTAATTTCAAAAATTCCTACGCACACGCAAGACCATGGTGATGGCATAGCGAGAGGGGAGAGTGTCGTCCACGTACCCTCGTGAGACCGAAAGCGAAGCGTTATAACAACGCGGTTGATGTAGTCGACGTCTTCACGATCCGACCGATCCAAGCACCGAGCGTCACGGCACCTCCGAGTTACGCACACGTTCAGCTCGATGGCGATCCCGGACCGATCCAGCAAAGTGTCGGGATGAGTTCCGTCGACCGACGGCGTGGTGGCGATGATGATGCTCCACCGACGCAGGGCTTCGCCTAAGCTCATGACGATATGACTTCTCCGGCGCAGGCTTCGCCTAAGCTCATGACGATATGACCGAAGTGGAATATGGTGGAGGGGGCACCGCACACGGCTAAGGAACGATCCGTAGATCAACTTGTGTGTCATGGGGTGCCCCCGCCTCGTATATAAAGGAGCAAGGGGTGCGGCCAGCCCAAGGCGCTCTGGAGGAGTCCTACTCCCAGGGAGTAGGACTCCCCCCTTCCTAGTTGGATTAGGATTGGAGGAGGGGAAGAGGGAAGGCGCCCCCTCTCCTGTCCTATTCGGACTAGTGGGGGGGGGGCGCGGCCTGCCCTGGCGGCCCTTCCTCTTCTCTCTTATGGCCCATCAAGGCCCATAGACCCCCGGGGTTCCAGTAACCCCGGTGTTCGGTGACTTCTGTTTTCATCCGGAACCTTTCCAAGTCAAACATAGGCTTCAATATATCAATCTTTATGTCTCGACCATTTGAGACTCCTCGTCATGTCCGTGATCACATCCGGGACTCGAACAACCTTGGTACATCAAAACTTATAAACTCATAATGAGCTGTCATCGAAATGTTAGCGTGCGGACCCTACGGGTTCGAGAACTATGTAGACATGACCTAGAACCATTCTCGGTCAATAACCAATAAGCGGAACCTGGATGCCCATATTGGTTCCTACATATTCTCTGAAGATCTTTATCGGTCAAACCGCATAACGATATCGTTGTTCCTTTTGTCATCGGTATGTTACTTACCGAGATTCGATCGTCGGTATCCAATACCTAGTTCAATCTCGTTACGGTAAGTCTCTTTACTCGTTCCGTAATACATCATCTCACAACTAACTCATTAGTTGTAATGCTTGCAAGGCTTATGTGATGTGTATTATTGAGAAGGCCAGAGATACCTCTCCGACAATCGGAGTGACAAAACCTAATCTCGAAATCGCCAACCCAACAAGTACCTTTGGAGACACTGTAGTACTCCTTTATAAACACCCGATTCACGTTGTGATGTTTGGTAGTACCCAAAGTGTTCCTCCGATGGCAGGAGTTGCATAATCTCATAGTTACAGGAACATGTATAGGTCATGAAGAAAGCATTAGCAATATACTAAGCGATCAAGTGCTAAGCTAACGGAATGGGTCATGTCAATCACATCATTCTCCTAATGAGGTGATCCCATTAATCAAATGACAACACATGTCTATGGTTAGGAAACACAACCATCTTTGATTAATGAGCTAGTCTAGTAGAGGCATACTAGTGACTATCTGTTTGTCTATGTATTCACACATGTATTATGTTTCCGGTTAATACAATTCTAGCATGAATAATAAACATTTATCATGGTATGAGGAAATAAATAATAACTTTATTATTGCCTCTAGGGCATATTTCCTTCATGGACAAGACCCATCTGTTAGCTTAGCATAATGATCGTTAAGTTTTATTGATATTGCTTTCTTCATGACTTATACATATTCCTCTAACTATGAGATTATGCAACTCTCGAATACCGGAGGAACACCTTGTGTGCTATCAAACGTCACAACATAACTGGGTGATTATAAAGATGCTCCATAGGTGTCTCCAAAGGTGTTTGTTGGGTTGGCATAGATCAAGATTATGATTTGTCACTCTAAGTATCGGAGAGGTATCTCGGGGCCCTCTCGGTAATGCACATCACTATAAGCCTTGCAAGCAATGTGACTAATGAGTTAGTTACGGGATGATGCATTACAGAACAAGTAAAGATACTTGCCGGTAACGAGATTGAACTAGGTATGATGATACCGATGATCGAATCTCGGGCAAGTAACATACCGATGACAAAGGGAATGACGTATGTTGTTACGCGGTTTGACCGATAAAGATCTTCGTAGAATATGTAGGAACCAATATGAGAATCCAGGTTACGCTATTGGTTATTGACTGACGATGTGTCTCGGTCATGTCTACATAGTTCTCGAACCCGTAGGGTCCGCACGCTTAACGTTCGATGATGATTTGTATTATGAGTTATGTGTTTTGGTGACCGAAGTTTGTTCGGAGTCCCAGATGAGATCACGGACATGACGAGGAGTCTCGAAATGGTTGACAGGTAAAGATTGATATATTGAAAGGTAGTATTCGGACACCGGAAGGGTTCCGGAGTGTATCGGTTACATACCGGAGTACCGGAGGGGTTACGGAACCCCCGGGGAAAGATATGGGCCATATGGGCCATTGGAGGGAGGCTAACCAGATGAGAAGGGGCTGGTGCGGCCCCACAAGGGAGGATGCCGAATTGGTTTAGGGAAGGGGGCGCCACCCCCCTTTCCTTCTCCTACTCACTCTCCTTCCCCCTTTCCACCTCCATGAGAAGGAAAAGAACGGGGGCCGAATCCTACTAGGACTAGGAGTCCTAGTAGGACCCCCCTAGGACCGGCCTCCTCCCTCTCCCTCCTTTATATACGTGGGCAGGGCACCCCAAAGGCACAACAGTTGTTTCTTAGCCGTGTGCGGTGCCCCCCTCCACAGTTTACCACCTCGGTCATATTGTCGTAGTGCTTAGGCGAAGCCCTGCGCGGATCACATCACCAACACCGTCACCACACGGCCGTGCTGACGGAACTCTCCCTCGACCCTCTACTGGATCAAGAGCTCGAGGGACGTCATCGTGCTGAACGTGTGCTGAACATGGAGGTGCCGTACATTCGGTACTTGGATCGGTTGAATCGTGAAGACGTTCGACTACATCAACCGCGTTACTAAACGCTTCCGCTTTCGGTATACAAGGGTACATAGACACACTCTCCCGTCTTGTTGCTATGCATCTCCTAGATAGATCTTGCGTGATCGTAGGGATTTTTTGAATTACTACGTTCCCCAACAGGTACCAATATAAACTTTGATTTATTTGGATGTGCGCTCAGCTAAACTAGCGAGCAAACAATTGCTGGCTAGCTATGCCCAGCAATATTACGCTCATATAAAATAAAAGAGGAAATTTCTAATAACATCTACTCGGATGTTACATGTCATATTGATTTTTTTTTTTGCGGGTGACAAGTCATACTGGCTGTTTTTACATGTCATATTGATCTGAGTTTATAAAACCAATTTATAAGTTTGTGGTTCATTACTTGGCCCAATTTTTTGATAGAAGATTCATATTGAAGAACCTTGTATCGAAATAACCCCTTCTTGTTTTGAGCCGAAACAAACGGTAAGCCACAAAAAAATTGCAATCATCAATGAAAAAAAGCAATAAACCTTCCTTTTTTATATATATTTGTAAATAAGCCTTCCCTGGCTCTTGTAGAAAGGATGGGTTTTTGAGAGCTGATCCGATTTCTGCGGTCCTTCCATTTCTCTCTTTCGTTGACAAAAAGTTTTGACCGAACAAAGAGCTGGGCGCAGCATAACTCTCGCATCGCAGCCATCCATTCGCCACCGATCCAACCGTCCATTGCCCGCGCGCGCGCGGATCGACGGCCCCACACTTCTCCCTTCCCGCGCCTTTTAAATAGCCTCCCCAAACCCGTCGTCCAACACAACCCACTCCCGCCTTCTCAAATTCCCCATCGCGCCAAATCTCTCCGCACCTCCAACCAACCCCTGCCTCGAGCCGCAATGGACGCCCCCGCCGCCGGCGCCGTCTCCAAGGCGAAGAAGTACGTGGTGGGGCGCAAGCTCGGCGGCGGCCCCAGGAAGAAGGCGGTGGCGCGGTCCGTCAAGGCCGGGCTGCAGTTCCCCGTCGGCCGCATCGGGCGCTTCCTCAAGAAGGGCCGCTACGCGCAGCGGGTCGGCATGGGCGCCCCCGTCTACCTCGCCTCCGTCCTCGAGTACCTCGCCGCCGAGCTTCTCGAGCTGGCCGGGAACGCCGCCAAGGACAACAAGAAGTCCCGCATCATCCCGCGCCACCTGCTGCTCGCCATCCGGAACGACCAGGAGCTCGGCAAGTTGCTCGCCGGCGTCACCATCGCGCACGGCGGCGTGCTGCCCAACATCAACCCCGTGCTGCTCCCCAAGAAGACGGCGGAGAAGGAGCCCAAGTCGCCCAAGAAGGCCGCCAAGTCCCCCAAGAAGGCTTAGTCGATTACTGTCTAGTGATTCCTGATAGTAGTAGTGTTCTGTTTGGATAATGATGTCGATGCAGTAATGTTCTGTTCAGCTGAGAGAAAAAGAGAGTCAGAAATCTCTCTGACTTGCAGTAAATTCATTCTCTGTTAGTATCTGTCTGTTCATGATTTTGCAATGCTATGGAGTTTTACATCTGTGTGGTGGGACAAATCGTTGTATTTACCAATCGTTTGAATCTGACAAATTCACCTGGTCTAGTTATTAGAGAAAGAAGTCAGAGTTGCAAACTGAAGAAGCCGAGGAGAGCATACCCAACCTGCATTTTACCTGTCACGTATTACGCGTTCAGGTTCAGACATTTGTGCATGTCGAGTACTATCAAATGTCAACGTTTCACCTATGCTATGCCCAGCTTCTGTAGAATACATGGTTAGCTACAGAAGCATTTTCCCGTAATTGGTTGTTGCCCAACCCAATATCACCACATTCTGCCTGAATAAGTTCAGTTGCACATCTTTGAAACAAATGCAGAGAAAACCATTCTTGATAGCCTACAGTTGCTGACTTGCTGTGATCATTGCTTTGTTTATATGCATTGCTTGCTTTTCTATCTAAACTGAAACCTATTCTTGATGTATATGTATTGGCTAAACCGAACACACTAATTATAAAACCAGCAACTGATACACATGATCGTTGCCAAATAAGTAGATAACTCAAACTTCAGTAGTATATATTCAGGGTTAGATAGAGGAGTTTGGTCCCAGGAAACATTCAGGTTATGCAGTGGATAATGAAGCAAGTTTGGCTGATGTCGCAAATGGTCATCGCATCCCTGTTCTAGTGTCCCGGTTATTCACATTTAAGGCATAACACCAATTTATGTTTGATAAGAGTTAGATGGACCCATTTTAAGCAATTAAGATGGCAAATTCGGTGATCTTACTATGCTAGAAACAAGGTCCTATACAAGGATCGAATAACCACAACAATTCAATTAAACATTCTAGAACCAAGATAACACCTCATTGTGCCGCATAAAACATAGACATGAAATCGGGGAGACGCTGAATGAAAATTGGGGCACAGCTAACCCCGCTAGCACGACCCACTGAGAACACTCACAAGAAGGGGACATCTTTGTTGAAGAATAAATGGGCCGACCAGTTAGCAATTTTTTTTTCTCGAAAATGACTAGTTAGCAAGTGATGAAAAGAAACAATTTGGAGAGTAATATTTTATGGCACAATGCTAATATACCAACAACACCAAGCATGGATCTAACAATTATGCTACCAGCCCTTAGTTTCATGCAATTGCTACTAAAGGGGAGAGTAGTCTACTCTGGCGGTGGTACAAAAGTTAACAGAAGAAAAATGGATTAGCTAACTGGATCAGTGTTTCATTTTCAACATAGCGTATGAAAAAACACCATAGCTTAATTAGGAATTCTGAGCAAAGGAAATGGGGATGGTAAAGGCTCTCAAGTAAAAAGGCTTCCAACTCATTTCAACTTCCAAGCAACATTTGAAGCAGCACCTCATAATTGTCTGGAGGGATTGTATGGAGAGATTGTTTTTTGAAACTATGATGATTTTTATAGAAAATTCACAAACTATACGCCCTAATGCATAAAAATTGAAACTATGACCCCGTTGGCCTACCATTGGCCCAAGAGGGACTTTTCGGCCTACCATTGGCCAAAGTGGGCTCTTCAGCCTCCCGTTGGCCGAAGAGTGCGCAGCTGGGCCGAAGATAGTATCTTTGGCTTCCCGTTGGCCGAAAAGCACTCTTCGGCTTCCCGTTGGCCGAAGAGTGTCAGGGGCACAAAACACAATTAAGATGGTCTTAAATGAAAAAGTTATCAACATGAAAAATCTATCATCGAAAAACGGTTGATTTTGATATAAAAATCGTCTTAATCCGAGGTCGTATGCAACCTGTAGAGTCAAAATAAGGTCAAGGGCAGAAGCTGCAGAGTTACTTCGGACAGACCGAATGGATGTCAGAAATTTTGTCACGGGACACCCGGTGCACTCGGTGAGACCGTGTGGAATATAGAAGAGTACACAAGTTTGGTCACGTTCACTCGGTGAGACCGAACGAAACCACTCGGAGGCTCCGAATGGATCCGAAAAATTGCCAAAGATTCATGTCCGAGTTAAAGTTAGGATTTTTGATCCGAAAAATTGTTCTTCTGCACCGGGAAGACTGCTTGCGTACCGCGCTTCCGGCCGGGTCTCCTTCAACGTGAGCTATGGTGCATCACCCCCCGGCGTCGAGGGTACACGGTGACGTTTTTGTGTGCATCACCCCCGGCGTTGAGGGTACACGGTGACAGGCTTGAGAGGTGGCATTTGCCTCTACTTTGCATGGTGGATGACGCCACCGCCGAAAGTTTTCTCAATTCCTGCCATCGCAACATAGACATTTCTTCAGTTCCGGCATGTGCCTTCTCGGTGCAGACGAACAATGCCCACATCGATTTATGAGGCGGCTGGGCTTCCCGTACAATAAAAGGACTAAAAATTATAACAAAAAATCTTTGGCATTTTTTCGGAGCCTCCGAGTGGTTTGGTTCGGTCTCACCGAGTGAACATGACCAAACTTGTGTACTCTTTTGTATTCCATACGGTCTCATCGAGTGCACCAGGTGTCCCGTGACAAATTTTCTGACATCCATCCGGTCTGTCCGAAGTAACTCTGCAGTTTCTGCCCCTGACCTTGTTTTGGCTCTACAGGTTGCGTACGACCTCGGATTAAGACGTCTTTTATATCAAAATCAACCTTTTCGACGAGATGAAGATTTTTCATGTTCATAACTTTTTCATTTGAGACCATTTTAATTACGTTTTGTGCCCCTGACACTCTTCGGCCAACGGGAAGCCGAAGAGTGCTCTCCGGCCAACGGGAAGCCGAATATACTATCTTTGCCCAGCTGGGCACTCTTCGGCCAACGGGAGGCTGAAGAGCCCACTTCGGCCAATGGTAGGCCGTAAAGTCCCTCTTCGGCCAACAGAAGGCCGAAGGGGTCATAGTTTCGATTTTTATGCATTGGGGCATATAGTTTTCGAATTTGCTATAAAAATCATCATAGTTTAAAAAAAATCGTATGGAGAAGTGTAACTTATAGATTATAGGCAGGCACAGCCAGACAGTAAATAACAAGAAGATAGTATATATTTTCTCATATATGTTCATCATTTGTATTTTTAGGGTTCAACTTAAAAAATCATTATCTTATGGATTACAAGTCCTGTGACTGTGATACTCCTATCTCTGTCTTAAAGTAAATTCTTTGCTCTGTCGTCCATCTGTTCATGATTTTCAATCTCCAGACCTGTATTTTCCACTTGTTTGAATTTGGCAAATTCACTTGGCCTGGTAAATAGAAAGACTAGTGAAAGCTAGTTGCAAGATTAACAAGTCAAGGAGCATCTCCTAACCATAGTCATGTATGAGGTCAGATATACTGGAATTTAGGTTTAGACATTTGAATATATAAAGTACAATGCCCAGCTTATGCAGGAATAATGGGTTATGTCACCGATCGCTACATTCTAGAACATGTACCATGTTGTTTGGTGAGTGAATAAGTTTAGTTGCACATAAAATTCATATTTAGACATTCCAAAAAATCTAAAATTATTTGGCAACATATCTGTAGGGTGTGTCTACAACTCCGAAAAAAAATCAGCTCAAAACTCAATGTATACTTAGAGATTAAAAAAGACAAATTTGAATGTGAATAGTGGCAGTTTTGGGTGAATAGTATTTTCACACTATTCACATCCGATTTGATCATTTTTGTTTCTATTAGTGTAGGTCGAACTAGGAGCTCAAACTTTTTAAGCTTGTACATCAAACATTGATGTGTGCATACAGTTTTTTAATGGAGGAACCGTGCTGATTGAATGGAAGTATATTATGTGGTGCTAATTTTGGAAGTGAAACACGTCAAGGATCTAAAGGCATCTCTAACTGAATCCATAAATTTTAACTCCCCAATCGCCTCCTCGAACCTTTACTTCTCAAATCAGAGAAACTAAACAAACACGGAGCTAATCGAACCCCTAAAACTTAGCTCCCTATTTATTTTGCCAATTCTTCAGTCTTTTGGTTCATATACTCCATTTAAACCAGATATTTGCACACATTTTAATTCAAAACATGATAACTTAAGTGCACAGAAATCAATAACACTTTAAATTCAATGTTTTCAAATTTAATTATTCAAATTCAAACATATGAAAGGATCCAAATAAGTAAGGCATGATAAAAGCACAAGGATCAAGTGCTATGAAGTGCCCACAAGTGTTCAACAAGACCATCTTGGAGCTGGTGATGAACTTCTTGATTCTCGATCCTTTGTTGAGCTACGAGGAATCTTTGATACGGTTTGATAGGATTGCTACTAACGATGTATTAAAAGTTTGACATTCCTCTCATCCTCAATGATCATGTTATGCAAGATGATACATGCTGTCATGATTCTTGATGTGCCAGAGGACATGTTGCTTCGAATACTCGACGAGGTGAACAATTACAAAGCGCTTTTGAAGCACCGAAGCTCTCTCAACATCCTTTCTTGCTGACTTGCAAAGTGAGATCTGTTGTTGCCGACCATACATTGAATTGTCTTCACAAATGTGGCCCATGAAGGATAGATGCCATCAGCAAGGTAGTATCCAGTGGCGGAGCTTGATACAAATTGCTGGGGGGCCAATGCAAAAACATGAGTATTTAGAGGTGTAAATTGCTACAAATTATCTCATCTAAGCCTCTCACAAAAATTTCCTTCAGAGGTTGGCACAAGGCTGGGGGGCAGCGCCCCCCTGGCCTCAACATAGCTCCGCCGGTGGTAGTATCACATTGTGTACCCATGGACATCAGTAAAAATAGTTGCAAGGTGAATCATCTCTGGCAACAACACTACTCCCTCCGTTTCTAAATATAAGTTTTTCAAGAGATTCCACTATATAGACTAGATATGAAACAAAATGAATGAACATATACTCTAAAAGGCGTCTATATACATCCGAATATAATCTATATAATGAAACCTTTAAAAAGACTTATATTTAAGAACGAAGGGTATAGTAGGAAAACCCCTCATAGGTTTTTATTATTAGCAGCGTCCACATCTATACGGACGCTCTTAGTAACTTGCTTAACTGGCAGCAGCATGCGGGGAAAATAAGAACGCTGCAGTAGTGTGCGATTTAGCGGCGTCCAAGGAAACGAAACACTACTATAATTGAGTACATGAAGGTAGACGGTTTGCCATAAATCCCTAGCAGCATGCAGGCTTAGGCCCTGTTTGGTTTATAAGTCTTAGGACTTTTTTTAGTCCTAAATTATAAGTCCCAAGTCTCTAAAAAGTCCTCACTTGTTTGGTTCTTGCAACTTAACATGGACTAAAATACCATATTACAACTATAAGTCCCTATAAGACTCTTCTTAAGAGTCTTATTTCATAAGTCCCAAATGCCCATCTTAGGTCCCTATAAGTTCCTCCAGTTTGGTTTAGATGAGACTTAAAGAGACTTTTTTAAGTCCCTACACCAATAAGTCCCTGTAACCAAACACCCCACCGCCAGTGTCACTTCAAGTAGCAGCGTGTTGGCACAGTCCGAACTCTGCTACTGTTATGTCTGTAGCCACGTTTTGACTCCTGGGACGCTGCTAACTTGCATTTTCCAGTAGCGTTTAGCTCCAGAGGAATGCTCCTAACTGTTGCACGCAATAATAATTTTTTATGACACTTTGAAGTAATAAATTAAACATGGGAAGTATAATTCTCATACCCGTTTTACATCTAACCTATAAAGCCTCAAGAAGTGCTAGGCACAACCGATGCCTCCAGCGCACGGTACCACGCGAGGGAAAGAAAACCACCGCACCACGCCGCACATGGGGTGCAGCGCACCAGGCGAGCGGCAAAATCACCGCATCGCGCAGGGTAGAAAACGGCATCGAACCCTAGCCCCGATCCACGCCCCTCGCTCCTCCCTCCCTCGTCCGCCGCCACTCCCTCCCACCACCTCCTCCTGCGCCCTAGGAGCCCCGCCGCCGACTGCTACTTCTCCACCGCCTCGCCTCTTCCTCCTCCTCGCCTTCCCATCGCTCGGGCGCAGGCTGCTGTGGCCAAGCACTTCGCGGGCGAACCCGTCTCCACCGCCTGCTCTGGGTTCGCGCGGGACGGGCTCCCCCGCGTGGCCGGCCTCGACGAGCACGACCTCGATCCGGCCTCAGCCGGAGGACCTCGAGCCAAGGAGTGCGGCCTCGATCGGGACTCGGCATCTGGGGTGACGGCAGAGGAGGAGGGGAAAGGAGGGGAGCAGAAACCAACATCTTGGGCGGCGGTGGCTGGACTCCATGAGCCGGCCGGCGACGGCGGCGCTGCTGGATTCGATCTGCAGGTGAGAGAGGGAGGTGTGGCTTCAAATTGGAGAGGGACTCCATCGGCGTCGGCCAACGCGAGGATTGGTGCCGCTCTCCTCGTAGGCCCTCGCTCCAGGTCGCCGAGGAGGGGCTGTAGCCGAGTCTGCATAGTTGAGGGTAGGGAGGGCTGAGGTGGGAGGGGAAGGAGATGGTCATGGATCTACTCGAGAAGGTGAGAGGACGAAGACAGAGGGGGTGCTCGAGGTGGTCAAGGCGGAGCAGCAGAGGACAGCTCGTCCACGAGCTCAAGTTTAAGGCGGTGAGATCCCTTCCCCATCTCTCATTATCTCTGTTTTTCCACACCAAAACACCCAGCCCCCTGCGTGCGCTTCACCTTTTCCTCCTTGTCATCGCTCAACAGGACGGCGGCCTCAACGGGTGGGTGACGACATCTACACCTGGTTCCACCTTGCTGTGGCAAAATAGGAGGCCATTCGTGCAGTCATGCAGCGGATGGAGTCCTCGGCAGGTGGGTGATGGAGGCTGTAGATGATGCACGATGACGGCTCCCAGCGAGTATCCTTTTCTCTGTAACAGATTTGATTCTTTACGTTTTAGTTTGCATATGCTGGCGATTGCCTTCTATTTGCGCTCAATCGGCGTATGTATGTGTGCCGGTAGAAGTGGGACCAACGACTTCGTTAGGAGCAGTCTATTTTAACTCACACATTCCTTGAACTGAACAAATACATTTGAGTTCTTCCATTTCTGAATTTATGCTTCTGTATAATGTCATACCTTCAGTTTAATTTGGGTCAGTAATGACCGGCTCACCAATCGATTAGGTTTAGAACAAATTGTACTGGATCTTTGTTAGGCATCGTCCTGTATATGCATCCAACTATAGCCTATGCCTGACCTTCATGTTATCTTTTCATGGTCATGGAAAATTTAATGATCAGCGGATTCGTCAAGGCCACGTCCGCGGCATGGCGAGACGCCTGCGAAGCATTGCTTGCTTCCATGCCGACACGAGCTGCCAGTCCACCCAACTCACGAATAGCCTCGCTGGTCTCCAATCCAGCGCCCACCCTATGGCACAGCTCCACCGTGCTGACTGATGCTGCCTACGGCATGGAAAGGGCAAGTATCTTCTTACCCTTTTATCTCAGTATGTGTCCTAATGTGGTGGATGGACTTGGTAACATTGTTTGCTACGATCGAGGACCCAGCACAACTTGTTGTCGAGAGACGTGCAGAAAGTCTGATAGTAGTTGTTGTATTCGAGTTGATTTCTATCCCGAGAGCATCAATCTTGGCACACTCTTTGAGAAGCAAACAATATGCTCAACATCTCAAATTGTTCATGAATTAAGATTTTACCATGATTACTTTTCCTTAATTTGGAATATTTCTATTAATAGGGTTCTGTTAAACGTGAACATGTTTGCGTCAAGGCTTTGTTGATGGTTGAAGAAGAAATCAAGGTCGCCAAAACTCGGGTGCTGCTGAATTGCTACATTACTCCACTGCAAAAAAGTAAGAAGAGGGTAACTTCTTTACCAAGTCCAAATAACACTGCATCCTACTTTGGCTGTTGATATCATCCTACTTTGGCGTGCTCTCCCTCTGCATCGGGGTTCTGATGGAGGCGCTTCGTGTGGTAGCGCTGGACAGCGGCAAGAAGGAAGAGCTCGGGCCACCCGCGACGCCAGGCCGCCGGCCCTCCTCCCTCAACCTCAAGGCGGCGAAGAGATGGTTGACATGGTGCTGCAGCTCCGCAGGTACCGGCTTCTACAACGTCTCTTGCTCTCTCAATTTTCTTGCCTCCCCTGGAATTCAATGGACGAAGAACATGTGTTGAAACTAAATGAGGTTTGGGCTATGTGATTGCACCCTGTTTGTGTGCCGGCAGGGCAAGGGATTTGTTTTTGCTGCAGTTAGCAAAGAAATAATGAAGTGATATTTATTCGATTCTCATCCTTTCACTGTTTTGAGTTCTGCTTATGCTTATTACAACCTGGTGATTCCATCTGCACCGGGGTTCTGATGGCGGTGCTTCGTGTGGCAGCGCTGGACAGCGGCAAGAAGGAAGAGCTCGGGCCACCCGCGACGCCAGGCCGCCGACCCTCCTCCCTCAAGCTCAAGGCGGCGAAGAGATGGCTGAGATGGTGTTGCAGCTCCGCAGGTACCGGCTTCTACAACGTCTCTTGCTCTCTCAATTTTCTTGCTTTCCCTGGAATTCAATGGATGAAGAACATGTGTTGAAACTAAATGAGGTTTGGGCTGTGTGATTGCACCTTGTTTGTGTGCCGGCAGGGCAAGAGATTGTTTTTGCTTCAGTTAGGAAAGAAATAATGAAGTGATATTTATTCGATTCTCATCCTTTCACTATTTTGAGTTCTGCTCATGCTTATTACAGCCTGGTGATTAGAGTCAATAGTTTGCTCTTGGCTCTCAAAATAGTTTGCTCTTGGCTCTCAAATACTTCTATTGGTGACTCACTTTCAAAATACAGATTAGATGCTTCACTGAATGTTATCCCCCAAGAAGTGTCGTGCTCTCCTTTGTTCTGAGCTTGTTGTGTGTTGCGCTCGCGTCGCTGCCGTTTTTGTGTCGGTGTTGCCGCCAGGGAGGGCTTGGTTTAATGTACTGTATGAACCAAACAGACCCCAAGTCTTTTGACTCTAACCATTCATTTAGCATGTTGACTATGTACTAGGCAACATCTTAATATGTAGAATCTTTTATGACATTAAATATAAAACAAAGTGGGATGATAATTGTGATTAGTGTATGATCCTGCCAATTCAACTGGCCCTAATAATTAATCATACATAATTACTTGCATATGTCCTTTCTAATACTACAGTCTATGTGATCCCAGATTGCAATTTTGTTGGGAAATCTCAGCTTTGATTTAGAATACCAACGCTAACAAAATTCTATTTAGTTTCTGCTGTTTTGGAAAGGTTGCCTACTATACCACTATTTTTTATTTAGCTTGGCTTCAATGTTGTATTGCTGATCGTCTATTTAGACACCAAAAAACCATATTAGAACACAGACAATTAAATGATTCTGCCCCTGCTATCAAAGTGGCCTCTCAGACTGAAGAAGGTGCCACTGCTGAAAATATTGTTCAGCCTGCATCCGTGCTAAATGTTCGTGCCTATGCTTAATATGCAGATATCATACCCATTCTGCATAGATCATGCTTGATGTACAATGATCTTTGATAACACCAAATTATACAGGTTGGAGAGGAAACTGAAAGTGCATCTGCTGAGGATCCAAAGAACATGCTTCCTGACCCCTCTAAGACCAAAAGGTGAAAACCCCTCCTATAGAACAAATTAGATTGTTGTGTTAGATTATGGAACGGCTCCTGCTTTGGTATATGCATTTGATCTCTACTTTTTCTAATATAAGTTCTAAGGTTCAGTTATTTTTCTACTTGCTTCTTGGTCACAACAGTTACAAATTTACTGAGTGCGGGTTTGTTACCAGGCTCAATTCCTTTTCTGTACCTCACTGATATATGCAGATTAATCACTTACTCACAAAAAAACACAGCCTTTTACTATTTAGTTACTCGCTAATAAATTGCAGATTAGATGCCTAAACAGTAATACTACCCTCCCATTTAGGAATTTACGAAGCCTTCCCTTCTTTACAATGAAAAACATTGTTCCCTTTGTATGTTGACTATGTTTTCTCTCTTCACTGATGCGTCTAATGCTGTTTGATCAGACTTCTCTTTCTAGATTCATGAGAGGGTTAGTAAAATATATATGTACCTTCAGCATTTTTATGTGTATTACCATTTCTTTCCTGTTGCATGCGCCTGCAAATTGATTATCTATGGAGTTGGTTTCCTATGTGCTAGGGTTCAATGAGTCCTCTGTTTGTTTATGTTGTCTTGCAATTTCCGTGTCTAATCTTTATGCACTTCCTGTGTATACAACATTCTGAAGATCTAGCCTTTATCACCAGGAACAAAGTTGTTAACGTGTCATTGTTTTTGCTAATTGATCAAATTCAGAACAGGCAATGCCGCCAAGGGAGTTGGCGCACCAAAGAAAACGAGGCAGTAGTTCTTCCATGGAGCACTTCTTCCATGCCGTTATCTAGATATGTACATACGGTACGACTAACGTTTCTTTGGTTCTACTTATTCTGCAACTGTGATTAATGGTATGGTGCAGTATGCTAATAACTGTAATATCTCTTCTTTGTCAAGGTATCTTCTATATTCTGCTTGCTAATCAAGCGAAGTCTATGCTGGAAGGGTATCATGCTGACCATTTAATTGAATTTCTCTTACAGAAACCAATATTAATTTATTCAGAGAACATCCTTATTTTTATTTGTGAGATAATTAAAAAAGATGTTTATCTTTCCGAGCGACATCGGACATCCTATAATTTTGAGCACCACCTCGAAGCAACCAGAAATAGTTTCTGGTAGACTTTGGTCAATGTATCCTGGCCTGCATGCTTTGGTGGTTACGAAAACAGCGACCTTTTGTTTCGCATCAATGAGACCAATCTTTCCCCTTTCGGAGAACTCCGAGCAAGCTATATATAAACTTTAGTCTTCCCCTGCTGCTTCTATGGTGAAAAGTACTGTGTAATGTAGTCTATCATCTTTAGATTATATTGTTCTCTTTGTAGTGAAAAGCGGTTTATCACCGCTTATTGTATATATATGTGAAGAACTCCTCTTCTGATACTGTTTCCTGAAAACTATGACTCAAGAAACAAGCTTCCTTTTATGCATGCTTTTGCTTCAATGCTTTCATCAGAGCTTCCCCCTGATCAAGTCTTCCGATCACAGTGTATGCAATAAATTAAAAGCAATTACATTCCTGTTTATTTTACAAACGCTCTTCAACAACAACTACATCTGCAGAAAGTCAAGATTACTTTCCTACTTGACTTAGTGCATCGTTTTCAATCTTATGTGCTAACTACATATAGTATATGAGCTATTCTTTTCATGCAACAAATATATTAATGCATTCTCTCACAATAATTGGCTTACATTCGGCCTTTGCGCCATTGGCGCAACGGGTCATCTAGTTTTCTTAAAAATACGACAAATGTCGTAGTGTTTGAAATGTCTCATAAAATTTACTCCCTCTATTTCTAAATATTTGTCTTTTTAGAGATTTCAAATGGACTACCACATACGGATGTATATAGACATATTTTAGAGTGTAGATTCACTAATTTTGTTTCGTATGTACTCACTTGTTGAAATCTTTAGAAAAACAAATATTTAGGAACGGAGGGACTAGTTTATAAAGTTTAGTTTATGAAGTTCTATGGGATCAAACGCCCCTGTTGCGCAAACTAGCAGCGTGCATTAACAGTCAAATGCTGCTAAGTTATTTTCTATATTCAATCCCCTTCAAAAGACACAACAACATTCAATAAATCCATAAGTGTGCATGTAACTATAAAATGGTGCATATGATATGCCAACAAACTTTTGAAGTAAAAGCAAGTCCTCCTCCTCCAAGAAAGAAAGTTAGGGTTCGTGCCTCTCGCCGGCGCCGGCGCAGGTCCGCCTCGTCTCTGGTGGCCCTAGGGCCATGGAGGCGCGGTGGATCCTGGCAAGGGCCGGCGGGAGGGCTCCGTTTTTAGTCGTTTTTTTCAATTTTGTTAGGGTTTGTGTCCTACTCAGGAAGGCGAGACGGCGGCGGCTCCCTGAAGATGGAATAAAGGTCTTCCCGCCTAGCCCCCGTTCCGACGATGCGTCTAGCATCGTTGGTGGGTGTGTGGAGGTGTGTCTCCGGCAGATTTATCTTTGGTGGATTTGCTCGGATCTCGTCGTTGTTCGTCTATGTTCGTGTGTTTTCGGTTTGGATCCTTCCGATCTACGTTATTTTTCATCGGCGGCGGTTGTTGTTCTGGGGTGCTGGTCCTATGAGGCCTTAGCACGACGACTTCTCGACTGTCTACTACAACAAGTTGTGCCCGGCTCCGGCGATGGAGGGGCCATGAGGCGGCGCGCCTTCGGCTCGCTTCGGTGCTTGTAGTCGTCGCTAGGTGGTCTACGAATCTGGATGTAATTTTTATTTCTGGTATTCGTTGTACTGCCATGATTGAAGATGAATAGATTGGAAGTTTTTCGCAAAAAAAAAACAAACTTTTGAAGTGAAATATAGGACAACACTACCATCTATCTCTCAAAGCAGGCACACTTTTCAGAACTCTTCGTGCGCATACAAACCATACCGCACGGGTTTTAGTAACTTCCCGCTCACGCTCACGCTCACTCTCTCTTCTTCCTCTCCCCATCTCTTTGCGACCTCTCTCTCCGCCGCGCCCACCATTCTAATCGCGAAATCCACGGCCGCGGAGTTTCGACACCGACGCTTATTGGCGATGTTCGTGCCGCCGGTCGGTGTGCACGCGCCATGCTAGTACGTGTAATTTCCACGGCGGCCTCCTCCTCTCGATCAATCCATCCGCCCACAATTGTTTGAATGCGTATACCTAGTTTATAATTCTTAGTTAAATTTAGTTTATTTGGCCAGTGTACCTACTTTATAAGATTAGTCAGATCGATTAATTTGTGTTATATATGCATAGTTTAGATCGATTATAGCTATATAGTAGATTGATTAATTAGTATGTACAACTTGATTTTAATTATCACAATTTGAGTGTGCAAATGGTTAATCAATTAAGAAAAAAATATGTGACTCCATTTTAAATTAGTTTTCCACAACATGAGTTTAATAATTAGCTTACGTATGCATGTAATTTGTTGCGAACGCATCAATTGATCCGGTGTGTCCCAGGTGTGGCGATAGCTGGGTTAATAGCTGCTACATGGTAGTTGTTGGGGATGTAACTACTGAATATAAACCGCCCTGAAGGGGACGGTTTACCCTCGGCCATAATTAGGGCCCACGAAGGCTCCAAGGGTGGCGATGACCGTAGAGACTAGAGGCCCGGAGCCCAGGGGCGAATTAGGGCCCATAATGGTAAAACCGCCTTAACCATGTAACTTGTGTTGTAAGATAAGAGAAAGGAGAGACCGAGACGGACACTTGTATGAGCCAGCCTCGGGACTCTGTAGACCGGCCGGACGTCAACCGTGTATATAAGGGGACGACCCGGCGGCGGTTTAAAGACAGACAACCACAATTCGAGGCTGAGGCGAAGCTATTGCTCCCTAGTCGCCGAAATCATATCAATCCCATCACAAACTAGACGTAGGCTTTTACCTTCATCGAAGGGGCCGAACTAGTATAAACTCTCGTGTCTTTGCGTCCGCTTTAACCCCTCTAAGTTAACCCGTACGATGGCCCCGCGACTAAGTCCTTTCATGAGGACATCTGCTGTGACAATTCCGCGACAGTTGGCGCCCACCGTGGGGCTATCGCACGATGGTTTGATGATCTTAGAGGGCAAGTTCCAAGGACTCGAAGGCTAAGCTGTGGGCCGGATGACCAAGAGTCGTCGCGGCAAGCTCTACATCGACGATGCAGGCTGGGGCCCCGAGGCCGGCTCGATTGAGTACGGGTACCGGGTCCCCTTTGGTGGCATACACGTGTTCATCGGTAAAATCGGTGAGCCAGGGCCTGGGCCGGGCATCTGCACCGACCTCGTCGAGACGGCTCAGCGGGCGAAGAAGAATCCTGCCCTGGCTAAACCGATTGTCAGGCGTGCTTTCGTGGGAGTCATCCACGGAGGAGACTATGAGGGCGGATCAGCATCTGGTGGCGAAACCGTTGTCTACTCTGATGACGAGTCATCGACCGGGGAAACTGAGTCTCTATACCAGCTGCAAGATGGCCAGATCGGGGGCTATTCCGACGATGAGAGTATTCCGGACCCCTTTGATCTGCCCAACCGGGTTGGAATATTCATGGCCGGTACACAAGCGACGCTTCACTCTTCGACCGTCGCGCCAATGGTCGCCGGTTCAACAGCGGCGGTGGCAGCCGGGGCAGGAGGCCCTGTGCGCCCGCCGGCTCAAGTTTTATCAGAACTATTTGATGCATTGGCTGCGCTCATGGCAGAGGCTAACCCGGCAGATCAAGACCTGCATAATGCGGAGATTGCAAAGGTGAAGGAGCAGATCACTCAGGCTAAAGCAGATCTGGCAGCCGCAGACGTTAGGATGGTGGCAGAGCGGGCCGCTTTGGATGCGCAGGCTTATAGGCTCATGCTGGATCAGAACGCGTCGCATGAAGTCATGAAAAGAAAGTACAGATCCCGTTTGCCTCCGGTTTTCGAGGGAAGAGACCTCTTCAACACCCCAGGAGCAGGGACCAGTAATCCGCCGCCAGTGGTGAACCGGTTGGACGCACCTGGGACGGGCGCGCCGATTCAACCCCGTGTGATAGATCTGCTTCGCCATCATGCCGGCACGCCTCAGGCTGTGCAAACACCTCCAGGTCACTACTCCAACCCGATGGATAACCTTGTTGCGGCTGCGGCACGGTTGGAGGCAATTCCAATCGAAGGCGATTCACCACAGGCGGTAGAAACACGCCGGGTCAAAGAGCTCCTTAAGACGACCCTGGCCCAACAGGAAGCGTACTCATACAGCCGTGATCGGATCCACTCCACCCCCCGCCCAAGCCGGAGTTATAGCCGGCACGCAGATGAGCCGGCCGTATCAAGTAATGCGCAGCGCGGTCCACCCCGCGGCAACAACCCGGCGGGTGGCTTCGAAAACGCTCAAGAGGTGGTGGACCGGGCCAGGGCGCGTAGGGAGGCCGAGTTAGCAGCACAGCGTGAGGATCATCAGCTCGCGCCGGTTCGACCGACCATCTTCGAGCCTGGGGTTACGTCTGGCTCTTTGGGGGTGCCTTGCCTCGTCCCCGCTTTACGCAATGTACGCTTGCCCAAAGACTTCAAGGGGCCACGCAAGGTGCCCAATTATACCGCCGATTTGGCTCCAGAAGCGTGGATAGAAAGCTATGAGATGGCCATGGAGATGCTGGATGTGGATGAAGCTGCGTGTGCGAAGTATTTCACCATGATGCTAGAAGGTACGGCCCGTACTTGGTTGAAGAACTTGCCACCCAACTCCATCAGTTCATGGACCCAGTTGCGGACCCGGTTCATTCAAAATTTCAAAGACACCTGTAAGCAGCCCATGTCTGTGGTGGACTTGGCGGCTTGTGTCCAAGCAGAGGGAGAATCCACAACCCGGTGGGTACGCCGTGTTTCGGAAGTTTTACATTCTTCAGACCGGATCAACACTGATTCTGCGATCTTAACCCTAGAAGGCAACTGCCGGTTCAAACCTTTAAAATTGAAGCTGGGTCGCATGAAGCGTTTTTGCAATGACATGGGCACTCTCATGGGCGTTTTAGTGAAGTATGCTGATTCTGATAGTACCAAGGATCTCGAGTCTGAGGAGGATGATGAAACAGGGAAGGGAAAACAGAACAGCAACTCCAGAGGCCAGCAGCATCAGTCGGCGGGTAATGGAGGAAACAAGCATAAGGCGAATGGTAACATGGGCTTCGTAGCCAACACCAACGCGCAGGACAAGGGTCAAGGGCGCAAGGGTAAACATCCAAACCGAGGTGGTGCGCCTAATCACAATCCGGACCGGTTGAATTATCTGTTGAATCAACCCTGTCCGAAGCATGGGACGAAGGAGGCGCCAACAAACCACCTCTGGAAGGATTGTTACATTATGCAGGAGTTCAAAACTTCTAATGCTTTTCGGTATGATCAAGGGCCCAGCGGCGGTTCAGGGTCCGACCCGGGTTACGGTGGAGGAAATTCCGGCCCAGGGTTTAGTGGTAATCCGGGCGGGCAGAACAATCAGAGCAATCAGAACAATCAGAACCAAGGTGGTTACAATCAGCAGCAGCAGCAGTCGGGTTATCAAAGCAATCCGAAGCAGTTGAATGGTGGACAGTATCACGTCTTTACCACCAGCTTGGACAAGCGAGACCGGAAAATTCAGAAGCGGGCAGTCAATGTTGTTGAACCGGCCGCGCCGCATTACCTACGCTGGTCAGAGCAGCCTATTGTGTGGAGTAGAGAGGATCATCCTCCCCGGGTTTACAATCCGGGTCAGCTAGCCCTAGTGGTGGCGCCTCAGGTGGGAGGATACAAGTTCACCAAGGTGCTTATTGACGGAGGGAGCAGCATCAACATCCTGTATTATGAGACCTTCCGTCGTATGGGGTTAACGGATAAACATCTCAAGCCGTCCAATACAGTGTTTCATGGTGTGGTGCCTGGCAAGTCAGCATATCCGGTTGGTAAAATAGCTCTGGAGGTGGCCTTTGGGGATGAACATGACTCCAGATCGGAATAATTGACATTTGAAGTGGTGAAAATTCAAAGCCCTTACCACGCCCTGTTTGGGCGGCCGGCTTATGCTAAGTTTATGGCGCGGCCTTGTTATGTCTATTTGCAGCTAAAAATGCTGGGTCACAAAGGGACGATAACGGTTCATGGGAGCCGCAGGATCGCTTTAGAGTGTGAGGAAGGTGATGCGGCTTACGCAGAGTCGGTTTGTGCCACCGAAGAGCTAAAGTACTATAAAGACAATGTTGATCCGGCGGATATGACCCCGTTGAAGAAGCCAACTACAGAGCACGATCCGGATTTGAAGTTTAAATCGGCGGCTGAGACTAAACTTGTTGACTTTGTGCCCGGTTGTCGTGGAATCATCACGGCAGATGTCCTTGTGAAAGGACTTAGTCGTAGGGCCATCGCACGGGTTAACCTAGAGGGGTTAAAGCGGACACAAGACACGGAGTTATCTGGTTGGCCCTTCGATGAAGGTAAAAGCCTACGTCCGCTTGTTATGGGATTGATGTGATTTGGCGACTAGGAGCAATAGCTTTGCCTTAGCCTCGAATCCTCGTCCTCAATCCGCCTTGGTCGTCCCCTTATATACACGGGTTGGCGCCCGGCCGGCCTACAGAGTCCCGATCCGGCTCATACAAGTGTCCGGCTCGGTCTCTTCTCTCTTGTCTTACAACACAAGTTACAACACTAAGGCGGTTTACATAAATGGATCTTAAGTCGCCTCTGGGCTCCGGGCCTCCTCCGTGGGCCTGGATCATGGACGAGGGTAAACCGGCCCCTCCAGGGCGGTTCACACTCAGTAGTTGTATCCCCAACATTAGGCCCCAGGTTGACTTGAACCGGTTCAGGTTAATCTTCAACATCTTGAGGAAACTCTTGATCTCCTTTCATATTTTGTAAACCGCCATCCGCTTGAACCGCCATGACGTCATCCTCCGATCTCCGTGTTAGGGCACCTTGACGTCATCTTTAATAAAGAAATCCAAACGGCAAGATTCCCTTCATTTAATGCTATCCCGGAAATCGAGGCGGCCGCTGCACCGTCCGCCGCTTTTGACTCCTCGATTCTCGCGCCCGTTGATTGCTCCGGTCCCTTATAAATAGACCGGTCCCCCTTTCTCTTCTTCTTTCTCCGCTCTTCTCCTTCCTCGCGACGCTCCAGCCCTGAAGCTCCGCCGTCGCCCCCGACCTTCGAACGACGCTTCAACGCCGGGCCGCTGCATCCACCTGATCGTATCAGAGTTACCAGTGCTCCTCCGCGGTTTCTGCTCGTCAGGTAAGGTTCCTGTCATGACCTAGATCCCATCTGAAAATCCTGTTCGTCTCATAGCTCGTAGGTGTTCATATCAGTTCTTCATATGTGCTCCGCCATGCTGTACAACTCAGCCGCACCGTACATCCTGTGCAGGTGGCTGCCCCGCTGTCCAATTAACCCTTTAGGCATCTTTCCTTTTGTTCGGATCTATGAGTGTAGTATACTCGAACCCTCCTGCTCTCTATGAGGTTTGCATAGGTCGTAAATTTTTCTTACTAGAGCTTCGGTAGATCTCAATTACTTCCATTCACGTGTGAAACCTGTTTCTGCCCACTCTTAGTAAATTTTTCAGCTCTGCCTTATTCGGCGGCTTACCTTTTGATAGCTAATCCGTCACTCCATTAGTCCTCAGTTAAACCGGAATGGGAAGCCGGTTGCTGAATCGCCGGTTTAACAATATCTGATATGCCTGAACTGTTTAATGGTGAACCGTTTCTTCCTTTCTCTCGCAGCTTAGTCTTCCGGAATGGCTCCTCAATTCTCAGCTTGCAATTGGGTCCGGTCCAAAATTACTGAAAGCATAACTCAACGGCTATGTCACCACCTGGCGGTTTGGCTCCAAAACGTCCTCCATCGGGCGTGTTCGGATGGCGAGTTTCCCCGAGCCGCAACAGGAGAAGTAATTGTGTTTATGCAGCACCTAGACCGGGATTCGCCCGCCGGTTCAAAATTTTTCGGGACGTCCTTGCAAGTTTGAGACTCCATCCGCAGGATATCGGCCCGAACTCCGTGCCAAACATATGCAACTTTCAAGTCTTCTGCGAAGTCTATCTTGGGAAGAACCATCTGTGGAGCTGTTCCGGATTTTTTCCACTTGAACCGCCGTCAATTTTACGATGGCCCCAACACGAGCTAGGCGGCGTTTCAATCCGAAGAGGAAGGAAGTGGATTTTCCTCACGCCAAACACCACAGCCATCCAAAGGTTGGAACCAAACCTGGTTCTACTGCCGAACACTGCTCCTCGCCAATGAGAACCCCTTGCGGGTTATCGTCCTCACCGGCTCAACAACCAGCATCCATCGCTGCGACGCTTAACCGCCGCGGAACGGAAGAACTTCGTGCCTCAAATAATCAAGCTCCGAGCTCTAATGGCCAACGGCTTAACTGGCGTGGACCTTGTGCGGTGTTGGGTTTCTTGGGGCGTTTTGCCACTAAGCCGCCGGCCCGGATTGATGCATGAGTACACCGGCAGCCTCAAAGATCCTCAAAGACGTGACGAGCTGCCCATAACTGAACTGGAGGTCACAGAGATTGTAAAGAAGATGCTTGACGAACCGATCTCCGTCTGTAGTCTAACCGGGTTGGCTCCATTCTGTGTTGCCAATCAACCGCCGGCGGTAAAGCTCTACTCACCACCTTTGGGTCCTTAATACTTTGTTGATATGCATTAATTATTGTTACTTCTCAGGCTGACAGCTCCTTCTGGAAACGCACTAAACCGGTTCGGGCGCCGCGTGTGAAATCCAAGGCCACCAAGAAGGCAGGCAAGAAGAAAGCCACCGAGTCCTCTGATCCGCCGGAAGACGAAGAATCAGAAGCTGAGGTAAAACTTGATATTCTTACAGGGGAGCCGCCGTAAACCGGCTTTCCGCTTTGTGTTTCTCCTTTTGTATTCTTTTTACTGACAATTTCACCTCCCAGGATGATGCCGAAGCCAGTCATGCCGACCCTGTTGAGGTAATCATTCTTTCTTCCGAATCCGATCTTGCGCCGGTTAAAAGAATTCGTCGCGCCGTCCGGAAAGTGAAAAAATATCCTTCATGTGCTTACTTGAATCCAAATCTTTCCTTGAAGACACAGCAGGCTGAAGAGCGTCGCACAACCCGGCACAGTGGCCAACGGATTACCTCATCCGGTTTACCAGACACACCAACCCGGAAGCGTCGTCCAGAGGTGACTTGCTCTCCTGAAAAGCGTTATCCCTTAAAAGGTTTCTTCCGATGTCCTCTCAATCCGTCTGACCCGAATTATCAGGCCTCTTCCAACTCGTCTGGCGGTTCATCCACCACACAACTGCCTCCGCTGAAAGTTGCCGCAGGGTATGTAATTGCTGTCCGTCTGACCCGATTCACCATTGCCTTGGTCGATTTGTCTTAATCCAATTCTGAATATTGCAGCACCAAGGCTCGCTTGAGTAAGAAAGCGAAAACCCTTGATCCTACTGCAGATGTTGATCCGGAAAAGACCCCAGAACAAACACACGAAAACCCTGAAGCCGCCAAGGAAAGCTCTGGCGAGTTGTACAAAGACGATACTGCTGATCCGCCAGAAGCTGAACCGGAGGTCCAAGTGGAAACCTCGCAGCCTGCTCCACCAAACCCGTCCACAGAGCGGGTTGTAATTGTTGAACCGCCGAGCCAGAGCAAGAAAGCACCAAGCCCAAGGAAGACCGCCGATCCAGCCAGCCTGGCCAAGAATGATGATGTTATTGTGGCGGGCACGCGGCTATATCTGCCCTAGCCAGCCGGTCGCTTTAACAAAACACAGTGCCAAGGGAGAGTCTGCCACCATGGGTAAAGACAAGGGGAAAACTGATCTGTCCGCTTACGACAATTTTTCTGCCCAAGAACTCCACTCCGGGTTTCTGAACCGGCTCTATACCAGCCGTGACTTTGAAGCTGGTCTGGTAAACCGGATGAAGGACCGCTTTGAGGTAATGAATTATGCTTTTCCTGTACTGTGGCTGTAGAGTAGCCCCCAAGGGTCGGTTTAACTTTAGCATAGTTAAACCGGGACTTAACTTTTCATAAAGAACATATGCTTTGAACTGCAGTATTGTAGCCCCCAAGGGTCGGTTCAACTTATTATAGTTAAACCGGGACTTAATTTCTGTATCCTCATGGCAAAACTGAGATCAACTAGCCATTAGCCCCCAAGTGCCAAGGTGAATATTTATATTGAGCTTGGGACTTTATGATGAAACAACTAATGTGCTCCCTTTGTTACCAGAATGAAATATACCAGCAAAACGTGCAGCTCAAGGATCTACGAGCCAATCTGGAAACTCAACAAGCAGAAACCACTAAGGCCAAGGACGAACTGAAAACGGCCTTGGCCACTATGGAACTGTTGAAGGAGTGGTACAAACCGGCGGGCCAAGCGGGACACCGAGAAGGCGGTTTGAAAAACGGGCGGAAGAAGCTGAAGCAGCCCTTAAACCGGTGATGAAGAGCTTACGGACTCAAGCGCCAAGTGCATGCCATGACCTCTGCCGTCTTTGGTAAGAAAATTTGCCTTGAATACACTGCTTAATATCGCCGCCGGTTTAACTTGAGCTGTCTCGAACTCGGTGCGAGCAAGCGTATTGCTCATCTGGCTCGGCGTGCGGAAGAAGCTCAAGGCTTCTTACACCCTGATTGAGCAGCTGTATACGGCGCCAATGGTCATATCGCCACGCCATGACGACAACACGGCGCCGTCCACGATCGAGAGAGACACCGGACCGGCTGTCCATGATTCGGGGCAGCTTGAAGAGTTGAAGCGATCCGCGGCCGGCTGGCACCCTATCGGCTCGACTCGCGCCAAAGGCGTGGATAGCGGATCTTGATCCGGTGACATAGCCAAAGGTTTCCCAGCGCTCAAGAGAACGGTGAAGCCTTTGATAATGGCATACAAGCGGATAACAAAGGAAATGCGTCCGTTGGCGAGTCAAGCGGCAGTGAAGCCAACACTGGAGGTTCACCGCTCTTTTATGATGCAAACAACAAGCGGGTGGAGTTTGTCATCCCTGAAGTCGAGCCTTGTTCCTCCAATCCGTAAGCACACTTACGCCGACGCGTTGATCCAGCTGAGCTGATAAGTGAAGAAGCTGTCTTTCAGGCCTTAACCCGGATTGACTGGTCTACCAATGACTTCCGGGCTTTGGGTGCGGAAGAAGAAGAAGTTGAACCGACGCCAGGCGCCGCCTCTACCTCACGTCAACCCGGCGAAGAAGCGTAAGCCGTCAGGCCGGGCGACGCCTCCGAAGCTTCAAGGCATAACACCACATGAAACACCGGGCCTTAAAAGGCTTTGTAATAGGATAGTCAGCACTTTGTTTCGAACAATGCCTTTTATAACCTCAATCTGTAACCTTTTGCATGGTGGTGCTGATACTGTGGAATGATGAACCCTCAACTTTTTTTTGCCTGCAATCACAAATTCTTTAACCCGCCAGGGCGGTTTGTGTCGCCAGCCGGCGTGTGACGCCCATATATTTATATAAGAAAGTAGGGATGTATATGATCAAACGGTATGATATAAAAATACCTGCCAGCGTCGGTCATGCAGTTGGCCTAGCCAATCTTGAGGCGGAGGTTTAGAAACCATTACCTGCAAAGGAGAAAATAACTCCCGTGCTTTCAAAATGCCGGTTTACCATGTAAACTGTGCCGGGCATGATAAGCCCCCTGTTACTCCATAATGGGATGTTAACAGAAAAATCAAACCGGAACAAAATCACCGGATTAAAAAATGGACCGAATTCTGACAACTGGAATCCGGTTTAAAGAGGTTTGCCGGTTTAAGAAAGAAAACAAAAATCAAATGATTGGTATAAAAACCATATGGAAGCAAAGGCAATGATAAAAACCGTTTTGCAAAGGACTTACTGAGCCGGATCAGATGGTATTACCATGGTCGGACAGGACCAAGCTCCCTATAAGGCGTAGCGATGGTTCAAGTCAGCCAGGTCCCCAACTGATCTCGTGGCATGATGCCGATCAAGTGGCATTGCGATGGTTCGGGTTCGACCAAAGCCCCCAAGTGATTCTATGGCCTTAGGCCGACCAAGAGGCGTGATGGTTCAGGCGTGACCATGTCCCCAAGTGATCTGGTGGCTTTACTTTGTCAAGAGGTATTGCATTGGTTCGGACACGACCAAGCCCCCAAGTGACAAAAATTTCTGAAAATCAAGGCAAAGGGTTAAACCGGAGGCCGCTTCACGACAACATCTCCATATACCCAAACCGGACTTTATACAGAACGGATACCCCGCTTTGGCCGAGGATCCGGTTTATTGCTTTTATTCATAATATATACATTGTCTTAATATGTACATAAGTGGAGCCGATGGCTCAGGTATAATAAGGCCGAAGATGAGCTATGTTCCATGGCCTGTTGGTCTCCTCTTCTGACGTGCGTGAATCTTTCCGCTCTCGAACATCAATCAGATAGTATGACCCGTTATACAGATTCCTGCTGACCACAAAGGGCCCTTCCCAAGGTGGGGATAGCTTATGCATATCTTTCTGGTCTTGAATGAGCCGAAGCACCAAGTCTCCTTCCTGAAAGGTTCTGGTTTTAACCCGCCGACTGTGATATCGACGGAGATCCTGCTGGTAAACCGCCGAACGAGCAGCCGCCATATCCCGCTCTTCATCCAGTCGGTCCAAAGCGTCCTGCCGTGCGGCCTCGCTATCTGCCTCAACATAGGCTGCCACGCGAGGCGAGTCGTGACGGATATCGCTGGGAAGGACCGCCTCCGCTCCATAGACCATAAAGAACGGTGTGTATCCAGCGGATCTGTTAGGGGTAGTGTTTATGCTCCAGATCACCGATGGTAGCTCCTCCACCCAACAACCCGGCGTCCTCTCTAAAGGAACCATAAGCCGGGGTTTGATACCTTTCAAGATCTCCTGATTAGCTCATTCCGCTTGACCATTGGACTGTGGGTGGGCCACTGAAGAAACGTCAAGCCGGATGTGCTCTCGTTCGCAAAACTCCTTCATGGCTCCCTTGGACAAATTGGTGCCATTGTCCGTGATGATACTGTGTGGAAACCCAAACCAGAAAATTACCTTTTTGATGAACTGAACCGCCGTGGCTGCATCACACTTGCTAACAGGCTCTGCCTCAACCCACTTGGTAAACTTATCAACCGCCACCAAGAGGTGGGTTTTCTTGTCTTTGGACCTTTTGAAAGGCCCAACCATATCCAGCCCCCAAGTAGCAAACGGCCAAGTAATTGGAATCATCCTCAATTCTTGGGCCGGTACATGAGCACGTCTGGAGAACTTTTGGCAACCATCACATCGTCTGACCAGATCCTCTGCATCAGCATGGGCAGTCAACCAATAGAAACCGTGGCGAAACGCTTTGGCCACCAAGGATTTTGAACCGGCATGATGACCGCAATCCCCTTCATGGATCTCACGCAATATCTCACGGCCTTCCTCAGGGGACACACAACGCTGAAACGCCCCGGACACGCTGCAATGATGCAACTCACCCTTATGTATGGTCATAGACTTAGACCGCCGAACTATCTGTCGGGCCAGCGTCTCATCTTCTGGTAACTCGCCCCGGTTCATGTATGCCAAATAAGGGAGGGTCCAATCCGGAGTGACATGCAAGGCTGCCACCAAGTGAGCCTCCGGATCAGGAATGGCTAAATCGACCTCATCAGGAAGCTTAACTGACGGATTGTGCAGTACGTCAAGGAAGACGTTGGGCGGGACCGGTTTACGTTGAGACCCGAGCCGGCTTAAAGCATCCGCCGCCTCGTTCTTCCGGCGATCCACATGGTCCACCTGATAACCCTTAAAGTGTCCTGCAACCATGTCCACGTCCCGACGGTACGTAGCCATGAGCGGGTCTTTGGAATCCCAAGTACCTGATACTTGCTGGGCCACCAAGTCCGAGTCACCAAAACACTTGACCCGGCTTAGATTCATCTCCTTAGCCATCCGTAGACCATGGAGCAAAGCTTCATACTCAGCTGCATTGTTAGTACAGGGGAACATTAAGCGAAGGACGTAGCAGAACTTGTCACCTCGTGGGGAAGTTAATACGACTCCAGCCCCCGAGCCCTCCAATTGCCTAGACCCATCAAAGTGGATGGTCCAATAGGTATGATCCGGCTTTTCTTCCGGTGCTTGCAACTCCGTCCAATCATTAATGAAATCCACAAGTGCCTGAGACTTTACTGCCGTTCGAGGCACATACCTTAAACCGTGCGGCCCAAGTTCTATAGCCCACTTAGCAATCCGGCCAGTCGCTTCCCGATTCTGTACGATATCGCCCAAAGGAGCTGAACTTACCACTGTGATGGGGTGCCCTTGGAAATACTGCTTCAGCTTCCGGCTTGCCATAAAAACTCCATATACCAGCTTCTGCCAATGCGGATATCTTTGTTTGGACTCGATGAGAACCTCGCTGATGTAATAAACCGGCCGCTGAACCGGATACTCCTACCCTGCCTCCTTGCGCTCCACCACAATGGCCACGCTGACTGCCCTGGCATTAGCAGCAACATATAACAGGAGCGGCTCTTTGTCAATAGGAGCGGCAAGAACAGGCGGGTTGGCCAGCTGCCGCTTTAAGTCCTCCAATGCCTCATCAGCGGCTGAGCTCCAGATGAATTGATCCGTCTTCTTCAGCATCTGGTACAAAGGAATGGCCTTCTCTCCTAGGCGACTGATAAACCGGCTTAGCGCAGCAATCCGGCCTGCCAAACGTTGGACATCATTGATACACTTTGGTTTAGCCAAGGAGGTGATAGCTGTAATCTTCTCCGGATTAGCCTCAATCCCCCTGTTGGACACAAGGAAACCCAACAGCTTGCCTGCCGGAACACCAAAGACGCACTTGGCCGGGTTGAGCATCATCTTGTACACCCGCAAGTTATCAAAAGTTTCCTTTAAATCCTCAATCAACGTTTCCTTCTGCCTTGATTTTACCACGATATCATCCACATAAGCGCACGCTACGGCCGATCTGTTCGTGCAAGCAATTACACACAACGCCTGATAAGTTGCTTGGGCTCTTGAGCCCAAAAGGCAAAGACACATAGCGAAGGCTCCAAAAGGGTGATAAACGCCGTCTTCTCCTGGTCCTTAACCGCCATCTTAATCTGGTGATAACCGAATCGCATCAAAAAGCTCAAACGCTCACAACCCGCCGTAGCATCAATGATCTGGTCAATGCGGGAGGCGAAAGGATCTCTTGGACAAGCTTTGTTAAGATCTGTAATCCACACACATGCGCCAAGTGCCATTCTTTTTAAGGATCAACACCGGATTAGCAAGCCACTCTGGATGAAAGACTTCAACAATAAACCCTGCCGCTAAGAGCCTAGCAACTTCTTCTCCAATGGCCTTGCGCCTTTCCTCGTTGAACCGGCGAAGAAACTGCTTTACCGGTCTGTACTTGGGGTCAACATTAAGAGTGTGCTCAGCGAGTTCCCTCGGTACACCTGGCATGTCAGAAGGCTTCCATGCAAAAATGTCCCGATTCTCACGAATGAACTCGATGAGCGCGCTTTCCTATTTAGGATCCAAGTTAGCACTGATGATGAACTGCTTGGACGAATCACCGGTGTTGGGGATACAACTACTGAGTGTGAACCGCCCTAGAGGGGCCGGTTTACCCTCGTCCATGATCCAGGCCCACGGAGGAGGCCCGGAGCCCAGAGGCGACTTAAGATCCATTTATGTAAACCGCCTTAGTGTTGTAACTTGTGTTGTAAGACAAGAGAGAAGAGACCGAGCGGACACTTGTATGAGCGGATCGGGACTCAGAAACGGCCGGGCGCCAACCCGTGTATATAAGGGGACGACCCGGCGGCGGATTGAGGACAAAGGATTCGAGGCTAAGGCAAAGCTATTGCTCCCTAGTCGCCGAAATCACATCAATCCCATAACAAGCGGGCGTAGGCTTTTACCTTCATCGAAGGGGCGAACCATATAACTCCGTGTCTTGTGTCCGCTTTAACCCCTCTAGGTTAACCCGTGCGATGGCCCTACGACTAAGTCCTTTCACAAGGACATCTGCCATGACGATTCCACGACAGTTGGCGCCCACCGTGGGGCTATCGCGCGACGGTTTGATGATCTTAGAGGGCAAGTTAGAAGGACCCGAAGGTTATGCTGTGGGCGGATGACTAAGAGTCGTCCGGCAAGCTCTACATCGGCGATGCGGATGGGGCCCGAGGCGGCTCGGTTGAGTACGGATACCGGGTCCCCTTTGGCGGCATACGTGTTCATCGGCAAGATCGGCGAGCAGGCCTGGGCGGACATCTGCGCCGACCTCGTCGAGACGGCTCAGCGGGCGAAGAAGAGTCCTGCCCTGGCTAAACCGGCGGGCAGGCGTGTTTTCGTGGGAGTCGTCCATGGAGGCTACGAGGACGGATCAACATCTGGCGGCGAAACCGTTGTCTACTCTGGCGACGAGTCATCGGCCGGAGAAACTGAGTCTCTGTACCAGCTGCAAGATGTCCAGATCGGGGGCTGTTCCGACGGTGAGAGTATTCCGGACCCCTTCGATCTGCCCATCCGGGTTGGGATCTTCATGGCCGGTACGCAGGCGGCGCTTCGCTCTTCGACTGCGGCGCCCCTGGTCGTCGGTTCAACAGCGGTGATGGCAGCCGGGGAAGGAGGCCTGTCGCCGCCGCCCAAGTTTTGTCGAGCTTTTTGCGCGATTGGCTGTGCTCATGGCGAAGCTAATCCGCGGATCAGGACCTGCACTAGCAGCGGAGATTGCAAAGGTGAGGAACAGATCACTAAAGCTAAAGCGGACTGGCAGCCGCGGACGTGAGGATGGCGGCGAACGGGCGCGCTGGATCGCAGACTTATAGGCTCATGCTTGATCGAGCGCGTCGCATGAAGTCATGAAAAGAAAGTACAGTCCGTTTACCTTCGGTTTTCGAGGAAAGAGCTTTTCAATACCCGAGGCAGGGACCATAATCCGCCGCGGTGGTAAACCGGCGGAAGCACTGGACGGCGCGCTGTTCAGCCCGTGTGATAGATCTGCCTCGCCATCATACGGTGCACCCCGACCGTGCGCAGACACCTCCGGTCATTACTCCAACCCGATGGATAACCTTGTGGCGGATGCGGCACGGTTGAGGCGATTCAATCGGCGATTCACCACAGGCGGTAGAGACACGACGTGTTAAGGAGCTCCTCAGGACGGCCCTGGCTCAGCAGGAAGCATATTCATACAGTCGGGATCGGATCCACTCCACCCCGCCCAAGCCGGAGTTATAGCCGGCGCGCAGATGAACCGGCCGTGTCAAGCAACGCGCAGCGCGGTCCGCCTCGAGGCAACAACCCGGCTGGTGGCTTTGAAGACGCTCAAGTGGTGGTGGACCGGGCCAGGGCACGCAGGGAGGCCGAATTGGCAGCGCAACATGAGGACCATCAGCTCGCGCTGGTTCATCCGACCATCTTCGAACCGGGGGTCACGTCCGGATCATTGGGGGTGCCTTGTCTCGTCCCCGCTTTACGCAATGTGCGTTTGCCTAAAGACTTCAAAGGACCCCGCAAGGTGCCCAACTACACCGCCGATTTGGCTCCAGAAGCGTGGATAGAAAGCTATGAGATGGCCATGGAGATGCTGGATGTGGATGAAGCTGCGTGTGCGAAGTATTTCACCATGATGTTGGAAGGTACGGCTCGTACTTGGTTGAAAAATTTGCCACCCAACTCAGTTAGTTCGTGGACCCAGTTACGGACCCGGTTCATCCAGAATTTCAAAGATACCTGTAAACAGCCTATGTCTGTGGTGGATTTGGCGGCTTGTGTCCAGGCGGAGGGAGAATCTACAACACATTGGGTGTGCCGCGTTTCAGAGGTCTTGCATTCATCAGACCGGATCAACCCGGATTCTGCTATCTTAACCCTAGAGGCCAATTGCCGGTTCGAACCGTTGAAGTTGAAGCTGGGTCGCATGAAGCGTTTTTGCAATGACATGGGCACGCTCATGGGCGTTTTGGTAAAGTATGCTGACTCTGACAGTACCAAGGGTCCCGAGTCGGAAGGCGACGAAGTGGGGAAGGGAAAGCAGAATGGCAGTTCCAGAAGCCAGCAGCATCATTCAGGTAATGGAGGGAACAAGCGTAAAGCAAACGGTAACATGGGCTTCGTAGCAAACACCAACGCGCAGGACAAAAGTCAACTGGCAAGTCAGCATATCCGGTTGGTAAAATAGCTCTGGAGGTGGCCTTTGGGGATGAACATGACTCCAGATCGGAATAATTGACATTTGAAGTGGTGAAAATTCAAAGCCCTTACCACGCCCTGTTTGGGCGGCCGGCTTATGCTAAGTTTATGGCGCGGCCTTGTTATGTCTATTTGCAGCTAAAAATGCTGGGTCACAAAGGGACGATAACGGTTCATGGGAGCCGCAGGATCGCTTTAGAGTGTGAGGAAGGTGATGCGGCTTACGCAGAGTCGGTTTGTGCCACCGAAGAGCTAAAGTACTATAAAGACAATGTTGATCCGGCGGATATGACCCCGTTGAAGAAGCCAACTACAGAGCACGATCCGGATTTGAAGTTTAAATCGGCGGCTGAGACTAAACTTGTTGACTTTGTGCCCGGTTGTCGTGGAATCGTCACGGCAGATGTCCTTGTGAAAGGACTTAGTCGTAGGGCCATCGCACGGGTTAACCTAGAGGGGTTAAAGCGGACACAAGACACGGGAGTTATACTGGTTCGGCCCCTTCGATGAAGGTAAAAGCCTACGTCCAGTTGTTATGGGATTGATGTGATTTCGGCGACTAGGGAGCAATAGCTTTGCCTTAGCCTCGAATCCTCTGTCCTCAATCCGCCGCCGGGTCGTCCCCTTATATACACGGGTTGGCGCCTGGCGGCCTACAGAGTCCCGATCCGGCTCATACAAGTGTCCGGCTCGGTCTCTTCTCTCTTGTCTTACAACACAAGTTACAACACTAAGGCGGTTTACATAAATGGATCTTAAGTCGCCTCTGGGCTCCGGGCCTCCTCCGTGGGCCTGGATCATGGACGAGGGTAAACCGGCCCCTCCAGGGCGGTTCACACTCAGTAGTTGTATCCCCAACACCGGTGATTCGTCCAAGCAGTTCATCATCAGTGCTAACTTGGATCCTAAATAGGAAAGCGCGCTCATCGAGTTCATCCGTGAGAATCGGGACATTTTTGCATGGAAGCCTTCTGACATGCCAGGTGTACCGAGGGAACTCGCTGAGCACACTCTTAATGTTGATCCCAAGTACAAACCGGTAAAGCAGTTTCTTCGTCGGTTCAACGAGGAAAGGCGCAAGGCCATTGGAGAAGAGGTTGCCAGGCTCTTAGCAGCAGGTTTTATCGTTGAAGTTTTCCATCCAGAGTGGCTTGCTAATCCGGTGTTGGTCCTTAAGAAAAACGGCACTTGGCGCATGTGTGTGGATTACACAGATCTTAACAAGGCTTGTCCAGCAGATCCTTTCGCCCTCCCCCGCATTGACCAGATTATTGATGCTACGGCAGGTTGTGAGCGTTTAAGCTTTTTGGATGCGTATTCTGGATATCATCAGATCAAAATGGCGGTTAAGGACGAGGAGAAGACAACGTTTATCACTCCCTTTGGAGCCTTCTGCCATGTGTCTATGCCTTTTGGGCTCAAGAGCGCCCAACCAACTTATCAGCGTTGCGTACAGAATTGCTTGCACGAACAGATCGGCCGTAACGTGCATGCTTATGTGGATGATATTGTGGTTAAATCAAGGAAGAAGGAGACACTGATTGAGGATTTGAAAGAAACCTTTGACAACTTGCGGGTGTACAAGATGATGCTTAACCCGGCCAAATGTGTTTTCGGCGTTCCGGCAGGCAAGTTATTGGGTTTTCTTGTGTCCAACAGGGGGATTGAAGCTAATCCGGAGAAAATTACGGCTATCACCTCCTTGGCTAAGCCAAAGTGCATTAATGGTGTCCAGCGTTTGGCGGTTCGGATTGTCGCGCTAAGCCGGTTTATCAGCCGCCTCGGAGAGAAGGCCATTCCTTTGTACCAGATGCTGAAGAAGACGGATCAGTTTGTCTGGAGTTCAGCCGCTGATGAAGCATTGGAGGATTTAAAGCGGCAATTGGCCAATCCGCCTGTTCTCGCCGCTCCCATTGACAAGGAGCCACTTCTGCTATATGTTGCTGCTAATGCCAGGGCAGTTAGCGTAGCCATTGTGGTAGAGCGGAAGGAGGCAGGGAAGGAATATCCGGTTCAACGTCCGGTTTATTACATCAGCGAGGTGCTCATTGAGTCCAAGCAGAGATATCCGCATTGGCAGAAGCTGGTGTATGGAGTTTTTATGGCAAGCCGGAAGCTGAAACAGTATTTTCAGGGGCACCCCATCACGGTGGTCAGTTCAGCTCCCTTGGGCGATATCATACAGAACCGGGAAGCAACTGGCCGGATTGCCAAGTGGGCCATAGAGCTTGGGCCGCACGGTTTAAGGTATGTGCCTCGGACGGCAGTAAAATCCCAGGCACTTGTGGATTTCATTAATGATTGGACGGAGTTACAAGCGCCTGAAGAAAAGCCGGATCATACCTATTGGACCATCCACTTTGATGGGTCCAGGCAGTTGGAGGGCTCGGGGGCTGGAGTTGTGTTAACTTCCCCACGAGGTGAAAAGTTTTGTTACGTCCTCCGCTTAATGTTCCCTTGTACTAACAATGCAGCTGAGTATGAAGCCTTGCTCCATGGTCTTCGGATGGCTAAGGAGATGAATCTAAGCCGGGTTAAGTGCTTCGGTGACTCGGACTTGGTGGCCCAACAAGTGTCGGGCACTTGGGATTCCAAAGACCCACTCATGGCTGCATATCGCCGGGAGGTGGACGTTGTTGCAGGTCATTTTAAAGGCTATCAGGTGGACCATGTGGATCATCGGAAGAACGAAGCGGCGGACGCTTTGAGCCGGTTGGGCTCTCAACGCAAACCGGTCCCGCCCAATGTCTTCCTTGATGTACTGCACAATCCGTCAGCCAAGCTTCCTGATGAAGTAGATTTGGCTATTCCTGATCCGGAGGCTCAGTTGGTGGCAGCCCTGCATGTCATTCCGGATTGGACGCTCCCTTATTTGGCATACATGAGCCGGGGCGAGTTACCAGAAGATGAGACGTTGGCCCGACAGATAGTTCGGCGGTCTAAGTCTATGACCATTGTTAATGGCGAGTTGCATCATTGCAAAGGTGTCGTATGCTTTCAGCAGCGTTGTGTGTCCCCTAAGGAAGGTTGTGAAATATTGCGTGAGATCCACGAAGGGGACTGTGGTCACCACGCCGGTTCAAAATCCTTGGTGGCTAAGGCGTTCCGCCATGGTTTTTATTGGTTGACTGCCCATGCTGATGCGGAAGATCTGGTCAGGCGATGTGATGGTTGCCAGAAGTTTTCTAGACGTGCTCATATACCGGCCCAAGAATTGAGGATGATTCCAATTACTTGGCCGTTTGCGACTTGGGGGCTGGACATGGTGGGACCTTTTAAAAGGTCCAAGGACAAGAAGACACACTTGCTGGTAGCAGTTGACAAATTTACAAAGTGGGTCGAGGCAGAGCCTGTTAGCAAGTGTGATGCGGCCACGACGGTTCAGTTCATCAAAAGGGTGATCTTCCGGTTTGGGTTTCCACACAGTATCATCACAGATAATGGTACCAATTTGTCCAAAGGTGCCATGAAGGAGTTTTGTGAACGTGAGCACATCCGGCTTGACGTTTCTTCAGTAGCTCACCCACAGTCCAATGGTCAAGCAGAACGAGCTAATCAGGAGATCCTGAGAGGTATCAAGCCCCGGCTTATGGTCCCTTTACAGAGGACGCCGGGCTGTTGGGTAGAAGAGCTACCATCGTGTTATGGAGTATAAATACTACCCTAACAGATCCACCGGATACACACCGCTCTTTATGGTCTATGGAGCGAGGCGGTCCTCCCAGCGATATCCGCATGACTCACCTCGTGTGGCAGCCTATGTTGAGGCAGATAACGAGGCAGCACGGCAGGATGCTTTGGAATGACTGGATGAAGAACGGGATATGGCGGCTGCTCGTTCGGCGATTTACAGCAGGATCTTCGTCGGTATCACGATCGACGGGTCGAACCAGAACCTTTCAAGAAGGAGACTTGGTGCTTCGCTCATTCAAGACCGACAGATATGCACAAGTTATCCCCACCTTGGGAAGGGCCTTTTGTGGTCAGCAAGAATCTGCACAACGGGTCATACTATCGATTGATGTTCGAGAGCATAAAGACTCACGACGCCGAAGAGGAGACCAACAGCCGTGGAACATAGCTCATCTTCGGCCTTATTATACCTGAGCCATTGGCTCTCCTTATGTACATATTATGAAAATGTATATATTATGAATAAAAGCAATAAACCGGAGCCTCGGTTAAAGCGGGGTATCCGTTCTGTAAAAATCCGGCTTGGGTACATGGAGTTATTGTCTTAAAACGGCCTCCGGTTGATCCCTTGAGCTTGTTTTTCAGAAGTTTTTAGATGTCATCTGGGGGCTTGGTCGTGTCCGAACCAATGCAACACCTTTTGATAGGCGAAAGCCACCAGATCACTTGGGGACATGGTCAAGTCTGAACCAGTTACGCCTCTTGATCGGCCTAAGGTCATAGAGTCACTTGGGGGCTTGGTCGAACCCGAACCATTGCCACGCCACTTGATCGGCATAATGCCACGATTTCAGTTGGGGACCTGGCTGACTTGAACCATAGCTACACCTTATTGGGAGCTTGGTCGTGTCCGACCATGGTAACGCCATCTGATCGGTTTAGTAAAGCCTCTTTGTGCAAACGGTTTTATCATTGCCTTTGCTTCCATATTTTTTCATAACTGTTATTCAAATCGGTTCAACCAGTATATTGACGGAATTTGGTTTATTTTTTAATCTGGAGATAACTTTTCCGGTTTGATTTTTTCCTGTTAAACATCCCATTATGGAGTAACAGGGGGCTTAACATGACCCGGCATGGTTTACTTGGTAAACCGGCATTCTAAAAACAGGAGCTGTTGTCTCCTTTGACAGTAATGGTTTATACAAACCTCCGCTTCAAGGATGGCTCAGCCGCCTGCATGCTCGACGCTGGCAGGTATTTTTGCATCACAAAATTTTGATCATATACCTCAATATTTCCTTACATATGCAGATAAGCGTCACAAGCCGGCTGGCGACACAAGCCGCCGTGGCAGTTTAAGAATTTGTGATTGCAGGCAAAATAAATTGAAGGTTTCGATTATTCAATCAAAAGTATCAGCACCTCTGCGCGAAGGTTGCAGACTGAAGGCATAAAGGCATATTCAAAAACAAAAGTGCTGGCTATTCTATTACAAGGCCTTCCAAGGCCCGATATTTCGCATGGCGTTATGACTAGCAGCTTCTGATGCATCAACCGGCTTGACGGATTAAGCTTCCTCGCCGGGTTGACGTGAGGAAGATGGGTCGTCTGGCGTCGGTTCAGCTTCTTCCTCTTCATCACCCAAGGGCCGGAAGTCATTGGTAGACCAGTCAATCCGGTTTAAAGCCTGAAAGACAACCTCTTCACTTATAAGCTCAGCCGGATCAACGTCAGGGGCATAAGTGTGCTTACGGATTGGAGGAACAAGGTTCTGCACTTCTGGAATGACAAATTCCACCCGCCTATTGTTTGCATCATAGAAAGAGCGGTGAACCGCCAGGTTGGCTTCTGCTGCCAGTTGACTCGCCAGAGGACGCATCTCCTTTGTTATTCGTTTGAGGGCGTCATTATCAAAGGCTTCGCCGTTTTCTTGAGCGCTGGGGAAGCCCTTGGCTATGTCAGCCGGATCAAGGTCCGCTATCCACGCCTTGGCGCGAGTTAGAGCCAATAAAGTGCCAGCCCGGGCCGCGGATCGTTTCAACTCTTCAAGTTGTGCGGAATCATGGATAGCCGGTCCAGCGTATCTTTGATCAAGGACGGAGCTGTGTTATCATACGACGTAGCGCATATGACTCGCTGGGTGCCGGTATACAGCTACTCAATCAGCGTGTATGCGGCCTTGAGCTTCTTCCGCATATCAGAGCCCAGATGAGCAATACGCTTCCCTATACCGGTTTAAGACAGCTCAGGTTAAACTGGCGGAAATATCAAAACGGAATAGTAATCAGTGAAAAATCTCTTACCAAAGATTGCAGAGGTCATGGCATTAATTTGGCGCTTTAGTCCGGTGAGCTCTTCTGTCACCGGTTTAAGAGCCGCTTCAGCATCTTCCGCCCGTTTTAGCAAAACAGCCTTCTTGGTGTCCCAGTTGACCTGCTCGGATTTATACCACTCCTTGAGCTGCTCCATAGTGGTCAAGGCGGTTTTCAATTCATCCTTGGCCTTGGTGGCTTCTGCTTGTTGAGTCTCCAGATTGGCACGAAGGTCCTTGAGTTGTACGGTTTGCTGGTATATCTCACTCTGATAACAAATGGATCACGTTAGTTGTTTCATTATGAAGTCCCAAGCTCAATACAGGTATTCAACTTGGCACTTGGGGGCTAATGGCTAGTTGATCTCAGCTTGCTATGGTGATACAAAGTTAAGTCCCGGTTTAACTATGCTAAGTTGAACCGGCCCTTGAGGGCTACAACACTGAAGTTTGAGGCGTGTGAGTTTTATATTAAGTCCCGGTTTACCTATGCTAAGTTGAACCGGCCCTTGGGGGCTACTACACAACAAAAGTACAAGAGAGGCATAACTCCTTACCTCATAGCGTTCCTTCATACGATTCACCAGACCGGCTTCGAAGTCACGACTTGTGTAGAGTCGGTTCAGGAAGCCGGAGTGAAGTTCTTGGGAAGAGAAGTTGTCATAAGCTGACAGATCAGTTTTTCCCTTCTCTTTACTCATGGTAGTAGACTCTTCCTTGGCGCTGTGTTTTGATAAAGTGACCAGATGGCCAGGGGCGGTGTAGGCGGTGCCCGTCACTACGACATCATCATTTTTGGCCGGGCTGGCCAGATTGGCATTCTTCTTTGGGCTTGGTGTTTTCATACTCAGGCTCAGCGGTTCAACAATTACGACCCGCTCCGTTGCAGGGCTCGGTGGAGCAGAATGTGAGGTTTCCACTTGGGCATCCGGTTCAAATTCTGGCGGATCAGCATTGTCGTCTTGGTTCAACCCGGCAGAGCTGTTTTTAGCAACTTCAGGCTTTTCGCCATGCTGCTCTGGAGTCTTCTCCGGATCAACATCCACAGTAGGGTCAAGGGTTTTCGCTTTCTTACTCAAGCGAGCCTTGGTGCTGCAATGTTCAGAATTAGAGTAAGATAAACCGACCAATGCGAAGATAAACCGGATCGACCCGGCAGAAGTATTATGCTTACCCCGCAGCAACTTTAAGAGGAGGCAGTTGAGTGGTTGATGAACCGCCAGATGAATTGGAAGAGGCCTGATAATTCGGGTCAGACGGATTGAGAGGACATCGGAAGAAACCTTTCAAAGGATAACGCTTTTCAGGAGAACAAATCACCTCTGGACGACGCTTCCGGGTTGGTGTATCAGGTAAACCGGATGATGTAATTTGTTGACCACTGTGCCGGGTCATACGGCGCTCTTCAGCCTGCTGTGTCTTCAAAGAAAGGTTTGGATTCAAATGAGCACAGGAGTGAGATTTTTTCACTTTCCGGACTGTGCGGCAAATTCTTTTAACCGACACAAGATCAGATTCAGAAGAAAGAAGGATTACCTCAACAGGATCGGCATGACTGGCTTCAGCATCATCCTGGAAATTAAAATTGTCAATAGGATGAAGGATAAAAAGGGACAAGATAAATCAAGCTTTACCTCAGCTTCTGAATCTTCGTCTTTCGGTGGATCAGAAGACTCGGCGGTTTTCCTCTTACCAGCTTTCTTGGTGGTCTTAGACTTTACACGAGGAACCCGGGCCGGTTTGGTTCGTTTCCAGAAGGAGCTGTTAGCCTGAGAAGTAACAAGGATTAATATATATCAATAAGGCATTAATATCAGAAGAACGGTGAGCGGAGCCTTACCGTAGGCGGTTTGTTGGCAACACAGAATGGGGCCAACCCAGTTTGGCTGCAGACGGAGATCGGCTCATCAAGCATCTTCTTCACTGTCTCAGTGACTTCAAGCTCAGTTATTGGTAGCTCGTGACGTCTTTGAGGGTCTTGGACGCTACCAGTGTATTCGTGTATCAATCCGGGGCGGCGGCTTAATGGCAAGATGCCCCAAGAAACCCAACATCGAACAAGGTCGATACCAGTTAAGCCATTGGCCATTAGAGCCCGGAGTTTGATAATTTGAGGCGCAAAATTCTTCCGTTCTGTGGCGGTCAAGCGTAAAGGCAATGGGTGATGGTTGCTAAGCCGGTGAGGGCGGTAGCCCGGCAAGGGGTTCTCGCTGTTAGGAGCGGTATTCCGGCAATAGAACCAGGTTTGGTTCCAATCTTTCGGATGGCTATGGTGTTTTGCGTGAGGAAAGTCTACTTCCTTCCTTTTCTGGATTGAAACGCCACCCAGTTCCGTGTTAGGACCATCCGAAAACTCCGTACGGCGGTTCAAATGAAAGAAATCCCGGAACAGCTCCACAGATGGTTCTTCTTGAAGATAGACTTCACAGAAAACTTGGAAATTGCATATATTGGACACAGAGTTCGGACCAATATCTTGTGGATGGAGTTGAAAACTTGCAAGGACATCCCGGAAGAATTTTGATCCGGGCGGGCTGAATCCCCGGTCTAAGTGCTGCATAAATACAATTACTTCTCCTTCTTGAGGTTCAGGAGGGCATTCGGCATCCGGAACACGCCAATGGAGGACATTTTTGGAGGCTAAAGCGCCGGTGGTGACGTATCCATTGAGTTGCGTCTCAGTGATCTTGGACCGGACCCAATTGCAAGCTGAGAATTGTTTGGCCATTCCGGAAGAAGAAACTGCGAAAGGGAAAGTAAAAAACGGTTCACCGTTAACGGTTCAGACACATTATACAATGTTAAACCGGCAATTTGGCAGTCAGTTCCAAATTCGGTTTAACTGAGGACTAATGGAGTATGGCGGATTAGCTATCAAAAATTAAACCGCCCGAAGAGACAGAACTGGAAAATCTGCTAAGTGTGGACAGAAACAGGTTTCACATATGAATGGAGTTAATTTGGATCTACCGAAGATTCAGTAAGGAAAAAATTCTGCGACCCATGCAAGCCTTATAAAGGGCAGGAAAGTTCGTGCGTTCTAACAAGAGGGTCTGAACAAAAAGGAAGATGTGCAAAGTACTAAACTGACGGCGGAGCAGTTACTACACAGGATATATGCTACGGTTGGATTAAAAAGCCATGGCAGAGCAGGTGTGAAGAAACTAGGGATGAACACCTATGAACGACGAGATGAACATGAGCCTCAAGATGCAGATCTAGGGCATGAGGAGGAGCCTTACCCGATGCACAGAACAGCGGAGGAGCGCCGAGAGTCTCTGGTACAACCAGGTTGATGCAGCGGCCTTGCACTGACGCGGCGTTCGGAGGTCGGAGGCGACGGCGGAGCTTCAGAGCTGGAGCATCGCGAGGAAGAAGAAGCGCGGAAGGAGGAAGAAGAGAAAGGGCCTTCCGATCTATTTATAAGGAGACAGAGTAATTAACAGGCGCGAGAATCGAGGAGTTGAAAGCGGCGGACGGCGCAGCGGTCGACTCGATTTCCGGGATAGTATTAAATGAAGAGAATCTTACTGTTTGGGCTTCCTTAATAAAGATGACGTCAAGATGCTCTGTTGCTGTGGTCGGAGGATGACGTCACGGCGGTTCAAGCAGATGGCGGTTTACGAAATATGAAGGAAGATATTCAGAGTTTCCTAAGATGTTGAAGATTAACATGAACAGGTTCAAGTCAATCTGGGGCCTAATGTTGGGGATGTAACTACTGAATATAAACCGCCCTGAAGGGGCCGGTTTACCCTCGGCCATAATTAGGGCCCACGAAGGCTCCAAGGGTGGCGATGACCGTAGAGACTAGAGGCCCAGAGCCCAGGGGCGAATTAGGGCCCATAATGGTAAAACCGCCTTAACCATGTAACTTGTGTTGTAAGATAAGAGAAAGCAGAGACCGAGCCGAACACTTGTATGAGCCGGCCTCGGGACTCTGTAGACCGGCCGGACGTCAACCCGTGTATATAAGGGGACGACCCAGCGGCGGTTTAAAGACAGACAACCACAATTCGAGGCTGAGGCGAAGCTATTGCTCCCTAGTCGCCGAAATCATATCAATCCCATCACAAACTAGACATAGGCTTTTACATTCATCGAAGGGGCCGAACTAGTATAAACTCTCGTGTCTTTGCGTCCGCTTTAACCCCTCTAAGTTAACCCGTACGATGGCCCCGCGACTAAGTCCTTTCATGAGGACATCTGCCGTGACAATTCCGCGACAGTAGTCGAACAGGGGCAAAGATGGATGGCAACCAATCGCTTTTCCATTGTGCTTCGAGAGGGCTTCAAGTCGAAGACTGTATGTTAGTGGGAATAATAGATGATTTCATAGCCTATTGGCTTCTTACATGATATATAGATTTGACTAATAAATGTCTCATCCCCCTTTTATTTTGTTAAGATCATCCCTTGCTTTGCAAGGATCAAGGTCCTTGAGATGCTACAAGTTCCAGTACTCGAGGAGACAACTATAATTGAGTCCAAACTTCAAATGGATCGGAAGAGGGCTTCAGTTTCCTAGTTTTAATAAAAAATGAAAATGATCAAACCTTTTTCAGCTGCCTTGATCTCGCTCGCATGCCTTACCTTCCTTTCGCTATGAAATTGGACTCTAACCTTACCAAGGAGAAGTATATATGGACTCTAGAAAACTCCACTCCAGCGACTCCATCCCCTAGTGATGGCGTTCTCTAGTGGTTGAATACATCTGCTCATAAGACTAGCCATGGCATGTCCTTATTGGATCAAAACCAGACGAATCGTTTAAGAGTTACAACGCCTACCTACCCCCTTGCTGCTAAATTGAAAGGGGGTGAGGGAGACACCCCTCCCCCCACACACATGGGAGAAGAGGATTCCATGTGTTCTTCAAAATACCCCCTTCATGTTTTCCCCTCGGTCATTTCCCCAGGTAATAACCAATAGAAAGCCTTAAGGTTTTCTTTGGTGACATCATTTCGTTGAGTCGAAGTGCCTTTGTCCCAAGCTGTTTAAGTTTTTATTTTGTTATGTCATCCCCAAGTTCCAAATTTCCACTTGGATGCTCTTGGAGGATTAAGATTGCTAAATGCACGCGTGTTGCAATGGGGACGCGCATATTCTAGTGGTTCAACATCAATATTGTCCGACATAGATCTCGCACCCATTATATTCTAGATTTTGTTAAGATTTTATTTGAGTATGAGTAGGGGCAGGGAAGGAAGTTTTTGACTTCACGTGAGGTATTGGTAAGATTTGATTTGATTTGGATGTGGGTAATATTGATTTAGTTGAGATTTTGGTAATATTTGATTTAATTTAATTTGATGCAGGATAATGTGTCACAGCCCTAGAGCTTGCTTGTAACTAGTGGCATTGCATCCATGCATCATGTTTAATTTTCATGAAATTTGAAATGGGGATTGCCTAAACCCTAGTATTAAAGCAATTCAAATAGGTTCAAACAAAAATATTTTTCAGTGAATTCAAATGGCTTTAGAAAATGTTCATCATTTCTAGAAAAATGCTTTAAACCAGAACCAGAGGTGCTGCACATTTTTCATGTCACATTTGGTCATTGGATTAATTCATATGGTATTTGCATTTGGGCATTTAAATACTATAAAATATTTTAAATGCTCAAATAATCATAAACTTAAATGCTTGCTGTTGGATATTTTCCAAACAGTGGGCTTGAGCAAGTTTCATGATTTTTGGGTTAGTATTAGTATTTTTAATAAAGCCCTAAAGACTACAGAATAATAGAAAACTAAAACAAATAAAAAAGAGAGAGAGAATAACTTACCTGCAGCCCACCTAGCGCCCCATCTGGCCCAGCACTGTGGTTGAGGCCCAGCCCAACTCCCCACCGTCTTCAACCTCTGCAAGTAGGCAGAGGCATGTCGACGCCAGCGCGCCCGAGCCACCTCCTGCCTGGCTGCCTGCGTCCCCGATGGCCTGGACGCCTCCATGCGTCGCCACGCACACCCCCCCGACCCCCTGCACCTCTCCTCTCTCCCCCTGGACCCCATTCTCTCCTCTGCTCCCTCTCTCTCGCCCGGACCGAGCGCCACCGTCGCTGCCCTCGCCGTCCACCGCGGCCACAGCCACCTCCTCGCCCCTCCCCCGTGTCCGGAAGGTCCGGCGTGACTCCATCTCCCTCCTCGCCGAGCCACACAAGCCAAGGGTCGCCACACCGTCGTCTTCGAGCTCGCCATTGCCGCATCTACTCGCCGGCCGTCGCCGCCATTCGCACGCTGGAGGTCGTCCCCAAGCCCACTGAGCTACCCTGCTGCCTCCCTGTGAGCTCGCCGTCGTTTCCCCTCACCTCTCTCTCTCGCGCGCGCCCTGTAGCCGCCGCCCCGCGAGCACCCAAATCCGCCGTCCGCCATTGCCGACGAGCTCGACGCTCCCGAGCCCCTCTGCCCGAACCCGGGGCACCAGCGTGTTTCTGGTGGCCCGCGGATGCCACCTAGCCCATCGGCTTCTTCTCTAGTGCACCGCAGCGTCGAGCCCGAGCTCGCCCCAGCTCCGGCGGCCGCCTAGGTCGTCGCCGGCGCCGATTCCGGCCACCCCGACCCCGGCTAACTCCACCAAGAGCTTCGGCTCGTCCCCAGCTCCTCCTAGATGCCCTCCGCGGCCCATTTGGTCGCCGGAGTGGCCAAAACCACTCTCGCCGCTGCGTGGCTCGCTGGCGGCTAAACGCCATGACACCGACTTTGACTTTGACCATGGGTGGGCCTGGTTGACTCTCTGAGTCAATGACGGTGGGGCCCAGCCACGTTAACTATTTAGGATTAGTTTTAATTAATTTTAGTTAAGCTAATCACATCGACACGCTGGGACCCACTGTCAGGTTTGACCGGACCATGTCCGTTGACCATCGACGTCTAATCGACGCCGATTGACGCATAATACCTTTTCGGATTTATTATAATTCAGGAAATTTTAGAAAATACCCCAAACTTCTAAAATTCATAGAAATTCAACCGTAACTCCAAATTAAATAATTTATATATGAAAAATGATCAGAAAAATATGAAGAATCTGTTTATGCCATGATCATGCATGTTTGAACAAGTTAACCTCACTGAATAGGATGAATCATGATTAGGGCAAATTATGAAATAACATTTGGAGTTGGAATTTGTTCTTGTTTGAATTCCACTTCAATTAACTTGGCTAGATATTGCATTACGTGAATTCAGTACCTTAACATGACATGTCATTCATGTGAATGTGCATTGCATTGATTGTGCTCTCTCTTGTTTGCCGGTAATTGTCCCCTCTCAGTAGACGACGTACCGACGATGAATTCGATGACACCGATGAAGAACTATATTTTCTTCAGAAGTGCCAGGCAAGCAAAATCCCCCTTGTTCATTCCGATACAATCCCACTCTCTCGCTCCTCCTCTCTTTTACTGCATTAGGACAACATCGACTCATGTGTTACTTGCTGCGGTAGCTGAACCCCTTTATCCTCTGCATGACCTGTCATTCCACAGTAATTAGATGAAACCCACTAGCATGAGTAGGAGTTGTTTGAGCCCTGTTGTGCCTACTCATTTTGCTTGTTTGTCATGCCTGCTACTGCTTAGAGTTGAGTCAGGTCTGATTCATCGGGAATGAATTGGAATGGTTGTGCGAACATGTCCTACCGTGTGTGATGCTAAGTGTGTGAACACGATTTGGTAAAGGTAGCGGTGAGAGGCCATGTAGGAGTACATGGTGGGTTGTCTCATTGAAGCCGTCCTCAGGAACTGAGTTCTGTGTTTGTGATCCATGAAACAGTTACTACCACACATTGGGATCCTTAATTGACTCTCTCGGCTTCTTAACCACCCTTGTCCTCAGTCCGGGAGTTGCAAGTAGTTTCGGTGTTTGTAGCATCTTTGGGGGCCGCATAACGCTGACCTTAGGGGTGGGTTGTGTTGCGGTAGGCACCGTGGAACGGTGTACCGAGTGCCCGTTTGGTATCTCTGGAACCCTGCACACATCGTTCGGGGCTGTATGGGAAACCTCGGCCGGACTCCCTGCGGATGGAACCCGAATAGGCGATAAACCTGGACTAGGGACTTGAGTGTTTAGGTAGGTCATGGCCGACACCCTCGCTGGGCTTCCGCTTGAAGGTTGCCGAGTACATGTCGTGTAAACGGCGGTAAGTGGTGAGAGCGTGTGTGAAGAAGTACACCCCTGCAGGGTTAATATGATCTATTCGAATAGCCGTGTCCACGGAGAAGGACTTCTGGGTTGCCTATATCAGTTCATAGACAAGTGAAAGTGGATACTCTAAAATGCGCAAGATAAGCGTGAGTGCTATGGATGGCGTTCTCGTAGGGAGACGGGAGCGGATCCATAGTGGTGTATTGATATGGTGAATATGTGGACTCGTAGCGCCACCTCGAAAGAGTTACTTGCGATCGTAGTTCAGGATAGCCACCGAGTCAAAGCTGGCTTGCTGCGGTCAAACTCCACCACCCCTTGTTGATAATGATGCATATGTAGTTAGTTACGATGTAAGTCTTGCTGAGTACGTTTGTACTCACGTTTGCTTATTTTATGTTTTGCAGAGAGACGTCAGTCTCGCTAGTAGTTCCGCGTGGCCTTCGACGTTTAGCTTGTTACCTCAGCTACGATCTTGTGCCCTCGGCAGGATCTGGTAGATAGTCAGGCTTCTCAGCCTTTTTCATTTATAGTTGTCTGTACTCAGACATGTTTAGCTTCCGCTTGTGCTTTGACTTGTATGCTCTGAGTGTTGGGTCATGAGAACCATGTTTGTAATATCTCGCTCCTCGGAGCTTAATGAATAAATATTTGAGTCGTAGAGTTATGTTGTGATGCCATGTTGTATTTGCACATATTGAGCATATTGTGTGTATGTTTGAAATGCTTGGTATGTGTGGGATCCGACAATCTAGTTGTTTATCCTTGGCAGCCTCTCATATGGGGAAATGTAGTCTCGTGCTTCTAAGCGATAGTAGTCCGCTACAGCCCGGTTCACCGGAGTCCTGCTAGCCCAGCACTACTACTTGGACACTTGACTGGCCGGCATGTGTTTCACTTCGTTCCTATGTCTGTCCCTTCGGGGAAATGTCACGCGGTGATATTCGGAGTCCTGCCTAGCCTGCTACAGCCCGGGATACCGGAGTCCTGTTAGCCCAGTGCTACAGCCCGAATTCATACGTTGATGACCGACATGCTCGAGGTGATTCATGTATGCCTGTCCCCATGGGTTAGTGCCGCTTTGGGTTCACGACTAGCCATGTCGGCCCGGGTTCTTTGTCATATGGATGCTAGCGACACTATCATATACGTGAGCCAAAAGACGCAAACGGTCCCGGGCCATGGTAAGGCGACACCCGTGGGAATACCGTGCGTGAGGCCGCAAAGTGATATGAGATGTTACCGGTCGTGTGTTTTCGGTTTGGATCCTTCCGATCTACGTTATTTTTCATCGGCGGCGGTTGTTGTTCTGGGGTGCTGGTCCTATGAGGCCTTAGCACGACAACTTCCCGACTGTCTACTACAACAAGTTGTGCCCGGCTCCGGCGATGGAGGGGCCATGAGGCGGCGCGCCTTCGGCTCGCTTCGGTGCTTGTAGTCGTTGCTAGGTGGTCTACGAATCTGGATGTAATTTTTATTTCTGGTATTCGTTGTACTGCCATGATTGAAGATGAATAGATTGGAAGTTTTTCGAAAAAAAAAACAAACTTTTGAAGTGAAATATACGACAACACTACCATCTATCTCTCAAAGCAGGCACACTTTTCAGAACTCTTCGTGCGCATACAAACCATACCGCACGGGTTTTAGTAACTTCCGCTCACGCCACGCCACTCTCTTCTTCCTCTCCCATCTCTTTGCGACCTCTCTCCGCCGCGCCCACCATTCGAATCGCGAAACCGGAGTTTCGACACCGACGCTTATTGGCGATGTTCGTGCCGCGGTCGGTGTGCACGCCGCCATGCTAGTACGTGTAATTTCCACGGCGGCCTCCTCCTCTCGATCAATCCATCCGCCCACAATCGCTTGAATGCGATACCTAGTTTATAATTCTTAGTTAAATTTAGTTTATTTGGCCAGTGTACCTACTTTATAAGATTAGTCAGATCGATTAATTTGTGTTATATATGCATAGTTTAGATCGATTATAGCTATATAGTAGATTGATTAATTAGTATGTACAACTTGATTTTTATTATCACAATTTGAGTGTGCAAATGGTTAATCAATTAAGAAAAAAAATATGTGACTCCATTTTAAATTAGTTTTCCACAACATGAGTTTAATAATTAGCTTACGTATGCATGTAATTTGTTGCGAATGCATCAATTGATCCGGTGTGTCCCAGGTGTGGCGATAGCCGGGTTAATAGCTGCTACATGGTAGTCGAACGGGGGCAAAGATGGATGACAACCAATCGCTTTTCCATTGTGCTTCGAGAGGGCTTCAAGTCGAAGACTGTATGTTAGTAGGAATAATAGATGATTTCATAGCCTATTGGCTTCTTACATGATATATAGATGTGACTAATAAATGTCTCATCCCCCTTTTATTTTGGTAAGATCATCCCTTGCTTTGCAAGGATCAAGGTCCTTGAGATGCTACAAGTTCCAGTACTCGAGGAGACAACTATAATTGAGTCCAAACTTCAAATGGATCGGAAGAGGGCTTCAGTTTCCCAGTTTTAATAAAAAATGAAAATGATCAAACCTTTTTCAGCTGCCCTGATCTCGCGATCTGCATGCCTTACCTTCCTTCTGCTATGAAATTGGACTCTAACCTTACCAGTGAGAAGTATATATGGACTCTAGAAAACTCCACTCCAGCAACTCCATCCCCTAGTGATGGCGTTCTCTAGTGGTTGAATACATCTGCTCATAAGACTAGCCATGGCATGTCCTTATTGGATCAAAACCAGATGAATCGTTTAAGAGTTACAACGCCTACCTACCCCCTTGCTGCTAAATTGAAAGGGGGTGAGGGAGACACCCCTCCCCCCACACACATGGGAGAAGAGGATTCCATGTGCTCTTCAAAATACCCCCTTCATGTTTTCCCCTCGGTCATTTCCCCAGGTAATAACCAATAGAAAGCCTTAAGGTTTTCTTTGGTGACATCATTTCGTTGAGTCGAAGTGCCTTTGTCCCAAGCTGTTTAAGTTTTTATTTTGTTATGTCATCCCCCCCCCCCCCGGAAGTTCCAAATTTCCACTTGGATGCTCTTGGAGGGGATTAAGATTGCTAAATGCACGCGTGTTGCAATGGGGACGCGCATATTCTAGTGGTTCAACATCAATATTGTCCGACATAGATCTCGCACCCATTATATTCTAGATTTTGTTAAGATTTTATTTGAGTATGAGTAGGGGCAGGGAAGGAAGTTTTTGACTTCAGGTGAGGTATTGGTAAGATTTGATTTGATTTGGATGTGGGTAATATTGATTTAGTTGAGATTTTGGTAATATTTGATTTAATTTAATTTGATGCAGGATAGTGGGGGCGTGGGAAGTAGTGGAGGCGGAGTCCAAAGTACAACGACCAACTCCTCTTTAATAGTAGAGATGAACAAAGGATGGTCGATTGAAGCGGGGTGTAAACTATGTGTTGAAGCAGATGATTTCAAAATTTTCATCTTGATGTGCTTTAGTGGCAGGTTTTAGGTAACAATCAATCTAATGAGCCAAGGTGTACACATGAAGTTAGTTTTTGGAAAAAGGTTTCTTTTTTAAAAAGGGTGCGACTTGCTGGGGCACGAGGGTGTAGGCCGGTTAGGTTCGTTGTCTTCAGCCACGTGTACTAGTTGTAGCCTGTCTCGGTTGAGCCAGCTGTTTATATTTTGTTCTTTGGTTGTAAAGTTAGTGGTATCCCCAGTGGAACACCATATTAAAGATTTCTATCAAAAGTTGGGCTCCAACCTTTTTTTCTTTCAAAGAAACAAACATAATACTCCATTCACTTTCATGGAAGTACATAGGAGGAGGAGGGTGCCGCTGACTCATTTACACCCAAAGGCGAAGCTACACAGTGAGCTTGGCACTCATCCATTGTGCCATAGCGGGTTTTGCACTGATCCATTGTACAACAGTAGCATCGACTTGTCTTTGGATTGCAGGATGGGAAAACATCAAGCTTGTAGCACGCAAAAGCCCCGGCGTCACCGGTCTCTATGCCACTGCCTATGGAATTGTTAAGACAAATATGGATATGTTACTCGTTGTCCTTATTACTCATGGTTATGAAATTAAGTTGCGCAAAAACACAGCAAGAAGGGACACGAGAAAACAAAGATGTAAAGCATGCACTGCTTACCTTGTGCATGAGTAGCGAAGCATACGAGAAGAAGGAGCGCTAATGCCTGGAGGCGCTTCGTGCACTTCTCCATGTAGATGTTGCAATAGTTTTTGTTCCTCTTTGGTTGTGTTTTCGCCGAGACTCCTGGTATATAGGGAGGGGTTTAGATAGACATGTGTGGCAAAAACTTAAAGCAGGGTTATATAGGAGTACATTGAATGGTAGGAAATTATAACGCCAGGTTGTTATTTGGCCATGCACGTCTTTTGGCAGGTAATTAATTCCTTCTTTTTTTAGCAAGGAATAGTTCATTCCCCCGGGCCTTTTTATAAGGTGCATTAATTGTTATTTTCAAAAGTTAAAATTTTCTATCTTTGAACATGTTTCTAGAAGCTATCTGGACGTTCAATAATAAATAAATAAAATATGAGAATATATTGTGTGATGGATCTAATTATACTGCTTGGTATTGCCGATCTTAATATCTTTTCTATAAGTTTGTTAAAATTAGAAAAGTTTGAATTTTACAAAAATGACACAACTTATAAAAGTGAATGGATGGTTTATTCCATGTTTCATTTCATATTCCATTAGCTGTTTTCCTTTTTAAAAATAATAAATATATTGTTTCATTTTAGTGGAGCCTTAGCTGAACTAGACACGTCTGGGCAGACCCATTCTGTCGATGAGTGGTTTCCTTTCTTTTTTCTTTTTCCAGTTTCCCGGTTCTTCACCAAAGAAATCTGCTATCATTTTTTAGGAGCTATAAATTTCAAACTCTATTTTAAAATAAAAATATATTTTATAAAAAATTTCACTACTATGTGTTTTATAAAAAGTTAGTGTATATTACGAAAAAGTTCACCTTATATAAAAAAGAAAGTTCGATTGTGTATTAAATAATATTGATCATATTTATAAAACATTGAATATTAAAAATGTTCAATGTATATTACAAAAATGTTGAATGTTAAAGACAAAATGTTCATCATATAATAAAAATAATCGTTGTGTATTAAAAATCACCATATACTGAAAGAAACTTTAGTATCTATTCTAAATCCGTTCAATATATATTTGAGAAAATGATCATCATACAATAGAAATAATGTTCATCATATATTGCGAAAACTAAGAAACAAAAGTCTGCAAAATGGAAAAACCATACAAAACAGAAGGAAAACCAAACCTGAAGGATAAAAAGGGAAAATGATAAAAAAAAGAAATTTGAGGCCGAAACACAAAACCACACACACAAAAAATGATAAATCCAACTGCTAGTGAAGAATAAAAAATAAAAGAAAAAACAAGGATGAAAAAATGAAAGAAAAAATAGTAGCAGAAAAGGAAATCAAAACTGGGCCGACCCACATCGGCCAACACGCGGGCGTCGCATCCACTATTTGCCGCCTGCAGGTGGCAAATTAGATTGACCATTTTCACAGGCACTCGTCTAACACACAGAGGGGATGAGAGCATCTACAACCAGACCCCCCCCCCCCCCCCTATCCGCGTCAAATGCCCGGGCGGGCTGCCTGCACGCATAATTGTCACCCAACCGGATTTGGCAAATCCGGCCCAAATGTCTGACCGGTCGGTCGTGCCGCCCAAGGGACCAACTCCGACTATTTAAGGATAGCCGAACGACGGCAGGCCAACCCTAGCCCATCGCCATTCCTTCCCTTTCCCTCCTCTCCACGCCGCCACCTTCCATTCGCTCTCATAGCTGCTAGCCATGGCCCGACAGACGATCACCACCTACGCCATGCTAACTCCGGAGCACCAGTTGCAGCTGCTGGAGGAGATCTAGGCCACGCAGGATGCTCCGATCGCTACCGACCTACCTCCGGATTTACCGTAGCCAAAGGAGGAGGAGGTGGAGCCGGAGCAGTAGGACGCTACCATGGTGGAGGAGCAGCCAGAGCTGGCGGAGGAGGACGCAGAGGAGGAGGAGTCGGAGGAGGACGATAGAGCAGCATGACATCCTCGAGTCCTTCCAGTCAAAGGCCGAGGTTGGGGGCCTACCGCTGCTTCCTCCGCCGGCGAATGGCAGAGATCGACGAGATCGTCGCCGACTTGGAGGAGGTCGAGGAGCCGGACGTGCGCCTGAACGCCAATGACCACGAGGCCGGCGGCTCCGGCACCAACTTCGTCAACATCTCCAATGAGGAGGATGAGTAGTTTAGTTGGTAGTAGTAGTTTACATAGATCATGCCGTTGCATGGTTTTGTTTGAAAATGCTAATCGGAAATGGCTACTAGACTTTCTTTTGTGCGGTTTAAATGGCCACTATACTATTGTTGTTAGAGATGAAATTTGCGGTATGCCTGGTCACCGTCCACGGGCGTTTGACAACTTATATTAGGTTTCCTGGTTGTATTGTACTCCCTCCGTTCTTAAATACTTGTCTTTCTAGCCTTCTCAAATGGACTACAACATACAGATGTATGTAGACATGTTTTAAAGTGTATATTCACTCATTTTGCTCCGTATGTAGTCACTTGTTGAAATATCTAAAAAGACAATTATTTAGGAACAGAGAGATAGATGCTCTGATGATGGCTTTTGAAGATATCAAGTAGCATGTGCCAATGCTTTTGGCGGTTGACCGTGTTGTGGGCATTGTCCAAATGGTTTAGCTCTTACATGGTTTTTATCGCGTTTCTTTGATAAGGTGTGTCTTCTGTCATATATTCCTTCTACCCGAAATTACTTGTCACAGAAATGGACGTATCTAGATGAATTTAAGTTCTAGATATTCATTTTCAATATTTTTGTGATAAGTATTTCCGACGGAGGAAGTATATATTTCGTCTAAATGAAAAGATGGTGCCCCTGTCGATTTATCGAAAATAGAAGAAAAACCTAGCGTGTACGGAACTCGCTACGGTAATTAAGTAGATCCGTTTTCCATCCTACGTGTGTGTTTGTTGTTGGACTTTCCTAGCCTCCGTGAAAGCTAGCTTAGCTCAAGACGAAACGAACGATGCATGGGTTAACAAAGTGTACCTAGACTGATAATTAATCTATCTACTCTAGCTAGTAAGTGATCATCTGGAAGACTGGAACAAGCAGGAAAGTGTGAGGTTAGGCATTTATTCGGTTAGAACTGAATAAACTGCATACTGATCTAGCTCCTTTCTGCCAACTCATGAACGCACTCCAGTCCCCATTACCAATCCAAACGGTGACTTGGCAATTGCCCAGAGCTTGCTAGTAATAGATTGATTAGTTAATTTGTTGTGTAGTAGATTGATGTTACTAAGAGTACTAGCCACAAGGTTAGTTAGCCCAATCACAAAAAAAAAAGGTTTAGTTAGCTCAATGGTCTGAATACCTACCGAGGTCTTGTGCGCCTTTTGAAAATTCTGTGTCGCGACGCAGTCATGCATGTAGATAGATCCAAGCATGCAGCCAACAACTAAAGGAATCCTACTACGGAAAACATGGCACTTGCTTGATGCGTTTTCTCGACTCGACTGACTGTCGATTTCAAGATCGGACAAGATGTTGCCCGGGAATCCTTTTGTCCTTGCAGCATCTCATTTAAGCCCGCTGTTGTAGGCATTGGCGTCCAATTTAAGCTGTTTCTAGGATTTGAAATATATATGTACACGTCGGATTGAACAATTCAACTCTTGTACAGTTGATAGTGTGCAAGAACGCCATAGATTTGACAAATTCAGAGCGCTGACCTTATCAATTTCGCTGTTCGTTTTTGTTTCAGCTCACGGCCGGTTGCTCTGCCCAACTCGGCCTTTGCGTACATGCGTGCATGCATGCCGTACGTGTTGATCGCAACCTGTAGTGTAGGTACACCTTTGTGCGCGTCACCAGTTACGTGCCACTGAGCATATGCATGCATGCATGCACGGTTCTTTCAATTAGATCGATACAGCATCATCGACCAAGTCAACAGTTCCCACGTTTTGTCGTCCGCTTAATTTCTGTTTGCTTGCTCGAGTGTCCATCTGATCACTTGCTTGTCAACACTAATCACCACGGATTAGCTAAACAAATGGCGATGGATCACACGGCCGGGTCCAGGAGTGGCCAGTCAAAAAGCACCACGGACTCACGGAGAACCGCGGCTGCACCGCCTCTAATCATTCAAATCACTCGCCTAACCATCCACACGAATCGAACACTCAAGGCGCGCATGCGGTGGGCCATCTCTAGCCGCTATAAATACACGTACACACACCATGTCTCCGTGCAGCCAACCAAGCAAGCTACCATTGCACATTCTGCAACGGAGCTAAGCTTAGCTAGATCAAGAGGGATTTGTGCGATGGGGAGTGGGAAGAAGAGGGCGGCGCTTGCGTCCCTGTTCGGGTTCAAGAACAAGACACAGGAGGAGGAGGAGGAGGAGGCCATGGTGGCGAGGCGGCAGCAGCAGCATGCGGCGGCAGCGCCGCAGCAGAGGTACCATCACATTCACAAGGTGCGGCCGAGCGACGACGACGACTACACCCGCCACTGGTACGCCGAACGCGACATTGACCGGAAGGCCTCCGAGTTCATCGACAAGGTCCACCGCCGGATGCTCTCCAACGAGCAGGACGGATAGTATAAGCCACCGGCAGGGGTCGTATGTATAATGCACATACCAGCATGCCGACGGATCACGGACAGGGGGTCTATCTGGTTGAGCTTTGCTGCTAGCCAGATCACGCATGTCTGCTATGTATGCATGGTTGATTGTATTTACGTGTGTTTGTGTGTGTGATTAATTGTTTTGTTTTGATTGGGTATTTGTATGTGTGTGTGTGTGTGTGTGTGTGTGTGTGTGTGATTAATTGCACGTGCAAATACACGTCTTCATGGTCTAGTTACATGTACATCTGGCCACATGATCAATCATGGAGCCAGAGGCAAGCAGATAAGAAATGATGGAACTTTCTGTGTTGGAACCTTAAACCGTAGAATAATCATTCTACATTAATTTTCATTAAAGTAAAGAGTTAACAGATATATACAAAAAAAGAGAAAGAAGAGCTAAGAGCTCGGACGGGATTTTCATTATAGTAAAATGTTAACGGATCATTCTACAGTAATTTTCGTTAAGGTAATCATTTAACAGGTATATACAAAAAAGAGAGGAGAAAGAAGTGCTAAGAGCTCAGATGGGATTACAATACAATGAAGCCACCATAATGATGCATGAAGACGTCGATGAAATATTCATGATCACACTTCATATTTTCTTCCATAACCTTCTGCACACATTTACTAAACGGCCGTGCCAAAAACCGCTTACTGAACCCTAGCTTTCATCTATACTTCATTTATATTCGCAATAATCATATTGCGTAGCATAGTTCTGCTTGTTCTTTGATTGCTTCCAGGAATTAGACATCCGTGGCTAGGTCGATCTGGTCTCGACGTGGTCGATAGCGTCTTTGGAGTTGATTTGATATCTAAATTTTATTTAAATTTGAAGTTGTTATAAAGTTTCCAAAGGTTTAAACCATTCGAATTTCTTAAGAGTTTAGAGAGAGTCAACACACATATTGGTGAAGACTCTACGGACGCTCGAAACTTTTGAAGGGCATTTAGGGTACATTGAACAAAAGTGTATGTCACTAGTAGAGAAATGCTTATACACTACTTCTATTGATGGCACGCCAGTTTCAATTAACATCACCATTATTATTATTTTCAGATAGTGTTGCATTGGCATATTTGATACGCCATATTTACAACGTAAGTGGTGGCATTTGTTTTTTCTGTACGCCACAAGTTTGTGTGACCAGTTGAATATGCCAGGCACAAGTTAGTGGTGGCGTTCGACCTATATGCACGCCGTAGGTAATCATGCTAGTGGTGGCATGCTGATTCCTGGCACGCCAGAAATATATTTTGCTTTTTATTAAAGTAAGAATAATATTTGCAATCATTTTTATTTGTAATTATTTATTCTTAATTGATTATCATGTGTTTTAAGTTTTAAATAATTATGCTAATAAAAAATCTTGGAATTGCTTGTATTAAAGTAAGAATATTATTTTTTAAACGGTAAACGTTTTATATTTTTAGTTTTTTGCCTTTAAATTTTGTAATAAATGGTGAACAATTTTATATTATGTTAGTAAAAAATATTGTAGAACTTTATTAAAGCAAGAATATATTTTCTAAATGTCAAACATTTTATGATATTTTGAGTAATTTAATGTTTTCCATTTTATTATTTGTAAATGGTGAACATTCTTATATTATACTCCTCCGAAAGTTTTTACTCCGCATATAAGATTTGTCTAAAGTCAAATTTCACAAAGTTTGGCCAGATTTATATTAAAAATAACAATATCGATAATACTAAAGTTATACAATATGAAATTAAATTCATCATGCATCTAATGACATTGATTTTGTATTTTTAATGTTTTTATTTTTTCTATAAAATTGGTTCGATTTTTCGAAGTTTGACTTCAGACACATCTTATATGGAAAATAAAAAGGACCCGAGGGAGTAAGTGAGATTATAATTGCTTTTATTAAAGTATGGATATTATTTTGTAAATGGTCTTTTAATTGTTTTACCTTTTTTATTATTTGTAAATTTTTAACATTTTTATATTATATTAGTTAATAAATATTGTAATTGCCTTTATTAAAGTAAGAATGTTTTAAGCCTTATAATTGTTGTAACCTTTTATTTATTTTGTTGAAAAAGAAAACAAGATCTAGCGGGCTTTATTTGGTCTTCTGACCCACTGGCCTATCGGGCCTAGCCCAGGACTGCGTCCGACGCATTGGATCAAAACTGAGGTGGCCACGGCCCCCTCGCCCGATCCCCTTCTTCCTCTTCTCTCTCTCTGCATGCTCTCCGCCTCTCTAGATCCCCTTCTTCCTATGCTCGTCACCGGCCTATCCAGCCATTTCCTATGGAATCCGTTGCTAAGGTAAACATCTACAGCTCCCCCTCTCGATGCCCTATCGCGTAGATCCAATCGATTGGTTTTTTCCTACTCACAGAGGTCAGCTCGCTTTGATTCCCAAGGCTAGGGTTTTGGCGACGGAGACGCAGGTAGGAAACGACGTACCTCGACGTATCTCCTAGGCGAGCATCTCCCTCCGGCCTCCACTATTCTGGGTATGTGTCCATCGAGTCACGAGCAATTAGGATTAGATTTGAGTGATGCTTTATTATAAATTCAGCATTGTGGGATGGTGATGTGTCGAGAGGGATAATATGAAGTATAAATTCAAGTTCTCTTTAACTTGAATATGTATGTTATTAGTTGCATTTATACTCTAGTTCCTCCTAGGCATGCCTTCATTATTTGAGAGACAACTATATGTCTCAGTGGCCAAGCACACACAATGGCATGGTTGTTGATGTCTTGTTTTCCTAAGTCTATCCATACACGTAGAAAAGTTGGTATGAATAATGATACGCTCAAGATCGTAAATAGGTCATGTTTTAGGGTTACAATTCAGTCCTTGTTGACCTGTTTATATTTTGTAGTTATAATCTGATTTGCGTGCTTACCTATTAAAGTTTGCACCGATGGACTCCTACAATGAAGCCTAAAAATCTAGCGGAGACGTCAGAATGAATGTATGCACGCCAAAAGTAGCAACAACCGAGTAAGAACTCATGAGAAGAACCTTCTTCTTATTCAACAAACTCATGCATATGATTGCAAAATCATGTATATTGTTATTGCAAACACTTCTTTGTATGGATACGTATGGATTCCAACCCAATAAGGGTCTAGGCAAGTTGAAGAAAAGGTCTATGATGTGGACATGCTCAACTGACAACTTTTGGAGGCTAATGAAAGCACCATCAAGGCCCCGAAGGAGGTGGTGGATCAGCTAAACCAGGAGAGGGATCAGCTGATTGATGAGAAGGCTGATCTCATCGATGAGAGGGGTGAGCTGATGATGGAAAGGGATCAGCTAAAGAAGGAAAGGAAAAACTCAAAGCCGAGAGGAAGGAGCTCAAATATATGAAGGCTCATTTTCTTAAGGAGGGACAAGCCAATAGGTAGAAGCTTCGACAGATCAAGGCAATTCTTGAAGAGTGATCAACTACCTAGCTAGCTACCTTAGTTCATTAATTGCTAAATTGATCGACTGTCTATCTTTGTTAAACTTCTATGTTAGTTGATGGAGTACATTTCTTACTTCTTCTATTATATGCTTAGTTATTCAATTAGTTGATGAAGTACCAAGCTTAGTTGTTAAGATGTTATATGCTTAGCTATTTTTTATGTGCGCAAAATCAAATTGGTGGCGTGGTGCCAACATGGCATGTCACTGGTGATATATAATCCTTGTGGCACTGGACAATTGGCACACCATTAGCGCACAACTACTGCATGGCGACGTTGGCATCTAGTGCCACCACTAATTTTTATCACTAGCGCCATATTGGTGGAGTTGGACGCCCACGCCAGCAAGACTATTTTTGCTATGCCAGCACTAGGCTTTTATACACCACTGTGTATTTGTACTTTAAACATTGAATTATCCTCAATTTCAAGTTTAAACAAACAATGTTATGAAAGTGATCACGATTCACATTACAACTCCTAATTACTATTTACAAATCTGGGGAATGTGACAACTCATACCCATCACCATAATCTAGTCCCAAGACTACAAGTTAGACAAAATGCAAAAAGGACACGTCTAGCATAATCGTCTCATTCCCATGTTGCTTCTTTCTCGAAGAAGCTGATCCATTGCATCACAGAGGACTTGACATCTTTTTATTACATCCTAGCTTAAAAGTATTGGTAATATACTCAATTTTTTAACCTCAAAGACAGTATGAAAGGCGCCTATTGACATATATTACTCAGAGCAAACTCACTTACATGTTGTATTCTCACATCATCCCATCCCTTCCTATTTGGAGGGCATGCTAGTATGGAACCAACAGTCAAAATCCAAAATCAAAGGAGTTTTCATGGGGTAGAGTTTTAAGGTATAGAGATGGTAAAAGAGTTCATAAAAGGCCATATGCTAGGTTTGGCCTATGTGCAAGCGGGGCAGAATTTTGTTTTAAACTCCTTATAAGGGCATCTACAGTCGACTGGGCAAATCCGCACCCCTAAGGGCATCTCCAATTTGAGACACTGGGAGGGGGTGCTAGGAATTTAATCCCGACAGATCGACAGTTATGCTGTCGATTACCAGCGCCTCGTGTGGAATCGACGCAAACAAAGGCACCGAGGGCTTGGACATATTTTTAAGTCCGAGACAAGTAGAGCTTTATTTCTAATATGTAGTGCCATCCATTGTTAGCGCCAGCCGTTGGAGGAGAGAGCGCCAGCTTCGTGGGATTTTTGTCCGCACCATATGCGCCTGGATAAACAGTCAACATTGTAGATGTCCTAAACGACGTGGATGCGCTCAGGTAGGCGTGCGGATGGCCCCTCATATTGGCTGCCGGACAGCCACACTCATCAGATGCAAAACCTCAAATTCATGCACGCCCATTATACACATGAATATCACACGTAAATAAACATTTGTTGGTGAATAAAAATAGTTCGAACATAAAATTTATTTGAATGTACAATTCAAATATTAGCTTTTTGGTTTCTATTGTGGGTCCACACATGCTCCACAAGATCATAGAGTAATTGCGCATGGACTTGATGGTCTCCAAGATTCGGATGCATTTGTAGAAAACTGGTAAGCTGGTGTGCATCTTGCTGTTTTGGTATGTGGACTTGTTCCACAGGTTTGTCAAAATCATGGGTTTGTGCAACAACATCACCCTCGTCCTTGACAATCATGTTGTGAAAAATGACACAACAAGTCGTTAGCTGCTACCCAAAGTCTCTGACACCCACATCATTGCAACTCCACGAACAATTGCCCAACATGCATGGAGCACTCCGAATGCCCTCTCTGCATCCTTCCTGATCGATTCTTGCATTGATGCAAAGTGTCTTTGTTTGTTTCCTTGGAGTTGATATATGTTCTTCACAAACGCCACCCCACTGAGGATAGATACCATCGGCAAGGTAGTACCCCATGTTGTAGTTGTGGCCGTTGATATAGTTGCATAGCAGCGATTCCCTAGTACAAAGCCTCCTAAACACGGGAGAACGTTGAAGCATATTAATGTCGGTGTGAGATACAAGCACTCCAAAGAAAGCATGGGCCACTGTGCTAATAAGGATGACTCTCTTAGGTATATAGGATGTGTCACTGTGTTAACTAGACAAATGCCCCGCGCTTTGCCGTAGAAATTTGTATAAACTAAAAAGTGCACTGAACTAATCAATCTAGATAGTATTTTTATGGTTTCTCCTATAGCAAAAAATTTGGTTACCAATATTTTAAAGATCAGTAAATGAGAATGTCATTGTATAAGTCCAAATAGGAGCAAAACGAAAAAATATGCATGCCTCAATTTTCTTTCATGGAGCACCGTGATGTGAGCTACATGCATGCGTCAACATACTTTGGTACTTTACTGTCAGTTACTACATGCCTATTTGCATGCATGCGTTAGATACCACATGTGTTTGGTGCAACTACTCTCAGAATGTAGATCTGATGGCTAGTATATCCGACGGCTGGATTAATTTGGATGATTTGGCATAATGAGAAGGCAGATAATTCCTTGTAGTGAGGGTAGCTATTTAGATATAGTAGATGAGGGATGCTACGAGTGTATGAACCCCAGTCCAATTTGCTTCATAAGAAGATCATCAAAATATGAATCCCATTTACATTCACTGTTATTTTAGTTATGAGTTAATCCCAAAATAAAAATACTTTATATAACTTGTGGTAGCTATCATGATTAATGTGTTTGAAAAGCACAGTAGAATTGTTGGCGCACCAGTAGGTTACTTTTATTTGATTCAGTGATACCCAAGGGAGAAGATACCCCGCCATTGTCTCCTTTGGATTTGATACACCTAACGCAACATACTTAAGGGGAACCTGCTGATGTCCTAAAAACCTCTACACTTGGGCCAACAAAAGAAGGTCATTATATGATCCTAATAGCACCAACTGACATCATGAGGACTGCATTTTCAATCAATATGGCATCTATGGGTGAATGATGATGTCGTTTGCATTAACCAACACAATAGTGTACTTTGTGAACCTTATGAACAAAGTATACATGGTGTACTTGTATAGTTCATCATGGTATTCATAGATAACATCCTCATCTAATCAAAGTCAACCGACCAATATGCTCATATCTTGAATCAGGTAGTGGAGAAGACTCAAGAAACTCCAGATATATGGTATGTTTAGTATTTGTGAGTTCTGAGTTGAGGAATTAGGATCTATGGGACATGTCATCTCTAGTTACTATTGATTCCGCAAAATTCACTATAGTGTTTAACTGGCAACAACACAACACAAATGACTAAAGTTCAAATATTTATGGATTGAACTATCGATTCATAAAAGATTCTCAAGCATTTTCAGGTCGATGGAATAGCTGGGCCAATAACAAAAAAATAAAGTTAAATGGACCTGAAGTACGAAAAGAGCTTCCAAGAGCCAGAAAAGACTCACAAGTGCACTAGTAGTTCCTAAGGTATACAAAAGACCTTTGATTTATATTGTGATGGTTCTCGTTTGGAATTAGACTTTGTGATGCTGCAACATGGCCAGCTGAAGCATATAGCCAAGAAGCATCACATGGCGAAGGAGGATAGAGTTCTGAAGAGTGTGGTCGACATCTTGTCGACTCCTCTCCTGACCACTTATTTTGACGAAACCTCGCTAGAGGGTGGGGACCTCTGGCAATTGCATCAAAAAGCGAGTTAGGCCCCCTTCGAATCTTTTCCCGCTCCCAGCTTTATCGGCTCCGCGCTGGAGCCGGCCCAAACGTCGCAGCTTAGAGGAGCCCGTTTCGCGAGCAAAGTTCCCTTGCAATACAAAATGAGAAGCAGGATGAACTCCGCTCTAAAAAAATCAAAGGAGGTGGAGTTGGAGATACTACTCAATATGCCACCCCATGTGACCTCGGGGCAGCGTACCGGTTCGCTCGACATGTTCTATTTTTTATGCGTCCCGACATGTTTTTTCTCCCTGATACATTACCATTCCAACTTAAACCTCCCCGCCTTTCGTTCGAACGGGCGTAAAGCATGCTTATTGGGCTGTCCGAGCAATTAACCAATTGAAAGTGGAGCTGACCTCCCCAATGGTTTCTCTTGAGCCAGTTTTTGTCTCATAAGTGGGATTTTTAAGGAAAATCGAGCAAAAACCAAATACAAGCACACAAGTAAAAAAACTAAATTAAGCTTGCTGGTGGGGTTTAGACGAACACACACGTCCGGGCCGCTTTTTTCATCTGGGGCTTCGACTTCGGGAGTGCCTATATGACGCACTTTGCATCAAACATGCATCGCTTTGCCAGAGCATCCTATTGGCGGGCGCTTCGCACAGAGCATCCCAGTGGTGGGCCCGCTGGGCCAATTTCTAAGCTCGAGTTTCTGTTTTTGTTACTTTTCGTCCTGTTTGACTAGTCGCTGCTTCTGTTTCCTCAGAAAAAGTTGCTTTTGTTTCTATTCCCCCCCTAAAAAGTTGCTTCTATTTCCGTTTTCTGGTTGGACCAGTAGCTGCTCGTGTTTCTGATTTGACGCACACCCACTATCCCATTTCTTTGACTGCTTTGACACTCACTAGCGAAAAAAGTTAAACTATTTCTTCTGAAAGATACAGCCACAAGACAGGAACAAAAACATAAAATAGGCACAGAAACATGAAGCTGGTTCTTACCGTTGTTTCATTGCTACAAGAAACACAAAGTTGGTTCTTGGTTAAAAAAATGTTCAAGGCAGCCAAAATTGTTCATCAATTCAATTTTTTATTTAAATTGACAAACTATTCTCAGATTCAAAAATGTTCATGACATTCATAGAATGTTCTTGAATTCAAAAAATGTTCTTGCCAAAGTTTTTCATGGATTCAAAAATGTTCAAGCCATTGAAGAAATTGTTCTTCGATGAAAAAAAATCTTTAAGACATTCAAAAATTCTACACAAATCAAAAAATTTATTTAAATTGGATAATATTAATGGATTCAAAAAATTTCAAGACATTTGAATTTTTTTCTTGGATTCAAGATATTTTCAAGGCATTAAAAAGGTTCTTGGAATTAAAATTTTGTTCGTGGATTCAAAAAATGTTCCAGACATTCAAAAAAGTGTTATTGGACTGAAATGTGTTCTAGTGATTCCAAAATTGTTCTTTGAACTTGAAATTTGTTCTTGGATTCAAGGTATGTTAAAGGAATTAAAAATGTTCTTCGAATTAAAAAAATTTCATGGATTAAAAAAATGTTCTAGACATTCAAAAAAGTGTTCTTGGACTGAAATATGTTCTAGTGATTCCAAAATTGCTCTTTGAACTTGAAATTTGTTCTTCGATTCAAAAATAGTTATTGGATTAAGGAATTAAAAATTTGTTCAAGGCATTGAAAAGTTGTTCCTTGAATTAAAAAATTGCTCATGGATTTAAAAATAAAGTTCGAGGTATTGAAAAATTGTTCTTTGAAGCTGAAAAATTGTTCGTTCATTCAAAAGAAATTCAGGACAATCAAAATTGTTCTTGTCTTAAAAAAATGTTCAACACATTTAAAAACTGTTCTTGCAATCAAAATTGTTCAGGGTTCAAAAAATGTCCGACGTATTCAAAAAGTTGATCTTGGATTAAAAATGCTCTAGGGTTCAAAAATCATTCTTTGAAATCGAGAAGTTGTTCTTGGATTCAAAAATGGTTTTCAAATTAAAAATTTGTTATTGGAATTCAAGTTTTGTTCATGGATTCTACAATTGCTATTGTACGAAAAAATGTTCTCAGCATTGAAAATTCATTCTTGGAATTCAAATTGTGTTCTAAGATTAAAAAGTATTCTTGGAATCCATGGTGGATGTATAAGATGCTAACACAAATAACAAGGCATGATATAGTTACGCATGTACAAATTCATTTGGACAAAATAGTTTGAATAAAATTCATTAGTTAATTCACACTCTATTCATGCTTAATTTATTTTGGACGAAATTATTATTAGATGCTAAATCAACAACCTATTCATTCTCAAATAGGTAGTTATCAAAGATGTATCCAAATAGAGCAAAACAAACTTCATTAAATAAATCCAGAACAAAATCTTTATATTTCTGACTTAATATTGTAGTGTCAGGTACATAAGAAAATAGCAAGAAAAAACAAACATGCAATAGTTTAGCAGACTTGCACACCGGGAACAATTTTGTGTGCCATAGGAAGTAGACAACAACATGCTTTCTGAGGTATACGTTGAACAGAAAAAATGGAAATACACATCATCAATGTAGCATCCCTTTGTTGAAGCATCATCCAGTGCCTCCAAGTCTATCTCGTTCAGGTCAAACTTTGCCATTTTGTAAGCAACAATCTGCCGAAATTGAGGAATGATTTCCTAAAACAGTAGAAAAGAAGAAAAAAGTTTATGTCAAAAAATATAACAGAAGGTGTATGAATAATTCGCAAACCAGTTAGTCTTTTTCTAGGGAAGTAAATCAGATCAACAAGCAACTAGCTAGTGCTTTTTGAGGGGAGCAAGTGGCTACTGTTTAATTGACCTCACAAAACTTGCAGACTAGAGAGGTGGATGCTAATTAAGCTCCCAAACATACATGAGGTGCTTATGGTTAAATTAACTTAACGAGCAAGCTATAGTAGCAGCTAGTACATGCATATAGTAGAGAAACAGGGCTCTCGAGTGGACTAGTGGTAGCCTGTGTTGCATCGATTTGTTCATCTCGGTTGAGCCAGCTGTTTATATTTGTTCTTTGGTTGTAAAATTAGTGGTATCCCCAATGGAACAATATATTAAAGATTTCTATAAAAATCTGGCCTCCATCCTTTTTCTCAAAGAAACAAACATAATACTCCATTCACTTTCATGGAAGTACATAGGTGGAGGAGGGTGCCGCTGACTCATTTACACCCAAAGGAGAAGCTACACAGTGAGCTTGGCACTCATCCATTATGCCATAGCGGGTTTTGCACTGATCCATTGTACTAGAGGGATACGCGCGCTTGCGCTGCGCCGTTCTTCTGTCGATGAATTTTTCTTTTTCCTTTTTAGTTTGTTGTTTCGGTGAGTTTTGGTAATCGTGTGAGAAGGCTGTTGAGCTTTGTCAATGGTAGCAGACCCATCATTGATCCTACTGGCAAACAAAGTTTGTCTATGTCCCTCAAATAAAAAAATGTCTTCATGTAAACATTGCAATCCCAGGAACAACTTAAGAAATCTACGGCACATGATAGACATCCATCTATGAGGCAGGACCACGAAAACACCAAACAGGTTAGCACCCAACTCTGCAAGGGATAAGATCCTCAACATTCCTGCAGAAGGGAGCATGGTAGATTCAACTGATGTTGGCTACAACGTCGTTGCGATGGGCAACACATCAAGTCGTCTTCACACTTCCTCCGTGGACAAATACGAAGTCTCAATATGCAGAGTGCCAAGAGCAACACGGAGTTGTGTAAAAAATTAAGAATTTCTTAGCAATGTATGTCAGGCCACCAAATCAGGTGAGCAGAAAAGAAAATTGACTTGTCACCTACATCATACTGATGAACTTCCATGGAGCTATGTTTCCTCACTTCTTCCAGCAACTATGCGGTGATCAGGAACAACACTTGGATTAGGACAAGGGGCATGGTATCAGGGCACACAACATGAACGGAAAGGTAAGGTTTCTTTACCTCAGCCATACGCATCGAGGGCCCTCCAAGCTGCATTTTCTCCATGACAAGGTCTCGTATACCCACAACAAGATTGTCACGTCTCAGCCTTTCACTTCCAGATACCCCAGTCATGATTAGATCCATATTGATCGTCCCTTTTGTGATTGGAATAATAATATCAGGACTGCAAATTAATGAAACAAGAATTTTTTTAACAAGGTCAAGCAGGCCTAACTGACCTGTTGCATGATCGGTTTCAGATTGCTGCATGGCGACTTCAAGAAGCCTAAAGGCTTCTGTTACATCTCGCACTATGACCTACCAATCCAAAAGGTCAAAGGTTTTCAGTCTCCAAAATAGAACACAATGAAGATAGTATGAAGCACACAAAAAGAAAAACACAAAGCAAAGAAACCAAAAAGAACATACCAACATCAGCAGAAGGAACCACTTGCACAACCGGAGCAGGAGGAACAACCACACCCAATCTCAAATCATTCATGAGAAATCAAACAAACTGCACAACGGAAGGGAGGTTGAAGCTGTTGGAAATATGCCATAGAGGCAATAATAAAATGGTTATTATTATATTTCCTTGTTCATGATAATTGTCTATTGTTCATGCTATAATTGTATTAACTGGAAACCGTAATACATGTGTGCATACATAGACCACAACATGTCCCTAGCGAGCCTCTAGTTGACTAACTCATTGATCAATAGATGGTCATGGTTTCCTGGCCATGGACATTAGATGTCATTGATAGCGGGATCACATCATTAGGAGAATGATGTGATGGACAAGACCCAATCCTAAGCGTAGCACAAAGATCGTGTAGTTCGTTTGCTAAAACTTTTGTAGTGTCAAGTATCATTTCCTTATACCATGAGATTGTGCAACTCCCGGATACCGTAGGAATGCTTTAGGTGTACCAAACGTCACAACGTAACTGGGTGGCTATAAAGGTACACTACATGCATCTCCGAAAGTGTCTGTTGGGTTGGCACGAATCGACACTGGGATTTGTCACTCCGTATGACGGAGAGGTATCTCTGGGCCCACTCGGTAATGCATCATCATAAAGAGCTCAATGTGGCAAAGTAGTTAGTCACGGGATCATGCATTACGGAACGAGTAAAGTGACTTGCCGGTAACAAGATTGAACGAGGTATTGGGATACCGACGATCGAATCTCGGGCAAGTAACATAACGATTGACAAAGGGAATTGTATACGGGATTGCTTGAATCCTTGACATCGTGGTTCATCCGATGAGATCATCGTGGAACATGTGGGAGCCAACATGGGTATCCAGATCCCGCTATTGGTTATTGTCCGGAGAGATGTCTCGGTTATGTCTGCATGGTTCCCGAACCCGTAGGGTCTACACACTTAAGGTTCGGTGACACTAGAGTTGTTATGGGAAATAGTATGTGGTTACCGAAGGTAGTTCGGAGTCCCGGATGAGATCTCGGACGTCATGAGGAGTTCCGAAATGGTCCGGCGGTGAAGATTGATATATTGGACGAAGGGTATTGGAGTCCGGAAGTGTTCTGGGGGTAACAGGCTATGGCCAGCATGACCGAAAGGTGTTTCGGGAGCCCCGGCAAGTGTTGGAGGACCTCATGGGCCAAAGGGGAAGGGGAAAACCAGCCCGCTAAGGGGTGGTGCGCCCCCCACACCCTTTCCCACGTTACTTGGGGAGGTGGGGCGCCTCCACCTGGCTTGGGAGGCAAGCCTCCACATGCTTAGCTTGGGGGGCAAGTCTCCCTAGGATTTTCCCTAGGGAGATCCAATCTGCTTGGCCGCCGCCCCCTAGGGAAAACCCTAGGGCACCTCCCCCTCTCCCCTTGCCCCTATATATAGTGGAGGGGTGGGAGGGCAGCCGCACCTCTTCCCTGGCGCGGCCCCCTTCCTCCTCCAACACCTCCTCCTCCTCCTCCGTAGTGCTTGGCGAAGCCCTGCCGGAGAACCACGAGCTCCATCGTCACCATGCCGTCGTGCTGCTGGAGTTTTCCCTCAACTTCTCCTCTCCCCTTGCTGGATCAAGAAGGAGGAGACGTCCCGGGCTGTACGTGTGTTGAACGCGGAGGCGCCGTCCGTTCGGCGCTTAGATCGGAATCGATCGCGATCTGAATCGCTGCGTGTACGACTCCACCAACCGCGTTCTTGTAATGCTTCCGCATTGCGATCTTCAAGGGTATGAAGATCAACTCATCCTCTCCCTCTCTTGTTGCTAGAATCTCCATAGATTGATCTTGGTGATGCGTAGAAAATTTTGAATTATTGCTACGTTGCCCAACAGTGGCATCATGAGCTAGGTCTATTGCGTAGATTCTATGCACAAGTAGAACACAAGTTGTTGTGGGCGTTGATTTTGTCAATTTACTTGCCATTACTAGTCTTATCTTGATTCGGCGGCATCGTGGGATGAAGCGGCCCGGACCGACCTTACACGTACGCTTACGTGAGACAGGTTCCACCGACTGACATGCACTAGTTGCATAAGGTGGCTAGTGGGTGTCTGTCTCTCCCACTTTAGTCGGATCGGGTTCGATGAAAAGGGTCCTTATGAAGGGTAAATAGCAATTGGCATATCACGTTGTGGTTTTGGCTTAGGTCAGAAATGTTCTTGTTAGAAACCTATAGCAGCCACGTAAAAAACTTGGAAAAACAATTAGAGGACGTCTAACTTGTTCTTGCAGCATATGGCGTGTGATGTGATATGGCCAAAAGAATGTGATGAATGATATGTGATGTATGAGATTGATCATGTTTGTAATAGGAATCACGACTTGCATGTCGATGAGTATGACAACCGACAGGAGCCATAGGAGTTGTCTTAATTTATTGTATGACCTGCATGTCAATCAGAACGCCATGTAATTACTTTACTTTATTGCTAACCGTTAGCCATAGTAGTAGAAGTAATAGTTGGCGAGACAACTTCATGAAGACACGATGATGGAGATCATGGTGTCATGCCGGTGACGAAGGTGATCATGCCGCGCCTCGAAGATGGAGATCAAAAGTGCAAGATGATATTGGCCATATCATGTCACTCTATGATTTGCATGTGATGTTTGTCATGTTTACATCTTATTTGCTTAGAACGACGATAGCATAAATAAGATGATCCCTCATAAAATTTCAAGAAAGTGTTCCCCCTAATTGTGCACCGTTGCGAAGGTTCGTTGTTTCGAAGCACCACGTGATGATCGGGTGTGATAGATTCTAACGTTCACATACAATGGGTGTAAGCCAGATTTACACATGCAAAACACTTAGGTTGACTTGACGAGCCTAGCATGTACACACATGGCCTCGGAACACAAGAGACCGAAAGGTCGAACATGAGTCGTATAGCAGATACGATCAACATGAAGATGTTCACCGATGATGACTAGTCCGTCTCACGTGATGATCGGACACGGCTTAGTTGACTCGGATCATGTATCACTTAGATGACTAGAGGGATGTCTATCTAAGTAGGAGTTCATTAAATAATCAGATGAACTTCATTATCATGAACATAGTCAAAAGATCTTTGCAAATTATGTCGTAGCTTACGCTTTAGTTCTACTGTTTAAGATATGTTCCTAGAGAAAATTTAGTTGAAAGTTGACAGTAGCAATTATGCGGACTGGGTCCGTATTCTGAGGATTGTCCTCATTGCTGCACAGAAGGCTTATGTCCTTAATGCACCGCTCGGTGTGCTGAACCTCGAGCGTCATTTTGAAGGAAATATGCCCTAGAGGCAATAATAAAGTTATTATTTATTTCCTTATTTCATGATAAATGTTTATTATTCATGCTTGTATTAACCGAAAACATAATACATGTGTGAATACATAGACAAACAGAGTGTCACTAGTATGCCTCTACTTGACTAGCTCGTGAATCAAAGATGGTTAAGTTTCCTAGCCATGGGCATGAGTTGTCATTTGATTATCGGGATCACATCATTAGGAGAATGATGTGATTGACTTGACCCATTCTGTTAGCTTAGCACTCGATCGTTTAGTATGTTGCTATTGATTTCTTCATGACTTATACATGTTCCTATCACTATGAGATTATGCAACTCCCGTTTACCGGAGGAACACTTTGTGTGCTACCAAACGTCACAACGTAACTGGGTGATTATAAAGGAGCTCTACAGGTGTCTCTGAAGGTACTTGTTGAGTTGGCGTATTTCGAGATTAGGATTTGTCACTCCGATTGTCGGAGAGGTATCTCTGGGCCTCTCGATAATGCACATCACATAAGCCTTGCAAGCAATGTATCTAATGAGTTAGTTACGGAATGATGCATTACGTAACGAGTAAAGAGACTTGCCGGTAACGAGATTGAACTAGGTATTGAGATACCGACGATCGAATCTCGAGCAAGTAACATACCGATGATAAAGGGAACAACATATGTTGTTGTGCGGTTTGACCGATAAAGATCTTCGTAGAATATGTGGGAGCCAATATGGGCATCTAGGTCCCGCTATTGGTTATTGACCGGAGACGTGTCTCGGTCATGTATACATAGTTCTCGAACCCGCAGGGTCCGCACACTTAACGTTTCGTTGACGATATAGTATTATATGAGTTATGTATGTTGGTGACCGAATGTTGTTCGGAGTTCCGGATGAGATCATGGACATGACGAGGAACTCCGTAATGGTCCGGAGATAAAGTTTAATATATGGGATAACAGTGTTTGATCTCCGGAAGGGTTCCGGAATTCACCGGAAGGGGTTCCGAATGTTTCCCGAAATGTTTGGGTACGAGAACTTGTTATTTGGGACAAAGGGGAAAGCCCACGAGGCTTTTGGAAAGTGCAAAAGGAAGTTTTGCGGAGACCAGAGGCTAGACGCCAGGAACCCTAGCGTCTAGGGGGTAGATGCTGGGAACCCTGGCGTCTAGCCCTGGAGTCCGTGTAGGACTCCTGCCTTTCGGGCAAAACTGACTTTGAGGAGGCTTTTACTCCAAGTTTCGACCCCAGAGCTCAACATATAAATAGAGGGCAGGGCTAGCACCAAAGACACATCAAGAAACACCAAGCCGTGTGCCGGCAACCCCGTCCCCTCTAGTTTATCCTCCGTCATAGTTTCCGTAGTGCTTAGGCGAAGCCCTGCGGAGATTGTTCTTCACCAACACCGTCACCACGCCGCCGTGCTGCCGGAACTCATCTGCTACGTTGCCCGTCTTGCTGGATCGAGAAGGCGAGGACATCATCGAGCTGAACGTGTGCAGAACTCGGAGGTGCCGTGCGTTCAGTACTTGGATCGGTCGGATCGTGAAGACGTATGACTAAATCAACCGCGTTGTAAACGCTTCCGCTTAGCGATCTTCAAGGGTATGAAGATACCCCCCCGCTCTCGTTTCTATGCATCACCATGATCTTGCGTGTGCGTAGGATTTTTTTTTGAAATTACTACGTTCCCCAACAGTGGCATCCGAGCCTGGTTTTATGCGTAGATGTTATATGCACGTGTAGAACACAAGTGAGTTTTGGGCGATACAATTCATACTGCTTACCAGCATGTCATACTTTGGTTCGGCGATATTGTTGGATGAAGCGGCCCGGACCGACATTACGCCTACGCTTACGCGAGACCGGTTCTCCCGACGTGCTTTGCACAGAGGTGGCTAGCGGGTCTCAGTTTCTCCAAATTTAGTTTAACCGAGTGTGGCTACGCACGGTCCTTGCGAAGGTTAAAACAACACTAACTTGACGAACTATCGTTGTGGTTTTGATGCGTAGGTAAGAACAGTTCTTGCTAAGCCCGTAGCAGCCACGTAAAATTTGCAACAACAAAGTAGAGGACGTCTAACTTGTTTTTGCAGGGCATGTTGTGATGTGATATGGTCAAGACGTGATGCTATATTTTATTGTATGAGATGATCATGTTTTGTAACCGAAGTTATCGGCAATCGGCAGGAGCCATATGGTTGTCGCTTATTGTATGGAATGCAATCGCTCGTAATGCTTTACTTTATCACTAAGCGGTAGCGATAGTCGTAGAAGCATAAGATTGGCGAGACGACAACGATGCTACGATGGAGATCAAGGTGTCGCGCCGGTGATGATGGTGATCACGACGGTGCTTCGGAGATGAAGATCACAAGCACAAGATGATGATGGCCATATCATATCACTTATATTGATTGCATGTGATGTTTATCCTTTATGCATCTTATCTTGCTTTGATTGACGGTAGCATTTTAAGATGATCTCTCACTAATTATCAAGAAGTGTTCTCCCTGAGTATGCACCGCTGCGAAAGTTCTTCGTTTGAGACACCACGTGATGATCGGGTGTGATAGGCTCTACGTTCAAATACAACGGGTGCAAAACAGTTGCACACGCGGAATACTCAGGTTAAACTTGACGAGCCTAGCATATACAGATATGGCCTCGGAACACGGAGACAGAAATTAGGTCGAGCGTGAATCATATAGTAGATATGATCAACATAGTGATGTTCACCATTGAAGACTACTCCATCTCACGTGATGATCGGACATGGTTTAGTTGATTTGGATCACATGATCACTTAGATGACTAGAGAGATGTCTGTCTAAGTGGGAGTTCTTAAGTAATATGATTAAATGAACTTTAATTTATCATGAACTTAGTCCTGGTAGTATTTTGCAAATTATGTTGTAGATCAATAGCTCGCGTTGTTGCTTTCATATGTTTATTTTGGTATGTTCCTAGAGAAAATTGTGTTGAAAGATGTTAGTAGCAATGATGCGGATTGGATCCGTGATTTGAGGATTGTCCTCATTGCTGCATAGAAGAATTGTGTCCTTGATGCACCGCTAGGTGATGGACCTATTGCAGGAGGAGATGCAGACGTTATGAACGTTTGGCTAGCTCAATATGATGACAACTTGATAGTGTGCACCATGCTTAACGGCTTAGAATCGGGACTTGAAAGACGTTTTGAACGTCATGGGCTATATGAGATGTTCCAGGAGTTGAAGTTAATATTTCAAGCAAATACCCGAGTTGAGAGATATGAAGTCTCCAACAAGTTCTATAGCTAAAAGATGGAGGGGAATTGCTCAACTAGTGAGCATGTGCTCAGATTGTCTGGGTACTACAATCACTTGAATCAAGTGGGAGTTAATCTTCCAGATAAGAAAGTGATTGACAGAGTTCTCTAGTCACCATCATCAAGTTAGTAGAACTTCGTGATGAACTATAGTATGCAAAGGATGACGAAAACGATTCCCGAGCTCTTCGCGATGTTGAAATCAACGATGGTAGAAATCAAGAAAGAGCATCAAGTGTTGATGATTGACAAGACCACTAGTTTCAAGAAAAGGGCAAAGGGAATGACAAGCAAGTTGTCACTCCCGTGAAGAAGCCCAAAGCTGGACCAAAGCCTGAAACCGAAAGTGCTTACATCGCAAAGGAAATGGTCACTGGAAGCGGAAATGCCCTGAATATTTGGTGGATAAGAAGGATGGCAAATTGAACAAGGGTATATTTGATATACAGGTTATTGATGTGTGCCTTACTAGTGTTTATAGTAGCCCCTGAGTATTTCATACTTGTTCGGTTGCTAAGATTAGTAGCTCGAAACAGGAGTTACAGAATAAACAGAGACTAGTTGAAGGGGAAGTGACGATGAGTGTTGGAAGTAGTTCCAAGATTGATATGATCATCATCACACACTCCCTATATTTTCGAGATTAGTGTTAAACCTAAATAAATGTTATTTGGTGTTTGCGTTGAGCATAAATATGATAAGATCATGTTTATTGCGATACGATTATTCATCTAAGATAGAGAATAAATTGTTATTCTGTTTACATGAATAAAACCTTCTATGGTCATATACCCAATGGTGATGGTTTATTGAATCTTGATCATAGTGATACACATATTCATAATGTTGATGCCAAAAGATGCCAAGATAATAATGATAATGCAACTTATTTGTGGCACTGCCGCTTGGGTCATATCGGTGTAAAGCGCATGAAGAAACTCCATAAAGATGGATTTTCAGAATCACTTGGTTATGAATTATTTGATGCTTGCGAGCCGTTCCTTTTGTGCAAGATGACTAAAACTCCGTTCTCTGGAACAATGGAACGGGCTACTAACTTGTTGGAAATAATACATACCGATGTATGCGATCCAATGAGTGTTGATGCTCGTGCAGGTATCGTTGTTTTCTGACCTTCATAGATGATTTGAGCAGATATGCGTATATCTACTTAATGAAGCACAAGCCTGAAACATTTGAAAAGTTCAAAGAATTTCAGAGTGAAGTGGAGAATCATCGTAACAAGAAAATAAAAGTTTCTACAATCTGATCGTAGAGAAGAATATTTGAGTTACGAGTTTGGCCTTCATTTTAAACAATGTGGAATAGTTTCACAGCTCATGCCACATGGAACACCACAGCGTAATGGTGTGTCCGAACATCGTAACCGCACTTTATTGGATATGGTGCGATCTATGATGTATCTTACCGATTTACCACTATTGTTTTGGGGTTATGCATTAGAGATAGCTGCATTCACTATAATAGGGCACCATCTAAATCCGTTGAGACGTCACCGTATGAACTATGGTTTAGCAGTAAACCTAAGCTGTCGTTTTTTAAAGTTTGGAGTTGCGATGCTTATGTGAAAAAGGTTTTCAACCTGATAAGCTCGAACCCAAATCGGAGAAGTGCGTCTTCATAGAATACCCAAAGGAAACTGTTGGGTACACCTTCTATCACAGATCCGAAGGCAAAACATTCGTTGCTAAGAATGGATCCTTTCTAGAGAAGGAGTTTCTCTCAAAAGAAGTGAGTGGGAGGAAAGTAGAGCTTGATAAGGTAATTTGTACCTTCTCCCGAATTGGAAAGTAGTTCATCACAGAAATCAGTTCCAGTGATTCCTACACCAATTAGTGAGGAAGCTAATGATGATGATCATGAAACTTTAGATTAAGTTACTACAAAACCTCATAGGTCTTCCAAAGTACAGTCCGCACCAGAGTGGTACGGTAATCCTGTTCTGGAAGTCATGTTACTAGACCATGATAAACCTACGAACTATGAGAAAGCGATGATGAGCCCAGATTCCGCAAAATGGCTTAAGGCCATGAAATCTGAGATGGGATCCATGTATGAGAACAAAGTGTGGACTTTGGTGGAGTTTCCAATGATCGGCAAGCCATACTGTATAAATGGATCTTCAAGAGGAAGACATACGCTGATAGTAGTGTTACTATCTACAAAGCTCGACTAGTCACAAATAGGTTTTCTACAAGTTCAAGGTGTTGACTACAATGAGATTTTCTCAACTGTAGCGATGCTTAAGTCTGTCCGAATCATGTTAGCAATTGCCACATTTTATGAAATCTGGCAAATGGATGTCAAAACTGCATTCCTTAATGGTTTTCTTAAAGAAGAGTTGTATATGATGCAACCAGAAGGTTTTGTCAATCCTAAATGTGCTAACAAAATGTGCAAGCTCCAGCAATCCATCTATGGACTGGTGTAAGCATCTCAGAGTTGGAATATACGCTTTGATAAGTTGATCAAAGCATATAGTTTAATACAGACTTGCGGTGAAGCCTGTATTTACAATAAAGTGAGTGGGAGCACTACTGCCTTTCTGATAAATATATGTGAGTAACATATTGTTGATCAGAAATGATGTAGAATATTTCTGGAAAGCATAAAGGAGTATTTGAAAGGAGTTCTTTAAAATAAAGACCTCGGTAAAGCTACTTACATATTGAGCGTCAAGATCTATTGAGATAGATCAAGACGCTTGATAAGTTTTTCTATAAGTACATACCTTGTCAAGATTTTGAAATAGTTCAAAATGGAATAGTCAAAGAAAGAGTTCTTGCCTGTGTTGCAAAGGTGTGAAATTGAGTAAGACTCAAATCCCGACCATGGCAGAAAATAGAAAAGAGAATGAAAGTCATTCCCTATGCCTCAGTCATAGGTTCTATAAAGTATGATATGCTATGTACCAGACCTATTGTATACCCTGCTCTGAATTTGGCAAGGGAGTACAATAGTGATCTAGGAGTAGATCACTGGACATTGGTCAAGAATATCTTTAGTGAGGACTAAGGAAATATTTCTCGATTATGGAGGTGATAAAAAAGCCCGTCGTAAAGAGTTACATCGTGCAATCTTTCACACTGATCCAGATGACTCTAAGTCTCAATCTGGATACATATTGAAAGTGGGAGCAATAAGCTAGAGTAGCTCCGTGCAGAGCATTGAAGACACAGAATATTTGCAAAATACATATGGCTCTGAATGTGACAGACCCGTTGACTAAGCTTCTCTCACGAGCAAAACATGATCACACCTTAGTACTCTTTGGGTGTTAATCACATAGCGATGTGAACTAGATTATTGACTCTAGTAAACCCTTTGGGTGTTGGTCACATGACGATGTGTACTATGGGTGTTAATCATATACAGATATGAATATTGGTGTTAAATCACATGGCGATGTGAACTAGATTATTGACTCTAGTGCAAGTGGGAGACTGAAGGAAATATGCCCTAGAGGCAATAATAAAGTTATTATTTATTTCCTTATTTCATGATAAATGTTTATTATTCATGCTACAATTGTATTAACCGGAAACATAATACATGTGTGAATACATAGACAAACATAGTGTCACTAGTATGCCTCTACTTGACTAGCTCGTGAATCAAAGATGGTTAAGTTTCCTAGACATGGACATGAGTTGTCATTTGATTAACGGGATCACATCATTAGGAGAATGATGTGATTGACTTGACCCATTCCGTTAGCTTAGCACTCGATTGTTTAGTATGTTGCTATTGCTTTCTTCATGACTTATACATGTTCCTATGACTATGAGATTATGCAACTCCCGTTTACCGGAGGAACACTTTGTGTGCTACCAAACGCCACAACGAATCGGGTGATTATAAAGGAGCTCTACAGGTGTCTCTGAAGGTACTTGTTGAGTTGGCGTATTTCGAGATTAGGATTTGTCACTCCGATTGTCGGAGAGGTATCTCTGGGCCTGATACATCTCCGTTATATCTATAATTTTTGATTGTTCCATGCCAATATTTTTTCACTTTCATATACTCTTTGGCAACTTTTTATATTATTTTTGGGACTAACATATTGATCCAGTGCCCAGTGCCAGTTCCTGTCTGTTGCATGTTTTATGTTTCGCAGAATATCCATATCAAACGAAGTCCAAACGGGATAAAAACGGACGGAGCTTATTTTTGGAAAATATGGAAAATTCCAGAAGAAAAATCCATGCGAGACGGTGCCCGAGGTGGTCACGAGGCAGGGGGTGCGCCCCCTGGGCGCGCCGCCTACCCTCGTGAGCCCACCGTAAGGCGTTTGATGCTCTTCTTTTGCTGCAAGAAAGCTAATATTCGGGAAAAAATCACGGCGAAGGTTTCAGGCCAATCGGAGTTACGGATCTCCATATATACGCGAAACGGTGAAATAGAGCCAGAACAAAACGCAGAAACAGAGAGATAGATCCAATCTCGGAGGGGCTCTTGCCCCTCCCACGCCATGGGAGCCAAGGACCAGAGGGGAAACCCTTGTCCCATCTAGGGAGGAGGTCAAGGAAGAGGAAGAAGAAGGGGGCCTCTCCCCCCCCTCGCTTCCGGTGGCGCCGGAACGCCGCCGGGGGCCATCATCATCACCGCGATCTTCACCAACACCGCCGTCATCTTCACCAACACCGCCATCATCTTCACCAACATCTCCATCACCTTCTCCCTCTATCTACAGTGGTCCACTCTCCCGCAACCCGCTATACCCTCTACTTGAACATGGTGCTTTATGCTTCATATTATTATCCAATGATGTGTTGCCATCCTATGATGTCTGAGTAGATTTTCATTGTCCTATCGGTGGTTGATGAATTGCTATGATTGATTTAATTTGCTTGTGGTTATGTTGCTGTCCTTTGGTGCCCATCATATGAGCGCGCACGTGGATCACACCATAGGGTTAGTTGTATGTTGATAGGACTATGTATTGGAGGGCAAGAGTGACAGAAGCTTCAACCTAGCATAGAAATTGATACATACGGGATTCAAGGGGGACCAATATATCTTAATGCTATGGTCGGGTTTTACCTTAATGAACGTTAGTAGTTGCGGATGCTTGCTAATAGTTCCAATCATAAGTGCATAGAATTCCAAGTAAGGGATAACATGCTAGCAGTGGCCTCTCCCACATAATACTTGCTTTCGGTCCAGTAAAGTAGTCAATTGCTTAAGGGACAATTTCGCCACACCTACCATCACTTTTCCACACTCGCTATATTTACTTTAGTTGTGTATTTACCTTAGCAGCCCCTAGTTTTATTTTCGTGCTCTTTACTTTCTTGCTAGCTTATCCGAAAACACCTACAAAGTACTTCTAGTTTCTTACTTGTTCTAGGTAAAGCGAACGTCAAGCGTATGTAGAGTTGTATCGGTGGTCGATAGAACTTTATGGAATATTTGTTCTACCTTTAGCTCCTCATTGGGTTCAACACTCTTACTTATCGAAAACTGTTGCGATCCCCTATACTTGTGGGTTATCAAGACCTTTTTCTGGCACCGTTGTCGGGGAGCAATAGCGTGGGGTGAATATTCTCATGTGTGCTTGTTTGCTTTATCACTAAGTAATTTTTATTTGCTGTTCTTAGATGTTTTCTATCTTTAGTTATGGGTAGGAAACGCAAAATACCAAAAAAATTAGCTGTACTTGCTACTCATGAGGATGGGGTAACTCCTAAAACCCTCGATTCTCATTATGTGAGAAATATTATGTACTACTTTGATAATCCTGAGAAAACCCCATTCAACTTTATAATGGGAGACACGTTGGATCAACGTGAATACTTTAGGGATTATCGCTCGACACAAAAAGGGAAACTATTATGGGATCAATTTATTATGTTGCAGTGGTATGCTAGACAACTATGCTTGGAATATGATTATACTTGTTGCTCTAGGATGGAGGCTCCACACATTCCCTTTTCATGCAAATTTAATAATAATGAAACCTTAGCTTCTTATGCTAATGGTATATATGATTACTATGATGTGGAACAAATAGAAGAATTTGTTGCTTTTAAGGCTGCTTATGAAACTGAATCTTTGTTTGAAAAGTATGAAGCTTTAGATGATGATGTTTATAGGCCTGAAAATCTTGCTATACTTAGATATTGCTATGAAAATTATGAATACAATTACTATATTAATGCTTTTATGGAGAAAGTCAACGCTGTCCAAGAAGAGATTAATATTTTGCAGGAAGCTATGGAAGAAGAAATTGATGAAACTTTGAGCTCATTGGATGAAAAAAATGATGAGGAGAGCGAAGAACAAAAGGAGGAAGAGCAGATTAGCTACCCGTGCTCACCTTCTAATGAGAGTAACCCTCCAACTCATACATTGTTTAATTCCCCTTCGTGCTTACTGAAGGATGATTGCTATGATGATTGTTATGATCCCTATGATTCTTTTGAAATATCCCTTTTTGATGATGCTTGCTATGCTTGTGGCCAAGATGCCAATATGAATGATGCTTATGGAGATGAACTTGCTATAGTTCCTTATGTTAGACATGAAATTGTTGCTATTGCACCCACGCATGATAGTCCTATTATCTTTTTGAATTCTCCCGACTACACTATATCAGAGAAGTTTGCACTTATTAAGGATTATATTGATGGGTTGCCTTTTACCGTTGCACGTGATGATTTTGATAGATATAATATGCATGTGCTTGCTGCTCCTACTTGCAATTATTATGAGAGAGGAACTATATCTCCACCTCTTTATGTTTCCCATACGATAAAATTGCAAGAAACTGTTTATACTATGCATTGGCCTTTACTATGTGTGCATGAATTGTTCTTTTATGACATGCCGATGCATAGGAAGAGAGTTAGACTTCGTCATTACATGATATATGTTACTTTGTGCTCACTACTAAATTACAAATCATTGCTAATTAAAATTGGCTTTGATATACCTTGGGATCCGGGTGGATTCACTACTTGAGCACTATATGCCTAGCTTAATGGCTTTAAAGAAAGCGCTGCCAGGGAGACAACCCGGAAGTTTTAGAGAGTCATTTATTTCTGTTGGGTGCTTTCATATAGTTTAAAAACAACAAAAATAAAGAGGAGAACCCAAAACTTTTTCAAAAAGAAAAGTGAAAGTGAGAGAGACGAGCATTGTGAAAGTGGGGGACGTCCTTAAACTTGTTCAGGCTCATGGGAACTTTTTGAATCTTAATTACAGAAAATTTTCAATAAAAATAATTATCCCCTTGTACAATTCCATTGTATTATAAAAATAATGTGCCAAGGTTTGCCTTTATGATGTTTACAATGCTTGTTGGTTTGTGCGGTGCAGGACATAAACTTTGGCTGTAGTGCGCGAATTTTAATTTTTTACTGGAACGTCAAATGGTTCTGATTCTTTTTGCACTGTATTTCTGTACAAAGTTTTTATTTTTCCTAATTTTGGCAGATTTGTTAAAGTACCATAAGTTTGGTGAATGTTCAGATTGCTACAGACTGTTCTGTTTTAGACAGATTCTGTTTTTGATGCATAGTTTGCTTGTTTTGATGAAACTATCAATTTATATCAGTGGGTTAAGCCATGAAAAAGTTATACTACAGTAGACACAATGCAAAAACAAAATATGAATTGGTTTGCAACAGTACTTAGAGTAGTGATTTGCTTTATTATACTAACGGATCTTACCGAGTTTTCTGTTGAAGTTTTGTGTGGATGAAGTGTTCGATGATTGAGAAGGTTTCGATGTGAGAAGAAGGAAGAGAGGCAAGATCTCAAGCTTGGGGATGCCCGAGGCACCCTAAGTAAATATTCAAGGAGACTCAAGCGTCTAAGCTTGGGGATGCTGGGGAGGCATCCCCTCTTTCTTCAACAAATATCGGTATGTTTTCGGATTCGTTTCGTTCATGCGATATGTGCAAGTCTTGGAGCGTCTTTTGCAATTAGGTTTTTATTTTTCTTTTATGAACCATGCTGGTATGAGATGGTCCTTGGTTGATTTATAGAATGCTCTTTGCACTTCACTTATATCTTTTGAGTATGGCTTTATAGAATGCTTCATGTGCTTCACTTATATCATTTGAAGTTTGGATTGCCTGTTTCTCTTTACATAGTCAGCCGCCATTTGTAGAATGCTCTTTTGCATCACTTATATTTGTTAGAGCACGGGCATATCTTTTGTAGAAAGAATTAAACTCTCTTTCTTCACTTATATCTATTTAGAGAGATGACAGGAACTGGTCATTCACATGGTTAGTTATAAAATCCTACATAAACTTGTAGATCGCTGAATATGATATGTTTGATTCCTTGCAATAGTTTTGCGATATAAAGATGGTGATATTAGAGTTATGCTAGTGGGTGGTTGTGGATTGTAGAGACACTTGTGTTGAGGTTTGCAAGTCCCGTAGCATGCACGTATGGTAACCGCTAGTGACAAATTTGAAGCATGGGGTGTTTCTTTAATTGTCTTCCTTATGAGTGGCGGTCATGACGAGCGATGGTCTTTTCCTACCAATCTATCCCCCTAGGGGCATGCGTAGTAGTACTTTGCTTCGAGGGCTAATAAACTTTTGCAATAAGTATATGAGTTCTTTATGACTAATGTGAGTCCATGGATTATACGCACTCTCACCCTTCCATCATTGCTAGCCTCTTCGGTACCTTGCATTGCCCTTTCTCACCTTGAGAGTTGGTGCAAACTTCGCTGGTGCATCCAAACCCCGTGATACGATACGCTCTGCCACACATAAGACTCATTATATCTTCTTCAAAACAGCCACCATACCTACCTATTATGGCATTTCCATAGCCATTCCGAGATATATTGCCATGCAACTTCCATCATCATCATATACATGACTTGAGCATTCATTGTCATATTGCTTTGCATGATCGTAAGATAGCTAGCATGATGTTTTCATGGCTTGTCCGTTGATGTCATTGCTACGCTAGATCATTCCACATCCCGGTACAGCGTTGGAGGCATTCATATAGAGTCATATCTTTGTTCTAGATATCGAGTTGTAATATTGAGTTGTAAGTAAATAAAAGTGTGATGATCATCATTATTAGAGCATTGCCCCAGTGAGGAAAGGATGATGGAGACTATGATTCCCCCACAAGTCGGGATGAGACTCCGGACAAAAAAAAAGAGAAAGGCCAAAAAAAGAGAAGGCCCAAAAAAAAGAGAACAAAAAAATGAGAGAAAAAGAGAGAAGGGGCAATGTTACTATCCTTTTACCACACTTGTGCTTCAAAGTAGCACCATGTTCTTCATAGGGAGAGTATCCTATGCTTTCACTTTTATATACTAGTGGGAATTTTCATTATAGAACTTGGCTTGTATATTCCAACGATGGGCTTCCTCAAATGCCCTAGGTCTTCATGAGCAAGCAAGTTGGATGCACACCCACTTAGTTTCTTTGGTTGAGCTTTCATACACTTATAGCTCTTAGTGCATCCGTTGCATGGCAATCCCTACTCCTCGCATTGACATCAATTGATGGGCATCTCCATAGCCCGTTGATTAGCCGCGTCGATGTGAGACTTTCTCCTTTTTTGTCTTCTCCACATAACCTCCATCATTATATTCTATTCCACCTATAGTGCTATATCCATGGCTTGCGCTCATGTATTGCGTGAGGGTTGAAAAAGCTGAAGCGCGTTAAAAAGTATGAACCAATTGCTTGGCTTGTCATCGGGGTTGTGCATGATGGGGGCATTTTGTGTAACGAAAATGAAGCATGGCCAAACTGTATGATTTTGTAGGGATAAGCTTGCTTTGGCCTTGTTGTTTTGAAAAGACATGATTGCTTTATTGGTACGCTCGAAGTATTATTGTTTTTATGTCAAACGATAGACTATTGCTTTGAATCACTCGTGTCTTAATTATGTCAAATGATAGACTATCAAGATTATGCTAGGTAGCATTCCACATAAAAAAATATTCTTTTTTATCATTTACCTACTCGAGGACGAGCAGGAATTAAGCTTGGGGATGCTGATACGTCTCCGTCGTATCTATAATTTTTGATTGTTCCATGCCAATATTTTTTTCACTTTCATATACTCTTTGGCAACTTTTTATATTATTTTTGGGACTAACATATTGATCCAGTGCCCAGTGTCAGTTCTTGTCTGTTGCATGTTTTATGTTTCGCAGAATATCCATATCAAACGGAGTCCAAACGGGATAAAAACGGACGGAGCTTATTTTTGGAAAATATGGAAAATTCCAGAAGAAAAATCCACACGAGACGGTGCCCGAGGTGGTCACGAGGCAGGGGGGCGCCCCCCTGGGCGCGCCGCCTACCCTCGCGAGCCCACTGTAAGGCGGTTGATGCTCTTCTTTTGCCGCAAGAAAGCTAATATTCGGAAAAAAATCACGGCGAAGGTTTCATGCCAATCGGAGTTACGGATCTCCATATATACGCGAAACGGTGAAACAGAGCCAGAACAGAACGCAGAAACAGAGAGATAGATCCAATCTCGGAGGGGTTCTCGCCCCTCCCAGGCCATGGGAGCCAAGGACCAGAGGGGAAACCCTTCTCCCATCTAGGGAGGAGGTCAAGGAAGAAGAAGAAGAAGGGAGCCTCTCTCCCCCTCGCTTCCGGTGGCGCCGGAACACCGCCGGGGGCCATCATCATCACCGCAATCTTCACCAACACCGCCATCATCTTCACCAACATCTCCATCACCTTCCCCCTCTATCTACAGCGGTCCACTCTCCCGCAACCCGCTGTACCCTCTACTTGAACATGGTGCTTTATGCTTCATATTATTATCCAATGATGTGTTGCCATCCTATGATGTCTGAGCAGATTTTCGTTGTCCTATCGGTGGTTGATGAATTGCTATGATTGATTTAATTTGCTTGTGGTTATGTTGCTGTCCTTTGGTGCCCATCATATGAGCGCGTGCGTGGATCACACCATAGGGTTAGTTGTATGTTGATAGGACTATGTATTGGAGGGCAAGAGTGACAGAAGCTTCAACCTAGCATAGAAATTGATACATACGGGATTGAAGGGGGACCAATATGTCTTAATGCCATGGTTGGGTTTTACGTTAATGAACGTTAGTAGTTGCGGATGCTTGCTAATAGTTCCAATCATAAGTGCATAGAATTCCAAGTAAGGGATAACATGCTAGCAGTGGCCTCTCCCACATAATACTTGCTATCGGTCCAGTAAAGTAGTCAATTGCTTAAGGGACATTTCACCACACCTACCATCACTTTTCCACACTCGCTATATTTACTTTAGTTGTGTCTTTACCTTAGCAGCCCCTAGTTTTATTTTCGTGCACTTTACTTTCTTGCTAGCTTATCCGAAAACACCTACAAAGTACTTATAGTTTCTTACTTGTCCTAGGTAAAGCGAACGTCAAGCGTACGTAGAGTTGTATCGGTGGTCGATAGAACTTTAGGGAATATTTCTTCTAACTTTAGCTCCTCGTTGGGTTCGACACTCTTACTTATCGAAAACTATTGCGATCCCCTATACTTGTGGGTTATCAGGGCCCTCTCGGTAATGCACGTCACTATAAGCCTTGCAAGCAATGTAGCTAATGAGTTAGTTACAGAATGATGCATTACGTAACGAGTAAAGAGACTTGCCGGTAACGAGATTGAACTAGGTATTGAGATACTGACAATCGAATCTCGAGCAAGTAACATACCGATGACAAAGGGAACAACGTATGTTGTTATGCGGTTTGACCGATAAAGATCTTCGTAGAATATGTGGGAGCCAATATGGGCATCCAGGTCCCGCTATTGGTTAGTGACCAGAGACGTGTCTCGGTCATGTCTACATAGTTCTCGAACCCGTAGGGTCCGCACGCTTAACGTCTCGTCGACGATATAGTATTATATGAGTTATGTATGTTGGTGACCGAATGTTGTTGGGAGTTCCGGATGAGATCATGGACATGACGAGGAACTCCGAAGTGGTCCGAAGATAAAGTTCAATATATGGGATAATAGTGTTTGATCTCCGGAAGGGTTCCGGAATTCACCGGAAGGGGTTCCGGATGTTCCCCGAAATGTTTGGGTACGAGAACACGTTATTTGGGCCAAAGGGGAAAGCCCATGAGGCTTTTGCAAAGTGCAAAAGGAAGTTTTGCGGAGACCAGAGGCTAGACGCCAGGAACCCTGGTGTCTAGGGGGTAGACGCTGGGAACCCTGGCGTCTAGCCCTGGAGTCCGTGTAGGACTCCTGCCTTTCGGGCAAAACCGACTTTAAGGAGGCTTTTACTCCAAGTTTTGACCCCAGGGCTCAACATATAAATAGAGGGGCAGGGCTAGCACCAAAGACACATCAAGAAACACCAAGCCGTGTTCCAGCAACCCCGTCCCCTCTAGTTTATCCTCCGTCATAGTTTCCGTAGTGCTTAGGCGAAGCCCTGCGGAGATTGTTCTTCACCAACACCGTCACCACGCTGTCGTGCTGCCGGAACTCACATACTACTTCGCCCGTCTTGCTGAATCGAGAAGGCGAGGACGTCATCGAGCTGAACGTGTGCAGAACTCGGAGGTGCCGTGTGTTAGGTACTTGGATCGGTCGGATCGTGAAGACGCACGACTACATCAACCGCGTTGATAAACGCTTCCGCTTAGCGATCTTCAAGGGTATGAAGATACACTCCCCCTCTCGTTGCTATGCATCACCATGATCTTGCGTGTGTTGGAATTTTTTTTGAAATTACTACGTTCCCCAACACGTTTGTGGATGTTGCGAACACCTGACATACACATTTTGATGACTACGTGATAGTTCAGTGCGTAATGTTAAACGGTTTAGAATTGAGGCACCGAAGACATTTTTGAAACGTCGCAGAACATATGAGATGTTCCAAGAGCTGAAATTGGGATTTCAGGCTCGTGACCACGTCAAGAGGTGTAAGACCTCTGACAAGTTTCTTAGCCTGCAAACTAAGGGAGAAAAGCTCAATCGTTGAGCATGTGCTCAGATTGTCTAAGTACTACAATCGCTTGAATCGAGTGGGAGTTAATCTTCTAGCTGAGATAGTGATGGTTTTACAAAGTCACTGCCACCAAGCTACTAGAGCTTCGTGATGAACTATAACATATCAGGGATAGATATGATGATCCTTGAGCTATTCGCGATGTTTGACACCGCGAAAGTAGAAATCAAGTAGGAGCATCAATTGTTGATGGTTAGTAAAACCACTAGTTTCAAGAAGGGCAAGGGCTAGAAGGGATACTTCATGAAACGACAAATCAGTTGCTGCTCTAGTGAAGAAACCCAAGGTTGAACCCAAATCTGAGACTAAGTGCTTCTGTAATGAGGGGAACGGTCACTGAAGCAGAACTACCCTAGATACTTGGTAGATGAGAAGGCTGGCAAGGTCGATAGAAGTATATTGATATACATTATATTAATGTGTACTTTACTAGTACTCCTAGTAGCACCAGGGTATTAGATACCGGTTCGTTTGCTAAGTGTTAGTAACTCGAAATAAAAAAGGCTACGGAATAAATGGAGACTAGCTAAAGGTGAGGTGATGATATGTGTTGGAAGTATTTCCAAGGTTGATGTTATCAAACATCGCACACTCACTCTACCATCGGGATTGGTGTTAAACCTAAATAATTGTTATTTGGTGTTTGCGTTGAGCATAGACATGATTGGATTATGTTTGTCGCAATACGGTTATTCATTTAAGGAGAATAATGGTTACTCTGTTTATTTGAATAATACCTTCAACGGTCATGCACCTAAAATGAATGGTTTATTGAATCTCGATCGTAGTGATACACATGTTCATGCCAAAAGATATAAGATAGTAATGATAGTACCACCTACTTGTGGCACTGCCATTTGAGTCATATTGGTATAAAACGCATGAAGAAGCTCCATGTTGATGGATCTTTAGACTCACTCGTTTTTGAAAAGTTTGAGACATGTGAACCATGTCTATTGGTGTATACGCATGAAGAAACTCCATGCAGATGGATCGTTTGGACTCACTTGATTTTGAATCACTTGAGACATGCAAATCATAACACATGGGCAAGATGACCGAAAGGCCTCGTTTTCAGTGAGATGGAACAAGAAAGCAACTTGTTGGAAGTAATACATTTTGATGTGTGCAGTCCAATGAGTGCTGAGGCACGCAGTGGATATCGTTATGTTCTTGCTTCACACATGATTTGAGTAGATGCTAAGTATATTTACTTTATGAAACACAAGTCTGAATTATTGAAAGGTTCAAGTAATTTCAGAGTGAAGTTGAAGATCGTCGTGACAAGAGGATAAGATGTCTATGATATGATCATAGAGATGAATATCTAAGTTACGAGTTTGGCACACAATTAAGACATTGTGGAAATTGTTTCACAACTAATACCGCCTGGAACACCATAGTGTGATGGTGTGTCCGAACGTCATGACTGCACCCTATTGGATATGGTGCATACCATGATGTCTCTTATCGAATTACCACTATCGCTTATGGGTTAGGCATTAGAGACAACCGCATTCACTTCAAATAGGGCACCACGTAATTCTGTTGAGATGACAACGTATGAACTATGGTTTAGAGAAACCTAAGCTGTCATTTCTTAAAAGTTTGGGGCTGCGAAGCTTATGTGGAAAAGTTTTAGCCTGATAAGCTCAAACCCAAAGCGGATAAATGCATCTTCATAGGACACCCAAAACAGTTGGGTATACCTCCTATTTCAGATCCGGAAGCAAAAGTGATTGTTTCTAGAAACGGGTTCTTTCTCGAGGAAAAGTTTCTCTTGAAAGAATTTAGTGGGAGGATGGTGGAGACTTGATGAGGTTATTGAACCATCACTTCAACCAATCTGTAGCAGGGCACAGGAAGTTGTTCCTGTGGCGCCTACACCAGTTGAAGTGGAAGCTGATGATAGTGATCATGAAACTTCGGATCGAGTCACTACAAAACCTCGTAGGTCGACAAGGACGCGTACTGCTTCGGAGTGGTACGGTAATCTTGTCTTGGAGGTCATGTTGCTAGACAATAATGAACCTACGAGCTGTGCAGAAGCGATGGTGGGCCTGGATTCCGACAAATGGCTCGAGGCCATAAAATCCGAGAGAGGATCCATGTATAAAAAAAAGTGTAGACTTTGGAAGAACTACTTGATGGTCGTAAGGCTGTTGGGTACAGATGGATTTTAAAAGGGAAGACGAACAATGATGGTAATTGTCACCATTAAGGAAGCTCGACTTGTCGCTAAGATGTTTTCCGACAAGTTCAAGGAGTTGACTACGATGAGACTTCTCACTCGTAGCGATGCTAAGAGTCTATTGAAATTATATTAGCAGCTCTTGCATTATTTATGAAATCTTGCAGATAGGATGTTAAAACATTGTTTCCTCAATGATTTTCTTGAGGAAAGGTTGTATGTGATACAACCAGAAGGTTTTGTCAATCCTAAAAGATGCTAACAAGTATGCAAAGCTCTAGCAATCCTTTAAGGACCGGAGTAAGCATCTCGGAGTTGGAATATATGCTTTGTTGAGATGATCAAAGATTTTGGATTTATACAAAGTTTATGAGAAACTTGTATTTCCAAAGAAGTGAGTGGGAGCACTATAGCGTTTCTGATGAGTATATGTTGTTGACATTTTGTTGATTGGAAATGATGTAGAATTTCTGGAAAGCATATAGGGTTATTTGAAAGGTGTTTTTCAATGGAAATCCTGGATTAAGCTACTTGAACATTGAGCATCAAGATCTATAAGGATAGATAAAAAACGCTTAATAGTACTTTCAAATGAATACATACCGTGACAAGATTTTGAAGGAGTTCAAATAGATCAGCAAAGAAGGAGTTCTTGGCTGTGTTATAAGGTGTGAGTATTGAGTAAGACTCAAGACCTGACCATGGCAGAAGAGAGAGAAAGGGCGAAGGTCGTCCCCTATGCTTTAGACGTAGGCTCAACAGTATGCTATGCTGTGTACCGCACCTGAAGTGTGCCTTGCCATGAGTCAGTCAAGGGGTACAAGTGTGATCCAGGAACGGATCACAGGACAACGGTCAAGGTTATCCTTAGTAACTAGAGGACTAAGGAATTTTCTCTATTATGGAGGTGGTAAAAGAGTTCGTCGTAAAGGGTTACGCCGATGCAAACTTTGACATAAATCCGGATGACTCTGAGTAGTAGACCGGATTCGTATAGTAGAGCAGTTATTTGGAATAGTTCCAAATAGCGCGTGGTAGCTGCAAATAGGAGATGACATAGAGATTTGTAAAGCACACACGGATCTGAAAGATTCAGACCCGTCGACTCATAACTTCTCTCACAAGCGAGATATGATCAAACCCAATGGGTGTTGGATTTATTACAATTACATAGTGATGTGAACTAGATTATTGACTCTAGTGCAAGTGGGAGACTGTTGGAAATATGCCCTAGAGGCAATAATAAAATGGTTATTATTATATTTCCTAGTATAATCAAACAAATGGTCTATTGTTCATGCTATAATTGTATTAACCGGAAACCGCAATACATGTGTGAATACATAGACCACAACATGTCCCTAGTGAGCCTCTAGTTGACTAGCTCGTTGATCAATAGATGGTCATGGTTTCCTGACCATGGACATTAGATGTCATTGATAGCGGGATCACATCATTAGGAGAATGATGTGATGGACAAGACCCAATCCTAAGCGTAGCAAAAAGATCGTGTAGTTCGTTTGCTAAAGCTTTTCTAATGTCAAGTATCATTTCCTTAGACCATGAGATTGTGCAACTCCCGGATACCGTAGGAATGCTTTGGGTGTACCAAACGTCACAACGTAACTGGGTGGCTATAAAGGTACACTACAGGCATCTCCGAAAGTGTCTTTTGGGTTGGCACGAATCGAGACTGGGATTTGTCACTCCGTACGACGGAGAGGTATCTCTGGGCCCACTCGGTAATGCATCATCATAATGAGCTCAATGCGGCTAAGTAGTTAGTCACGGGATCATGCATTACGGAACGAGTAAAGTGACTTGCCGGTAACGAGATTGAACGAGGTATTGGGATACCGACGATCGAATCTCGTGCAAGTAACATACCGATTGACAAAGGGAATTGTATACGGGATTGCTTGAATCCTTCACATCGTGGTTCATCCGATGAGATCATCGTGGAACATGTGGGAGCCAACATGGGTATCCAGATCCCGCTGTTGGTTATTGGCCGGAGAGATGTCTCGGTTATGTCTGCATGGTTCCCGAACCCATAGGGTCTACACACTTAAGGTTCGGTGACGCTAGAGTTGTTATGGGAAATAGTATGTGGTTACTGAAGGTAGTTTGGAGTCCCGGATGAGATCCCGGACATCACGGGGAGTTCCGGAATGGTCCGGCGGTGAAGATTGATATATTGGACGAAGGGTATTGGAGTCCGGAAGTGTTCTGGGGGTACCAGGCTATGGCCAGCATGACCGAAAGGTGTTTCGGGAGCCCCAGCAAGTGTTGGAGGACCTTATGGGCCAAAGTGGAAGGGACAAACCAGCCCACTAAGGGGTGTTACGCCCCCCACAACCTTTCCCACGTTACTTGGGGAGGTGGGGCGCCTCCACCTGGTTTGGGAGGCAAGCCTCCACATGCTTGGCTTGGGGGGCAAGTCTCCCTAGGATTTTCCCTAGGGAGATCCAATCTGCTTGGCCGCCGCCCCCTAGGGGAAACCCTAGGGCGCCTCCCCCTCTCCCCTTGCCCCTATATACAGTGGAGGGTGGGGCAGCCGCACCTCTTCCCTGGCGCAACCCCCTCCCTCCTCCAACACCTCCTCCTCCTCCGTAGTGCTTGGTGAAGCCCTGCCGGAGAACCACGAGCTCCATCGCCACCATGCCGTCGTGCTGCTGGAGTTTTCCCTCAACTTCTCCTCTCCCCTTGCTGGATCAAGAAGGAGGAGACGTCCCCGGGATGTACGTGTGTTGAACGCGGAGGTGCCGTCCGTTCGGCGCTTAGATCGGAATCGACCGCGATCTGAATCGCTGCGTGTACGACTCCACGAACCGCGTTCTTGTAACGCTTCCGCATCGCAATCTTCAAGGGTATGAAGATCAACTCATCCTCTCCCTCTCTTTTTTCTAGAATCTCCATAGATTGATCTTGGTGATGCGTAGAAAATTTTGAATTATTGCTACGTTCCCCAACAAAAGCCATACCCATCAACCACTCGAGAAGGATAACAAATAAATCACCTCTTCAAGAGTTTCTTTCATGCAAGGCTGCAACTCCAAGAGCATTTCCTGTGGCGTGAAGGTAGTCCTGTGTTATTTCCTATATCGTGAAGGTAGTAGTATGTCTTATTTCTCCTGCTTGGTCTGAAGCAAGCGAGGAAGGGGCCTTAATACCTTGGCATCTATAGAATGAACCTCGGCGGATCGCCCCAGTGCGAGCACCATGGCGGTGGACAACACATGCCTGGCAATGGGAAGGAAGATAGTCACGCCGACGCCAGCTCAAATCGGCGAGGCGCCCGAGAGCTCAATGCAGCAGCCGGTTGCCAACAGGTTGTCACTTATTTAATTGAGAAACAGAAACAAAACATCAAATTTCCTCTGGATGGTTTTAGTTGTACTATGTTTTCAAGTCTTATTGTTTGTTTATGCACATACATATAGGAAGACAACATTCAAAATGAGAGTGGCAGTAGAAGCCATGAGCAAAGAACTGCAGGAATGTAAAAGCAAGCTGATTGTAAAAAAACAAATGACCACTAACACTGTATCTTACATAACCATTTTCAGACTATTTGGAAATTTGGAATATCCATGAAGACTCAAAATAAGCTATTAGACTACTTCATGGTATTTATGTCTTTTACTTACTGGATATGATCCTAGCCGATGACAGGAATGAAGGTAAGATACTGTATTTCTCTGTGAGGGTGTTCTTTATACATAAACTTCCCCTTTTAGCACCTGCCCTTTAATCCTGAATTTTGAAAGTTTATCTGAAGTAGAGTATTAATAAGATTATCTTATCACTACAAAAATTATTAGTCCATGAACTGTACCAAAATAAAAGAGTAAAATCCAATAAACAGTGATAGGAGGTAAATACACTTTATTTCACTTGCACTAATGTCCGGATGTAGTAGTACGGTTTCAGTTTAATGCTTGTGGTCATAAACATCTTTAATAACATAGGGGGCGACCACTGATTTGTTCATTTTTAAACTCCATATTGCTTATCCTGAACACAGAACAAATGAGGATAGAATCATCTTGTCATGTGTGCATGGATAATTGCAGATATAAGAACTATCCTGTAAGTTACTGCAAAACAAGCTTTGTTAATTTTCGTATTGCACATTGTTCTACCTGACCCCACAGAACAAATAAGTCTAGAAGCACAATATCATCTATGCACAAATAACCACAGATATAAGGCAATACATTATAAGTTACTGTAAAATAATCCCACATCCATATTTCTTCAAAAGAAAATAGCTAACAACCTGCCATATATGAAGGAATGAAAGTCTAGGATTAATGCCTGGTGCTAAATTTCTTAGATAAACATCAAGCGAGGGTTGGCTCGGTTCAGGTGTGGTAGGCACAGTACAACTATGATGCAGCAAGTTCTTAGGCTCGATAGAGATCCCAGACTATGACATTGCTTATGCAACTCGTTCATCTAGTTGGGCAGCAGTCGCTTCATAATGCAGCAAGCATAGCATTTCTTTTAGTTTTGTAAGAAAGTCATTGATTCACAGGATTGTAAAAAAGCATAAATAGGAAAAACACAAGATTGGATGCCGTGCCAATTCAAACATACAGCCAACAAAACAAGCAACTCGGAATTCAAAGATTAGCACAGCCTCCTCTATGAACTCAACTCATAATGCAGGCACAGCGTAAAAAAAACTATTTCCCTAGTTAAATAATCCTCCTCTCCAGAAAGTGCAGGCACAAGATAAAAACAAAATTATATAAACTCGTACATGTTTGTTTTTGCAAGTTAACAGATGGGATTGAGATATTTCTATAGGGATCATTGAAATATTGCCATACCTAATTTATTCAACCTCACATCTCAACAATCTCACTACTGGATCACAAAACAATCTCACATCTGAACATTTTTTTATCATCTATCATCTATGTAACCAACAAAGTGACAGCAAACAATCTTACGCAGAGGGGTGGCAAGAAAATCAGGAATAAATGAGAGCCTCACCTGAAAGAAGAGCAGCGGGAGGTGTTGGTGAGACCAGCTAGGTGCTTGACAACACCTGAACAGAGGAGAGCTGCTTCTCTGCTCTTGCATGGTGCTCAGCAGCACAAGGGGCTGATGCTCTGCTCCTGCGAGGGGTGGAAGGGAACAACAAGGGCAAAAGGGAATAACAATGGCAGCTGGAGGATCTCCAGCTCGGGCCATGGCGGAGGCGGAGCAGAAGGGGGGGGGGGCTAGAAATGCTACCCTCCGTCCATGAACGTGGATTTTTAGAGCTTAGGCTCATGGACACCTCCTATCCATACCATTCAGTATAGCTTTGAGATCCGTGCTAGACAATTAACTTACTGTGTGAAATTTTCTCTTTTTCGTTGCTTCCGAATAAAACAACATATGAACTTCTAGCTTTGCAAGATAGCAAAACATTCTTACTACAATGAGAGAAAAAACTTACAGATTTTTTGACCAACATAAATATACAAAATGAGATTTTCTTTATTCAAAAATGTTATTTTAAGTACTTATGATGCACGAAAAAATCTGAAAGTTTTTTCCCACATTCTAGTTAGAATGTTTTGTTGCGCAGCAAAGTGTGAAGTTCATATGTTGTTTTATTTGGTAGAAACAAGAAAGAGAAAAGTTCTTGCACGAATAGTGATGCAAAGATGGATGGCTAGATAGGGGGGTGCACCTGAGCCTAAGCTCTACAGAATATTTTCCCTCCGTCCATATCTTGGCGGCGGAGGGACGGGGGAGGGAGGCGGTGGTGGCTAGACTGGTCTTGGCGTGGGCGCCGCCACCTGCGCTACCTTATGCAGTAGCGCCATGGTGTGCTGCCACTTTCCTGCGAGGCTAGGGGGTGTGAGGGAGGTGAGGGAGGTCCTGACTACCGGCCTAAGAAGTTCCTGGTCGCGTTCGCAGCTACCGGTGGGCGGCGGCTGACCACCTGAAACCCTAGCCGCCTATGCTCGAGTGAAGGAGGAACAAACGCAAGGCCGAGTGAACAGGTGTGACCGTCGCTATCTCGCTTTGACTGCAGGATCCACCTCGCTTTCTCACGCTGACCTATGGGGTCCATAGGCCACCCAAACCCTCGATGCACCACAACCCGGTAATTCGTGGGAGCTTAGTAGCTGTACTGACAACAGTAGCATGGACTTGTCTTTGGACTGCAGGATGGGAAAACATCAAGCTTGTAGCACGCAAAAGCCTCGGCGTCACCGGACTCTGTGCCACTGCCTATGGAATTGTTAAGACAAATAAGGATAGACATTAGGGATATGTTACTCGTTGTCCTTATTACTCATGGTTATGAAATTATGTTGTGCAAAAACACAGGAAGAAGGGACACGAGAAAACACTGCTTACCTTCTGCATGAGTAGCGAAACATACACTAGTAGAAAAGGGGCCTATTGACCCGGTTGGTGAGGGCCTTTAGTCCCGGTTCATGAACCGGGACTAAAGGGTCGGTACTAATACCCTGGCCCTTTAGTCCTGGTTCAATCCGAACCGGGACCGATGGGCCTCCACGTGGCTTTGTCTGGTGAGCCCAGGCAGAGGGCCTTTGGTCCCGGTTGGTAGCACCAACCAGGACCAATAGTCATCCACGCGTCAACATTTCGTGGCTGGGGTTTTGTTTTTTTTGAAAGGGGGGTTGGGGGTTTTGGGGATTAATTTAGGTGTTTCATATATTGTGTTAGCTAGCTAATTAATAGAGAGAAGTGTCCTCTCTTTTGTCCGTGCTTGGTCGAGCTACGTACTATACATACGTATAGAGAGGACTAGCTAGACACGCTAGCTAGCTAGTAAGCAAACGAAGGAAACAAAAGATCGTCATGAACATATATGCATACAGAGGGAAGTGATATCGACCACCTCTCCTTCTCCGAGAGATTGGTCGAACAATAAGTTCTCGTATATCTATCCGACACTACCGGCTACATATATACAATAATTATCTTTTACAAAAATAATCTCCTAACATACGGACGCGTGGTCCACATAGTATTCTCCGTCTTCAGCGATCACGTGGTCAAGAAAGAATGCCGCCAATTCCTCTTGAATTGCTCGCATGCGATCTGGTGCTAGTAGTTCATCCCGCATCCGAAACATCTAATTTTAAGAAGGGGGTCAATACATATATATATATGAATGAATGAAACTCAACACAAATGATGGTAATAAAATAAAATTGTGAATATTGTTATTTACGCACTTCATATTGTTTGTCAGAGTAGCCCCGCTCACAGGTCGTGTGGCGGATGAACTCACAAACATAGTGTCCACAGAAATCATTCCCTTGTTCCTGTCACAACCACTTTACAAGAAATAGAGGTCAATCAAACTGATAATTAGCAAGCATGTTAAATGGTATTGATGAAGAAACTAGAGCCGTAATCACTAGGAGATGCGTGGAATATGCTACTATAGTACTTACTTTCGGGTGTCTAAATTGCAGCTTCTTCGGCAGTCCCAGAGCTTTTTTGGTGAATTTTCTCCAAACGCTGCCATACAAAGAAAACAATTACTTGATATCAGAAATGAACAAAGTTGCTGATATGGTGGATAATGATCGATTTAACTTACTTCTCGAGCATTTCAGTCATGACCGCATACTCCTTGGGATCTTTTCGTCTCGAGTCTAAGAAAGTTACTACTCCCTGCTCATGCTTAATCTCTAGGAGAATATAGTGGTAGCTCCGCACGCATGCATAACTCATCAATATTACATTACTATAACCTGGACTAATAAGGGAAACCAAATATGCCACAAGACAGTAACACTCACTTGAAGTTGTAAGGAAAGAGTATTATATCCTTGTGTTCATTTATTACGAACGATTGTAGCAAGTTGGCCTCGGTATTTTCGGCATGAAATTCAACCTCAAGTTGCATCTTTGAGATATGTGTTATTGAACCCAATGGACCCACTTGTCTTTTCTTCAATTCGGCGATCTTCAATCTGCATAATATAGTGAGGGTAATTATAAATACATGCAATGAAATAGCTGAGTTATATAGAGACTTAATGATGAAGTAGTACTACTTACGGATAGTAGCAGGTGACCGTTGCTTTATCGAGGGCCAATTGATTGAAAACTGATAGAACTCCTCAAATGGAATAGGCAGCAGTTCAATTCCAACGAGGTCGTGCTCCTTTTAACTCTCACATACAAAGTACTCCTCCCTCGGACTCTCTGCAGGTTTTCATGTACCAATCATGCAATCTTCGCATCATCGTTGATAGAGAGCTTTCATCTTTGACGAGAGGCTTCCCGTACTCGTATCTTTGTATCCGCGCCTCCAAGAAATCATAATGTACATCGTCGGGCAGGTAATCTTCAGGATTGCCATAACCGGGCACCATCCTCGGATCGACGATGTCGCTAGCATGCACCTTGAGCGGGGGGCACGATTGCTTCGCTTGTTCGCCGATCTGGGCAATTTGTTTCCCAGCTCGTCGTTCTTTCATTCTTTGATCACTTTTAGTACTTCCCGACCTCTCCGCTTCAGCAAATGCCTTTCCAATAATGCGCTCATAGTTGCCTTTCGGCGGAGACTTGGGTGGTTTTGTCAGGGCAGCCAGAGTGCGCTTCGCTTTCACCGGATCTACCTTCTCCTCCGGAGGTGGATGTCTCTTTGCTTTCAACCCTTCAAACCAGTCATGCACTTCGGTCTGCGCGATCTTCGTGTTTTCCTCGTCGATCCTCTCGTATGGTAACTTCTCTGGATTCTTCAGAGAAGGACCGAATATGTATCTCCTCCCGCCTTTGGCTGTACTGCTAGACGCCGACAGAGCAGATGGAGCGGATGTCTTCTTTCCTTGCTTACGAGGCGGAGGAGAAGGACTACGATGTGCCAGAGCAGCCGGAGCGTCGGCGGGTCTCTTCCGCCCTTGCTGACGAGGCGGAGAAGGAGGAGGCTAGCTGCTCGGGCGCGCCGGTGCAGGCGAAGAAGGAGGCTGAGTGCCGCCACGCGCCAGAGAAGGAGTCGGCCGAGTGCCCTGATCGTCACTCGCCGGAGGAGGAGGCGGAGTGCCCTGACTCGCCGGAGGAGGAGGAGGAGGCGGAGGCGTCCAGTTCGGAAGGTTGATGAGATCCTTCCGCCATAGGCATGGAGTCTTCAGAGCAGAACCCAGCCGATACTCCACTTCACCGGTAGGGTGGTCAAGCGGAGGTCCTCAAATCCTCTCGTTATTTCATCCACCATCACCTTAGCATATCCTTCTGGAATCGGCCGGCAGTGAAAAGTTGAGTCGGGTTTAGTAGGATAAACAGAGCCAACAGCCGCCTTGACCTTCAAATTGCTCCATTGTGCCATAAGGTGGCAATTTTGAGACTCCGTGATAGCATCCACGGGATAGCTGGCAGGAGCCATCAAGGCATGCTCCGGCTGAAGCAGCTTGGTGGAAGCCACGCTGCTTCTCCGCTGAGATGGCGGGGTAGCTTCAGGGGAAGCTTCAGCAGGTCGTTTGCTTCGATCTGCTGCTTCTCGTTCCTCTAGCCCCATTACCCTTTCGTGCAGCGCCTGCATTTGGCTCTGCTCCAGTTTCTTCCTCCTCTCATGGGTTTTGTAACCCCCCGCGTCCGGAAATCCAGCCTTCCATGAAAGGGAGCCTGGCGTGCCTCGTGTCCGTCTGGGTGCTCGGGATTCGAGGGCCATTGTGAGCTCGTCCTTCTCCACATCTCGAACGAACTTCCCTTGTTGCGCTGCTTCAATATATTGCTTTAGCCTCTTGACCGGTATGTCCAATTGCTCGTCCGTCCAAATGCACTTCCACGATCACGGGGTCCACAGTTCCGCCAGCCCCAAGAACCAAGTCCGCAACGGTCTGGCCATTCATTGTCTCGGTTCGATCCCTTTATCAAGCAGATCATTCTCAGCCTTGGCCCACTTAGGCCGGGCTATGAGGTAGCCACCTGACCCCGTGCGATGGTGAAGCTTCTTCTTCGCAGCATTTTGCTCGTTTGTCGCAAATGCGGGCCAGTCATCTCTGATCTTCTCATATTTGCCCTTGAATTCTGGTGTCTCTTTTTTATCGACAAACTTATTCAGGTCTTTCTTCCAATGCCTGAATAGGTCTGCCATCTTCTTAAGAGCAAAAGACTTGATTAATGGCTCTATAACTGGCTTCTCCGGATCATCCTCTGGCGGTAGGGTGAAATTTGACTTCAGCTCAGTCCAAAGATCATTTTTCTGCAGATCATTGACATAAGACACCTCAGGGTCTTCGTTCTTAGGCTTATACCATTGGTGGATGCTGATCGGGATCTTGTCCCTAACCAGAACCCCACACTGAGCAACAAATGCCTTCTTTGTCCGGATGGGTTCAATCGGTTGGCCGTCGCGCGCGATTTCTATGATCTCAAACCTTTCATCCGAGCTCAAATTTTTCTTCCGGCCTCGTCTCCTTACCGAAGTTGTGCTCGATCCGGAGGGCTAGAAAAAGGAAGAAAGATGAGAGTTAATTAATATGTGTACATACCAAAACAATGAATGCATCAATTAGCTAGTCAGCACAGGCTTAACTAATATATATACCTGGCCGGACTCAGTTCAGTGATCACCGGAGCAGTCCTCACGGTCTACTTCTTCACCCTCTCCTTCTTCCACCGGCATTGGGTCATCGGAGCCATCATAATCATAGCCAGCTACTTCTTCACCCTCTCCTTCCATACCATCGGTGTCGTTGAGAAACATCATCGAGTTGACGGCATCACTTCCTTCTGCGATTATGTGCCTCAACAACGCTTCTGCTGCTTCGTCTCGGGGCGGGGTGTCCATAGTTTCTACAAATATTTACAACATGGCAATTATTATTCAAACATGACAGATATGGATATATTAGTGGCAAACGTAGAACTAGCTAGCTAATCACAATAAGGAATCATATTAATTAGTGGCCTCGACGCTGCTTCTCTAGGGTTTCGGGTGGCCTCGACAACGCTTCAAGGGTTAGGGGTGGCCTCGAGAACGCTTCAAGGAGGGGGTAATATCGACCCCCCACGTGTTGAAGCTATCGGGAGGGGGTATATCGACAACAACAACGACGACACTACATCTATGTCCCACAAGTGACGTGGGCATCGACGCCCGCATCACTTGTGGGACATGGATGTAGTGTCCGACCCCGACGGCCACATGTATCTCACACGGCAATACTTGCTATTTAATTAGGGTTTCCTCTACCGTCCGGCGACCCTCGACGACCCTCGTTCCCGATAAAAAAAAGAGGAAGAAGAAGAAATAAAAGAGGAGAAGAAAGCATAGTGGAGAAGATCTCCTCTATTCTTTCTTCTCCTCTTTTTTTTTTCTTCTTCCTCTTCTTTTTTATCAAGGGTCGAGATCGCCGAGGTCGAGGTCGAGGGTCGAGGATCGCCGAGGTCGGGAGGTTGCCTAGTGTCAAAGATTCAACAAAACCATGTCTTCATCATTAGGCAAAAGTAATAGGTGCATGATGGTGCGAAGCTCTCCAAAGTTATTTTGGGCGGAGTCCCAGATAGGATAATTAGCTTTTTGGTACAAAGTTCAGCAAGAACCTTCCGAATATCGTTATTTGGAAGGCCTTTGCTAAAATTGCACAAAAGGCAAATTATCCTATCCGACTCCATTCCGAATAACTTTGAGGACTTCATGCACCATCATGCCCTCGTTACTCCGCTAATGATGAAGCCATGGATTTCTTCAATACTTTGACACTAGGAAACCTCTCAACCCTCGAACCTTGGCGACCTTGGAACCTCGACCCTAGACGACCCTGGAACCCTCGACCCTCGATCCCTCGACCCTATAGAACCCTCGAACCCTCGACCCTGAAACCCTCGACCCTTGACCCTATACCCTAGTTCCCGACCCTCGACCCCTCGGCGATCCTCAACACCCTCGTTCCCGATAAAAATTAAGAAGAAGAAGAAGAAGAAGAAGAAAGAGGAGAAGAAGAAAGGAATAGCTAGAGGAGAAGATCGAAGAAAAAAGAGGAGAAAAAAAAGAGGAGAAGAAGAAAGGAATAGTGGAGAAGAAGAGAAAATAGAATATTTTCTCTTCCTCTCCACTATTCCTTTCTTCTTCTCCTCTCTTTTTCTTATTTTTTCTTATTCCTACTTATTTCTCCTCTTCTTTTCCTCTCCTCTTCTTCTTTCATTCCTCTTCTTATTTTCTTCTTTCCTATCCTTCTTTTCTAAAATTGTAACTTTTGCATATATAAAACTTTTCTAAAATTGTAACTTTCTATATATGAACAAAAACTTTCTATGAACCAAAAACATTTTTAACAAATATATTTAGCAAATTCTAGCCACATACATCACATACACATATACATTATAGCCACATACAGATATACATCACATATGAACAAAAAATAAACTAATAAAAATAAAAAACATATTGCAACATATGAACAAAACATATAGCCACATACATACACATACATTATATATATATGAAAAAAATTAAACTAAAAAACAGGGCGTGGCGGCAGCGGTGGCGCCTGGCGAGGCAGAGGCAGAGGCATGGGCGCGGGCAGGCAGGTCAGGTGCTCACGGGGCGACGACAGACGGCGGGCGGCGTCGAGGCGTGGGAGGCGCGCCGGCGCAGGCAGATGGCATCGAGGGCGGCGACGACGCCGGGAACGCGGGCGGACGGCATCGGGCGTGGCGCAGGGCGCGGCCCGGCGACGGCGCGGCGCCGAGGGCGGCGGCGGCGTCGGCGTGGGCTCGGGGCACGAGCGACGGCGACGGCGGCTGGGTAACTGGCGGCGTCGAGGAGGTCCAGCGGTGTCGTCGGGCGGCAATGGCGATGAAATCTGAAAAAAATGCTAAGTGCTGGCTTATATAGAAAAGGCTTTAGTCGGTTCGTGGCACTAACGGGACAATGCCCCTTTAGTCGGTTGGTGCCAACAACCGGGACCAAAGGCCAATTTTCACCAGCCCAAAGGGCGGAAGCGGGCCTTTGGTCCGGTTGGTGGCACCAATCGACTAAAGTATTGGTCCCGGTTGGTGCCACAAACCGACAATGCTTCTTTAGTCCCGGTTGGTGCCACCAACCGGGACCAAAGGCCTTGTGCTGCCCCGCGCCCAAAGTTTAGTCCCACCTCGCTAGTTGGGAGGGAGCCGCACCTGTTTATAAGGTGCGGTGCGCCTTCCCTCTCGAGCTCTTCTCTAAAGCAGGCTTTCGGGCCTAATTGTGCAACCTGTGCCTGTGGGCCTACTGGGCCTTCCGCGGGCCTGAATCCTGGCCCATGGTAGGGTTTCTAGTCGTATTCATGCCGTGGGGGCCCAGTAGGTGGCACTTTTTTGTTTTTTGCTTTATTTTTTATTTCTTTTTGCTTTTAGTTTTAGAAAAAATATAAACTTTCTGTTAGTGCCATTAGTTTTCAAATTTGAAAACACTTTTTTTGTTTTCTTTGTTGCTTTATTCATTTTATTTTGTTTCTACTTACAACAAAATACTTATTGTTGCTATTTTTATTTATTTTTTCAAGTTTTTTTGTTTTGTTTTCTGCATTATTTATTTTCTTTTGGTTTTTTCTTTATTTTTAATTCTTTTTGCTTTTAGGTCAGCAAAATTATAAACTTTCTGTTAGTGCTTTTAGTTTTAGAAAAATATAAACTTTCTGTTAGTGCCATTAGTTTTAAAATTTGAAAACACTTTTTTGTTTTCTTTGTTGCTTTATTTATTTTATTTTGTTTCTACTTACAACAAAATACTTAATGTTGCTATTTTTATTTTTTCAAGTATTTTTGTTTTGTTTTCTGCATTATTTATTTTCTTTTGGTTTTTGCTTTATTTTTAATTCTTTTTGCGTTTAGGTCAGCAAAATTATAAACTTTCTGTTAGTGCCATTAGTTTTAGAACAATTATAAACTTTCTGTTTGTGCCATTAGTTTTCAAATTTGAATATTTAAAATTTGAATTCTTTGAAATTTGTGTGAATCACAAGTTTGTGAGCTCAACAAGGCGAGAGGGACGGGCTTATAAACGGTGTGGCGCCCTTGGTTGGCGAGGTTTTCAAATTCATAGTTTTCAAATGAACTCTGAAAAAGTTGGCATAGCATGTGCATGTACAAAACGGACAATGGTATCATACTCGTCTTTTACAAAGTTGGCATGGTATCATCATAATAGTTGCTGGAGAAAGTCTTCACTTTTTCTTCGCTTGTGTCGTTTGCTTATTGCGCCGTAACCATGGATAATCTTCATCGTTTATTAGGATGCTTGGGTCAGCCTTGACTTTGAAGGGGGAATTTCATGAAACTTTTCATACTCTTGGACATGTCATCTTGCCCTCCACTCCCAGGATGTCCCTTTTTCTGAAAGAACTATGTGGCGCTTTGGCTCATCATATGATGTATTCGCTTCCTTATCTTTTCTTTTCCTCGATGCGGTAGACATGTCCTTCACATAGATAACCGTGCCACATCATTGGCTAGGACGAACGGTTCGTTAGTGTACCCAAGATTTTTCAGATCCCTGTTGTCATTCCGTACTATGGGTCTACCTGTACCCCGCCTCGACAGATTGACCCACTTGCACTTAAACAAAGGGACCTTAAAATCTACTCCGTAGTCAAGTTCCCATATGTCTACTATGTAACCATAATATGTGTCCTTTCCCCTGTCGGTTGCTGCATCAAAGCGGACACCGCTGTTTTGGTCGGTGCTCTTTTGATCTTGGTCAATCGTGTAAAATGTATTCCCATTTATCTCGTATCCTTTCCAAATCATTACAGTCGAAGATGGTCCCCTGGACAACAAGTACAGCTCATCACAAACAGTGTTGTCACCTCTGAGACGTGTTCCCAACCAACTGCTGAAAGTCCTGATGTGTTCACATGTAATCCAGTCATCGACTACTCCGGTGTTTGGAGCGCAGACTGTTCTTGTGTTCATCGACATCTGAGGTCACCAAGGTAGAGTTCTCAGAAGCTGTAGTGTGCTTGAGACCAAGAATATCCGTCCTCGCATATTATTGAGTCCCTTCCAAGCGCGTTTTTCGGTCAGTCTCCCCTCATACCGCGATTTAGGGAGACCTATATTCTTAAGGCCAGGAATGAAGTCAACACAAAACCCGATGACATCCTCTGTTTGATGGCCCATGGAGATGCTTCCTTCGGCCTAGCGTTATTCTGAACATATTTCTTTAGGACTCCATGAACCTCTCAAAGGGGTACATATTGTGTAGAAATATGGGCCCCAGAATGACAATCTCGTCAACTAGATGAACTAGGACGCGTGCGTCATGATATTGAAGAAGGATGGTGGGAACACCAGCTCAAACCGACAAGACATTGCGCCACATCACTCCTTAGCGTTGGTACGATTTCTGGATCGATCACCTTCGAGATATTGCATTGAGGAATGCACATAGCTTCATAATGGCTAATCGGACGTTTTCGGTAGAAGCCCCTCAATGCAACCGAAGCAGTTGCGTCATAATCACGTGGCAGTCATGAGACTTTAGGTTCGGAACTTTTCTCCGCATATTTATTATTCCCTTTATATTCGACGAGAAGCCGTCGGGACCTTCATCTGAGCATGCATTCAAAGAAGATTTCTTTCTCTTCTTTAAGAGCGTAGCTGGCAGGACCTTCATATCGCTTCGGAGGCATGCCCTCTTTTTCGTGCAAGCGTTGCAGGTCCTCCGTGCCTCGGTGTATCTTTTGTCTTCCCATACACGCCCAAGAAGCCTAGCAGGTTCACGCAAAGGTTCTTAAATCACGTGCACCATGTCGATCAAGAGCGGACCTCTAGGTCTTTCCAAAGAGGGTAGGTCCCAAAATATATATTTCTTCTTCCACATGGGTGCGTGATTTTCAGCGTCATTCGAACAGCTAGTCCGCGGGACCCTTTCCAAAGATTACGTGTAAATCATTGACCATAGCAAATGCACGGATCACCGACGCATGGTGGGCTTCTTCCGTGATCTGCCTCGCCTTTGAAATGCTTGCCTTTCTTTCGACATTGATGGTTCGTCGGAAGAAATCGGCGATGGCCTGTACACATTCTTCCCGCAGCTTCCGGTATATACTATCGGTGTCAAGTAAACAGTGCGTGCATGCGTGGTATCCCTTGTTTGTCTGTCACGAAGGTTCTTGAGAGTGGGTCGATCGTTGATGGTCGGAACAGCAACGCCTTTAGGTGAAATTCCTCCTTTTTGTGCTCATCCCACGTACGTACACCGTTTCCATTCCACAGCTGTAAAAGTTCTTCAACTAATGGCCTTAGGTACACAACAATGTCGTTGCCGGGTTGCTTAGGGCCTTGGATGAGAACTGGCATCATAATGAACTCCCGTTTCATGCACATCCAAGGAGGAAGGTTATACATACATAGAGTCACGGGCCAGGTGCTGTGATTGCTGCTCTGCTCCCCGAAAGTATTAATGCCATCCGCGCTTAAAGCAAACCATATGTTCCTTGGGTCCTTTGCAAACTCATCCTAGTACTTTCAATCGATTTTTCTCCACTGCGACCCGTCAGCGGGTGCTCTCAACTTCCCGTCTTTCTTACGGTCCTCACTGTGCCATTGCATCAACTTGGGATGCTCTCCCTTTCTGAACAGACGTTTCAACCGTGGTATTATACGAGCATACCACATCACCTTCGCAGGAACCCTCTTCCTGGGAGGCTCACCTCAACATCACCGGGGTCATCTCGTCTGATCTTATACCGCAATGCATCGCATACCGGGCATGCGTTCAGATCCTTGTATGCACCGCGGTAGAGGGTGCAGTCATTAGGGCATGCATGTATCTTCTCCACCTCCAATCCTAGAGGGCATACGACCTTCTTTGCTGCGTATGTACTGTCGGGCAGTTCGTTATCCTTTGGAAGCTTCTTCTTCATTATTTTCATAGCTTCTCAAATCCTTTATCAGCACAACATTCTCTGCCTTCCATCGCAGCAATTCCGAAGAAGGTACCGAGCTTTGTGTTGCCATCTTCGCAATTGGGGTACAACCCTTTTTTGTGATCCTCTAACATGCGATCGAACTTCAGCTTCTCCTTTTGACTTTCGCATTGCCTCCTTGCATCGACAATGACCCGGCGGAGATCATCATCATCGGGCACATCGTCTGGTTCCTCTTGATCTTCAGCAGCTTCACCCGTTGCAGCACCATCGTGCACATCGTCTATTTCCTCTTGATGTTCAGTAGCATCACCGTATTCAGGGGGCACATAGTTGTCATCGTACTATTCTTCTTCGCCGTCTTCCATCATAACCCCTATTTCTCCGTGCCTCGTCTAAACATTATAGTGTGGCATGAAACCCTTGTAAAGTAGGTGGGTGTGAAGGATTTTCCGATCAGAGTAAGACTTCGTATTCCCACATATAGGGCATGGACAACACATAAAACCATTCTGCTTGTTTGCCTCAGCCACTTCGAGAAAATCATGCACGCCCTTAGTATACTCGGAGGTGTGTCTATCACCGTACATCCATTGCCGGTTCATCTGCGTGCATTATATATAATTAAGTGTGTCAAAAATAATTACAGAACATCATGAATAGATAATTAAGTGACCAAATTAATAGAAGTTCATCATCACATAAAAACCAAAGTACATACATAGTTCTCATCTAACAACATAAAGCTCTGCAGAGCATCTAAATTAATTAAACCATACATTGAAACTATGTAAAACATTTCAATGCGAAAACAAATGCGATCATAATCGCAACCAAGGTAACAACTAATCAACGGCATAATGATACCAAGCCTCGGTATGAATTGCATATTTTCTAATCTTTCTAATCTTCAAGCGCATTGCATCCATCTTGATCTTGTGATCATCGACGACATCCGCAACATGCAACTCCAATATCATCTTCTCCTCCTCAAGTTTTTTTATTTTTTCCTTCAAGAAATTGTTTTCTTCTTCAACTAAATTTAACCTCTCGACAATAGGGTCGGTTGTAATTTCCGGTTCAACAACCTCCTAGATAAATAAAATCTATGTCACGTTGGTCAGCATAATTTTCATAAACAATAAATGAACCAATAGTTATGAAAAGATAATATATACCACATCCGAATCATAGACAGGACGAGGGCCGACGGGGGCGGATACCAAAACCATCGCACTATATAAGATGCAATAATAAAAATAATAAAATAATACAAGTATCTATCTAAACATACAATGAAGAATATTTTTCCTTTCAGAAAGAAGATAAGAACAAGAGGCTCACCACGGTGGTGCCGGCGATGAAATCGGCGCCGGTGATCGACGGCGATGAAGACGGGGACGGGGGCGTGACGGACCGCTAAACCTAGATAAATATTGAGGAAAATGGAGCTTGGCGGTCGAGCTTGGAGAGGAGAAACCTTAAGTACTGTGGCTCGGGCATTCTATCGAACACCTTGTGTGCATAGGCCCCCTCGGCCAGAAAAAACAGAGCAGTGTGCTCTGCTCTTGCGCGAGGGGCTATATATAGGCACCACCATTAACCCCGGTTGGTGGCATGAACCGGGACTAAAGGGAAGCCTTTGGTCCCGGTTCAAGCCACCAACCGACCAATAGTGGTGGGCAGAGTTGTGCCCATTGGTCCTGGTTCGTCCCACCAACCGGGACCGAAAGGTCCGGACGAACCGGGACCAATGGCCCACGTGGCCTGGCCGGCCCCCTGGGCTCATGAACCGGGGCAAATAGCTTCATTGGTCCCGGTTCTGGATTGAACCGGGACTAATAGGCTGAACCGGCCTGGGCCATTGCCCTCTTTTCTACTAGTGATACGAGAACAAGGAGCGCTAACGCATGGAGGCGCTTCACGCACTTCTCCATGAAGATGTCGCAATAGTTTTCTCTTGCGCTTTGCTTGTGTTTTCGGCGAGACTGCTGGGTATTTGGTGTAGTCTATATATAGAGAGGTTTAGATAGACATGTGTGGCAGAAAATTAAAGCAGGATTATGTAGGAGTATATAGAATGGTAGGAAATTATAACGCCAGGTTGTCATTTGGTCATGCACGTCTTTTGGCAGGTAATTAGTTCCTTCTTTTATTGGCAAGGAATAGTTCATTCCCCCGTGCCTTTTTATAAGGTGCATTAATTGTTATTATTTTCAAAAGTTAAAATTTTCTATCTTTGACCATGTTTGTAGAAGCTATCTGGACGTTCAATAATAAATAAATAAAATACAAGAATATATTGCATGATGGATCTAATGATACTGCTTGGTATTGCAGATCTTAATATTTTTTCTATAAATTTGTTCAAAATTAGAAAAGTTTGAATTTTACAAAAATGATACAACTTATAAAAATGAATGGATGGTTTATTCCATGTTTCAGTTCATATTTCGTTTGCTGATTTCCTATTTAAAAATAATAAATATATTGTTTCATTTTAGTGGAGCCTTGGCTGAAGCTAGACACGTCTGGGCATACCCATTCTGTTGGTGAGCATTTTTTTCCCAGTTTTTCCGGTTTTTCACCAAAGAAATCTGCTATCATTTTTTAGGAGCTAGAAATTTAAAACCCTATTTTAAAATAAAAATATGTTTTATAAAAAACTTCACTACTATGTGTTTTATAAAAAAGTTAGTGTATATTACGAAAAAGTTCACCTTATATAAAAAAGAAAGTTCAGTGTGTATTAAATAATATTGATCATATTTAAATACATTGAATATTAAAAAAAATTCAATGTATTACAAAATGTTGAATGTTAAAGACAAAATGTTCATCATATAATACAAAATAATCATTGTGTATTAAAAATCACCATATACTAAAAGAAACTTTAGTATCTATTCTAAAACCGTTCAACATATATTCGACAAAATGATCATCATACAATAGAAATAATGTTCACCGATATTGCAAAAACTAAGAAACAAAATTCTACAAAATGAAAAACCATAAAAAACAGACGGAAAACCAAACCTGAAGGATAAAAAGGGGAAAAATAAAAAAATAAAATTTGAAGCTGAAACACAAAACCACACATAGAAAAAAGATAAATCCAAATGCTAGTGAAGAATAAAAAATAGAAGAAAAAATGAGGATGAAAAAATGAAAGAAAAAATAGTAGCAGAGAAGAAAATCAAAACTGGGCCGGCCCACATCGCCCAACACGTGGGCGTCGCATCCACTATTTGCCGCCTACAGGCGGCAAATTAGATTGACCATTTTCACGTGCACTCGTCTAACACACATTTAGGGGATGAGAGCATCTACAACTAGACCCCCCCCTCCCCTATCCGCGACAAATGCCCGGGTGGGCTGCCTGCACGCATAATTGTCACCCAACCGGATTTGGCAAATCCGGCCCAAATGTCCGGACTGACCGGCACTCCCACGTAGGACTGACCGCAAGGGCCCACACGACACGCAGAAACCGTCGGTCCAATGGCGACTCCTCCGGTTGTTGGCGGAGACACACTCATGGTACAGTGTGGCGCCGCTCGGTCATGCCACCCAAGGCACCAATTCCGACTATTTAAGGATAGCCGGACGATGGCAGGCCAACCCTAGCCCATCGCCATTCCTTCCCTCTCCCTCCTCTCCATGCCGCCACCTTCCATCCGCTCTCATATCCGCTAGCCATGGCCCGACAGACGATCACCACCTACGCCATGGTAACTCCGGAGCACCAGTTGCAGCTGCTGGAGGAGATCTGGGCCACGCACGATGCCCCGATCGCTGCCGACCTACCTCCGGATTCACCGCAGCCAAAGGAGGAGGAGGTGGGGCTGGAGCAGTAGGACGCTACCATGGTGGAGGAGGAGGAGGAGCTAGAGCTGGCGGAAGAGGACGCGTAGGAGGAGGAGTTGGAGGAGGCCGCGGAGGCAGATCCGATGCCTGCAGGCTTCGACACGGCCAACGCCATCGCAGAATTCGAGCTAGCCCAGACAAAGGGGGCAACAGAGCAGCATGCCGTCCTTGAGTCCTTCCAGTCGAAGGCCGAGGTTGGAGGCCAACCGCTGCTTCCTCCGCTGGCGAATGGCAGTGATCGACGAGATCTTCGCCGACTTGGAGGAGGTCGAGGAGCCGGACGTGCGCGTGGACGCCAATGACCATGAAGCCGGCGGCTCCGGCACCAACTTATTCAACATCTCCAACGAGGAGGACGAGTAGTTTAGTTGGTAGTAGTAGTTTACATAGATCATGCCGTTGCATGGTTTTGTTTGAAAATGCTAATAGGAAATGGCTACTAGACTTTTTTTTGTGCGGTTTAAATGGCCACTATACTATGGTTGTTGGAGATGAAATTTGCGGTATGCCTGGTTACCGACCATGGGCGTTTGACAACTTATACTCCCTCCGTCCTAAATTACTTGTCGCAGAAATGAATGAAAATGGATGTATCTATAACTAAAATACGTCTAGATACATTCATTTCTATGACAAGTATTTCTGAACCGAGGGAGTATTAAGTTTCCGTGGTTGTATTGTAGATGCTCTGACGATGGCTTTTGAAGATATCAAGTAGCATGTGCCAATGCTTTTGGCGGTTGACCGTGTTGTGGAACGTTCCTGGCCGGGGCACCGGCCGAACCGTTGCGCCGGTCACGCGCGGTTCGTTCGATTGCAGCAGATCGTCTGGCCCGTGTGCGGCCTTATCTGCTGACCCCACCGCTTTTTAATCTACTGACCCCAACTGCTCCTCTTCCTTATCCTTTCTTTCTTATCCTCTCGCGTTCCCAGCCACACAGCCATTCTTCCCCCGCGTCCTCTCCCTCCCGTGGTCTACCTCCAAATAAACAGCTCCCCGGCGGTGGAAGAGGTGTGTGGCGAGCAAGCGACCCCGGAGGAGCACAAACGAAGATGCAGAGGTGCGTAGAGGACAACTATCGGCGAGCGGAGGTGTGGTGCTTCCAGCTACAGCGGCAGCCTATGGATGCTGGCAAGAGCTACAACCATGGCAGCCAAGTGCTGGAATCCGCACAAATTTTTGCTTCAATCGGCGTCCAGTTTTTTGCTGAAACTAGCGCTGTTCTGTATGTTTTTGCTACCACCGTTTTGCATTTTGCTGGAACCAACGTCGATTTTTGCTACCATCGTGTTTTTGATTTGCTGGAACCAGCCCTCGACTTTGCATCTTTGCTACAATCATGGTGGCCAGATGCTGGAACCCGCACAAATTTTTGCTTTCCTCGGTGTTTTGATTTTACTGAAACTAGCGTCGTCTTTTGTATTTTTTGCTGCCACTATTTTGTATTTTTCTGAAACCAGCGTCGATTTTTGCTACCATCGCCTTTTTGATTTGCTGGAACCAGCCCTCAACTTTGCATCTTTGCTACCACCGGTGTTTTGGTTTGCTGGAACAAGCTTCAACTTTTTCTACCACCAGGGTTCGGTTTGTGACGCCGTCTAATTTCTGAAATTTTTGCTACTACCGTTTTTTGGTTTGCTGGAACCAGCCCCAATTTTTCCTACAACTGTCGTTTGCTGCGAGACCACATAGTCGTCGCCATTTGTTTCTACAGGAGGGCGAGGGAGGGGGATGTGCATCACCGGCGAGGTGAAGTGATTTTTTGCTGGAACTGTCTTAATTTTTTGCTACGACCCATGATTTATTTTGTAGTGACCTGCAAATTGAGGGCGAGGTACGGCGCGAGCTCGACGACGGGGTGCTGCGGTGGGTCCGTAAAAGGTCGAGGAGTAAAAGATCCTAATACCACCCGATGGCGACGTGGGTCCGTAAGGCACACAGCCAAGTTAGTAAAAGTTTTGTATTGACTAGACTCAACTTCGGCCAAGGAGTGTGGAAGGTGGATTCCTACAGGCAGTCGGCTCTGATACCAACTTGTGACGCACCCGATTTAATCGTACACTAATCATGCACGCAAATGTGTACGATCAAGATCAAGGACTCACGGGAAGATATCACAACACAACTCTAAAACATAAATAAGTCATACAAGCATCATAATACAAGTCAGGGGCCTCGAGGGCTCGAATACAAGTGCTCAATCATAGACGACTCAGTGGAAGCAACAATATCTGAGTACAGACATAAGTTAAACAAGTTGCCATAAGATGGCTAGCACAAACTGGGATACAGATCGAAGAGGCGAGGCCTCCTGCACAGGATCCTCCTAAGCTACTCACAGGTCGCGTCGTGGGCTGCACGTAGTAGTAGGCACCTCCGGTGTAGTAGTCGTCATCGACGGTGGCGTCTGGCTCCTGGGCTCCATCGTCTGGTTGCAGCAATCGAGTATAGATAGGGGAAAGGGGGAAACAATGCAACCGTGAGTACTCATCCAAAGTACTCGCAAGCAAGGAGCTACACTACATATGCATGGATATATGTGTAAAGGGCCATATCAGTGGACTGAACTGCAGAATGCCAGAATAAGAGGGGGATAGCTAGTCTTATCGAAGACTACGCTTCTGGTCACCTTCGTCTTGCAACAGGTAGAAGAGGGCAGTCTGAAGTTCTCCAAGTAACATCACATAGCAATAATCCTACCCGACGATCCCCTCCTCGTATCCCTGAGAGAGAGCGACCATCGGTTGTATCTGGCACTTGGAAGGGTGTGTTTTATCAAGTATCCGGTTCTAGTTGTCATAAGCTCAAGGTACAACTCCAAGTCGCCCTGTTATCGAAGATCACGGCTATTGAATAGATTAACTTCCTTGTGGGTGCACCAACTTACCCAACACGTTTGATCCCATTTGGCGGACACACTTTCTCGGGTCATACCCGCCGCGGAAGATCAACACGCCGCAGCCCCACCTAGGCAACTGTGAGAGGCCAACACGCGGTCTAAACCTAAGCGCCAGGGTCTGGGCCCATCGCCCATAGCACACCAAGACGTTGCGAGGACGGCCGGAAGCAGACCTAGCCTAGTGGCGTTCAGTCCAATCCGCGCGCGCGCTCCGTCAGCCGACGTCTGAAGTGCTTCGGTGATACCACGACGCCGAAAGTGCCCATATCTTTCCCACGAGTTGGTTAGTGCGTATAAGCTCTTAGCCAACTCAGATCAAATACCAAGATCTCGTTAAGCGTGTTAAGTATCCGCGAGCGCCGAGCAGGCCATTCCCACCTCTCTCCTAGGCGGTCTCAACCTGCCCTGCCGCGCTCCGCCACAAAGATCCATCCAGAGGGCCGTCGGGACACGGTCCTTTCAGCCCCAATCCGTGAATCACTGCGGGTGCTCCACAAGCCGACCAGACTTTAGTCACCACATGTATCATGTATAAGTATAAAGTATATACCCGAGATCACCTACCGAGTGATCACGGCCCGATAGTATAGCACGGCAGACGGACAAGAATGTAGGGCCACAGATGAAAATAAGCATCCTATACTAAGCATATAGGATTGCAGGTAAAGGTAACAACAGTAGTAACAAGGACAGGCTATGCATCAGGATAGGTATAACAGAAAACAGTAACATGCTACACTACTCTAATGCAAGCAGTATAGAGTAGAATAGGCGATATCTGGTGATCAAGGGGGGGGCTTGCTGGTTGCTCGGCAAGAGAGAGGGTCGTCAACTCCGTAGTCGAACTGGGCAGCAGCAGCTGTCGGTCTCGTAGTCTACCGGAGAGAAGAGGGGGAAGAAACAATGAATAACATGTAAACAGATGCACATCGATGCATGACATGACAAGTAACGATGCTAGGCGTGCCCTAACGTGGTATGAGGTGGTACGGTTAAGAAACATCCGGAAAGTATTCCGGTGTTTAGCGTTTTCAGCAGAAGAGCGGAGGGGAAAGTTGCGGGTTCGATAGGTTAGGGGTGTGTGGCGGACGAACGGACTGCGTATCCGGATTCGTCTCGTCGTTCTGAGCAACTTTTATGTAGAAAGTTTTTCCATCTGAGCTACGGTTTATTTTATATTATTTTTCAAAGTTTTAAATCATTTTTAGGATTAATTTAATTATTTTAATTCAACATTATCCAGAATAGTGAAAGGTGATGTCAGCATGACATCATCCAGGCGTCAGCGGTCAAACCTCAGATGGTCCAGGTCAACCCTGACCATTGGGTCCCGCATGTCATAGAGAGAGGCTTAACTAGAGTTTAATTTAAACCTAACAAAGTCTAATAAATAGGTGGCCCCCGCTGTCAGTGGAAATATTAATTATAGTTTAAGTTTAATTCGGATTAGTCTTAGTTAACCGAGGGGTCCCACATGTCGGTGGCACATGGTGCCCGGTCGGCAGGTTGTTGGTCAACCCGATCAACTAGGGGCCTGGGCCCACGGGTCGATGACCCAAAGAGGTCGCCATGTGGCGCCAGTCGGCGCCGTCGCCGGAGTAACTCCGGAGACCACGTTTTGCGGCGGCGCGCGTCGGGAGGTGGTCGGGTTTCGGCTATGGTGGCTGGTTTCGAGCGCGGGAGGTGGTGTTTGAACGAGTGTGGTGAGCCGCATCCAGTGGCGGCGGTGGCGTGGCCGGCGGTGGCCGAAAGTGACGGCGGCGAGCACATCGCCGGACGGCCAGAGTCGGGCGTGAGAGCAAACGGTGATGCGGGGCATGGCAGGGCGAGCTAGCGGTGGCGTTGAGCTCCTACGCGTGCGCCGAGCACGGCTACATGCTCGGACGAGCTCGTCGGTGACGATGTTGACGGCGACGAGCACGACGGCGGAGGCGAGCTACAGCGGAGGCGGCTACTACGGCTGTGGGCACGGATCCGTGGAGAAAGAAGAGGGGAAAAAGGCAGAGCTCACCGGGGAGCACAAGGAAGGCTCGTTGAGGTCTCGGAGCGCAGGGGGCAGCGAATCGACGCGGCGGAGCTTCGATGGCCGGAGGTAGAAGACGATGCGGATCCGGCGATGGAGAGGCGCAGAGCTCGAATTAGTCCTTGTAGAGGACGTAGTGGACGACGGCGCATCTCCTAGGCGCGGTCTCGAGGCGTGGGGGCGACGGTGGCCGCGAGATCGACGGAGGCCATGGCGGCAGTGCTTCGGGCTCGTGCGGGGAAGGAGAGAGCGGCGCGAGGGAGATGGGAGAGTGAGCTAGGGTTCGTCAGGGGGGTTCGGGGAGGGGTCGCCGTCGACCTAAAGGAGCCGGGGCACCGGATGGCCGCCCCGTGGCCATCTTGACCATGGGACGCTGCAGCGTCCCAGCGACGTGGTGAACAGGAGAAGGGGAAGGGGTTAAGTGGGCTGGGCAAGCCTTTGTGGCTATGAGCCTAAGCGCAGTGTGCCACTTCTCTATTTTCCCTTTTTACCTATTGTTTATATTTCTTTTCTGTTTTCTTTTTGGTTTTTTATTTTATTATAGTTTTGTAAAATACCAAAGTTGTTCCTAATTTAGTTTTAATAAATATGCCACTGCCCCAATAGTTTTGGGCAATTAAAACTTAATTAATAATTTATTAATTGAAGAAGGCATTTATTTATTTGTCTAAGCTGCAGTTTTATTTAAATAAGGGCATTTAAATATTTTATAAAAAGTTGAATCCTTTGCCAATAAGCCTTTGCATTTATTTTCACATTTAGAACATTTTAGTTTTATTATTTGAACACTTTTATTGTTTGCTTGATTTTGAATTTTAATTCGAATCGGTTCCGAACTAACGCGAGATTAGCAACAGTAATCGAGGTGACGTGGCATCATTAGCGGAGGGTTACTGTGGCTTAATTATCCGGGCGTCACAATTCTCCTCCACTACAAGAAATCTCGTCCCGAGATTTAAGAGGGGAGTAAGGGGGAAAGGTCTGGTTACGAAATCCTAATGAATCTTCTCAGTCTTGGTTGATCTTCTTGAAGAGGTCGAACCATTACCTTGACATCTTCATTTCTCTGCTACAGGTCATCATGGTGATGCCGCCCTTTTTCTCGGGAACTCCAACGTACTTACGAATAGGTAAGGGTTATTCGGCAGAACGAACCTCTGCAAGGTTGACTATCCGTAGCTAACATCGGGAAGGTGGCGAAAAGTAACTCTCGAGCTGGAACTTAAGAAAATATCGAGAGCAGAGTAAGAAGGTACCATGAGAAGTTTCGAGCGGGTAGGCAATCATTCGATGCCTGAAACAAAGTGTAAAAGGGGTCCAGAGTAATGGTAATAAGTTTTGTGTCTGATACCAGAATAGATTACTAGGAAGGTGACCCCGTGAATTACATACGAAGTCAAGCACGAGGAATAACTTGGGCAACAGGGGTGTACAGGAGAGTCAGGTTTCGATCATGTGAAACTGTGGGTTATGGGCCCACCATGTGGTTAAAAGTAGGAAGGTCGGTGACATCTTGCACGATCATGTAAGCAAGGCATGTCAGAGGAGAGTCTGAGGGTCATGTCGGCAACAACATAGGTACCAAGGGCGAGGGAACGAAGAGAACCATTTTCTTGCTCGTTGAACGAGGCGGACCAATAGGCAAAGTTCTCGTCCATCGATGGTTACCGGAATGTCATCAACAATAGTAACAGGATCTTACTTACAGAGTGGTACAACGAGGTGCTTACCTAAGCAGGGAATTATCACTGCTCGGTTAAGTCTGGTTACTGGAAAGGTTAAACAAAACAATGGAAAGGATAGTATCATTATCAGATTAAACAGAATAATTGAAAGGAAAATGTGTTTAAACACATATTTCAGGAGTATATCCTTCCCAATGTCAAGCAGAGCATGATACCCATGACAGGATATAATGTAGAAAACCCTTTAGGTAAGGGGAGAAAATTTTCATGACATTACCCATACAACGGTGTTTTGGATAATTGATAAAGAGAATTTAGCATTGAGCTTCCAATGTTCTTGGTGATGAACGGAGTAACACAGACATGCTTCAGGTAGCAATGATATGGTGTTTCAATCAAGGGCCAGACTTTGGATACACCAATGATCCATCAGGAGTAACTTATAAAATAAGTCCTACAATTTCCTCTAGGAGGAATGGTTATCCTTGCAAAAGAAATAATAATGATAGGTCCTCCAGCCGGGGGTGCTAGGCATGACATCCTGTTACCAGGTCATCAAAGGGCCAACAACATAACTCTTGGAAAGTTGTCCCAACCATAATATCTGACCGAGATTCAGATCCGATTGGTGTAAAGATACCTCAGACTCAGGATGTCCGAGAAGAAAAGGTGCAACACAAATAGATGACATGACATTTCAAGATTCTCAGGAAATGAACTATGGGAGTGGGTTCCTGAAACAATAGTTCATCATTAACCCAAGGCGAGGAGGAGGTGGCTGATGGGCTCGGCGATAATCCATCGAGATTTCCGACAAGATGGATTTCCACAATTATGTGAACAAGGAGATAACATTTGTCAGATCAAATGGTATAATGATGTATGTTCGAGGAATCATACTCAATTAAACATTGGTTGAAAGGTGCGCCCGAAATATGGGTTGGGTTGCACGACCAATGTCAGAATGGTGATTCAATAATCAATAGCCTAAGACTGAACTTTCGACCATTAACTTCAAAGAAATAGGGTTGCTAGAAGGAAAGAATCCAAACAACACCGTTCACTGGTTGGAATTAACACGGGGACCAAGAAAGAATGGTGATGGTGAGAAGTATCACTATACCAAGAATTCTTAAGAGGTGGAGTAATCCTCATGACATTCTTGTCATAAAAGAGGGTAATACTCCAAGCTAAAGAAGAACAAATGTTGGATAGTAAGGATCTCAAGGTTTACGCAAAACACGAACAAGTTTGTGTTGAACGGAAGGCAATAAAGTGGTCGATGAGAACAGGAATCATCGAGGGGCAAGGATGGTATTACCCATCATGAATTCAATTGAATCCCTGGAAGAGCTCATAAGGTTGATGATGATCACGTCACAATTGTCGAGAGATTTCATGCAGGTGTAATCAATCAGCGACGACATCAAGTCAAAGGAATGATGGAGCAAGAGGTTATTGGAACCACAGTTACGACACAAACTCGAACTCAAGCATGTTGTTTAAGGTGAAAGGGTATGACGAGGAAAACCGACGTAAGCTTAGCTATCATCGCAAATTGGTGCTCCGAGAATTAAGGACCAGGTAGCACAGTTAGAATCATCACGACAATGATATAGCCAAACAGGCTAGGAATGGTGTGATCGGGTACAAACTCGTACCTATAGAAGCTTATTGAAGAGTTGTTGAACCATAGTGCGGACTCGGTTCAGTTATCGGTGTCTTTGAGTGTTTAATAACTCAGAGCCCGTGAAAAATTGGAATCAGTGGGAAGGTAGCACTTGATGAAGAACTCATAAGAAGTTATGCAGTTCCATGATAACCTCGAGATACCAGGGGGGTAATACTCGACACAAGATCAAAGTAAGGTTGGACTGGTGTATTGATCCATAGGAGACAATTGTTTTAACTTGTCCGAGAAATGAGATCAAAGAAGAACAATCATGGTCGGAACCACGGTTGCAAGGGATCAATTCACATATACCATATGTTAGTTATCAAGGAAATAGTTATTATTACAAGAAGCTTCCATGATAGGATATACATCGCGTCCGTGGGCATGAACACAAAGTTCAAGGTCGACCCCCACTTCTCCAATGCATACCCTTTCATTCACTTCTCGCCTTCGATGAAGTTATAGCGTTGAAATTTTATCTGGCAAAATACCAGAAGAGTACGACTCGTGAAAACTTTCGAGTTCACACATATTAAGGAAGGCATAGGTTCAACCCATCGGGGCATCTTAGAATCATATACCAGAATCTTTTAGAAGTAATTAACTCAAGCTCGAAGGCAAAGCATGGTTGATAAAGCAGACGATACAATTTACCAAAGGCATTATGTATCCGAGAAAGGCTCACAAGGTTATTGAATATGAAGGGCGTTGTCAGATAAAATCCAACAAAGGATCCGTGGTCCACAAGGGATCGGCGTGAGCATCGGTACTCAGCTAGAGGAAGCAGATTATAGAAACAATGACTAACTCAATTGTCCAATGCAAAGGAATTATGATTTCCAAATCAAGGGATCAGAAGCAAGGCCCTGAATAGGGATGGATAAGTTGAATAGCCTTAGGGTACAATCAACGATAATTGGATTGGTCGAGAACCAATTCCAGATAAAAGAATGGCAGCTCAGCCGGAAAAGTAATTTATAAGGATCAATGATGATTATGGTATTCAGAAACATATTGAGTCAACAGACTCAAAATGATAATGACAAGGAATGTCAATAAGACTACGAGACTTATGGGATTAACCATAATGCAAGCAAGCAAGAATTTCAAGAGCCAAGGCTCCAGAGGATTTTCAGAAGATCAAATATTATTTTGAGGGCTTTTGTGAAACACATGAACAACTGGGGATGAGCGGATACTCGACAAGTGCGAGTATTTATATTTGAAGGGGTATCCATGTGGCAAGAACTGCTAGGCAGTAGGCACAAAGTATTCTCGGAACAAATAGAGAAAACTTCGGGGTATCTTATAATAACAAGATCAATGGGGGATGATCGTATGAATGGCAAGTGTAAGTAGTTTTCCATACGGATTTATCGGTGGTCGGGAATAGCAAAAGTGATGGGCACAAAGTCTCGAGAGATTATCAAAGAGTATCTCCGAAATCTTCTGGTGCAGTCGGTGACCATCTGGACTGCAGGGCCTCTCCGGGAGAAAGTATTTTCGAGAACCTAAAGTTAGATTTTAGTAAAAATTTCGTTTAACCCGAATAGAAGAGAGTTCAGAATCCCAGAGTAAAGGTCGAGGAGTAAAAGATCCTAATACCACCCGATGGCGACGTGGGTCCGTAAGGCACACAGCCAAGTTAGTAAAAGTTTTGTATTGACTAGACTCAACTTGGCCAAGGAGTGTGGAAGGGGATTCCTACAGCGATCGGCTCGATACCAACTTCAGGCCACTCGATTTAATCGTACACTAATCATGCACGCAAATGTATACGATCAAGATCAAGGACTCACGGAAGATATCACAACACAACTCTAAAACATAAATAAGTCATACAAGCATCATAATACAAGCCGGGGCCTCGAGGGCTCGAATACAAGTGCTCGATCATAGGCGACTCGATGGAAGCAACAATATCTGAGTACGGACATAAGTTAAACAAGTTGCCATAAGATGGCTAGCACAAACCGGGATACAGATCGAAGAGGCGCGGGCCTCCCGCACAGGATCCTCCTAAGCTACTCACGGTCGTCGCGGGCTGCACGTAGTAGTAGGCACCTCCAGTGTAGTAGTCGTCATCGACGGTGGCGTCTGGCTCCTGGGCTCCATCGTCTGGTTGCAGCAATCGAGTATAGATAGGGGAAAAGGGGGAAACAATGCAACCGTGAGTACTCATCCAAAGTACTCGCAAGCAAGGAGCTACACTACATATGCATGGATATATGTGTAAAGGGCCATATCATGGGTGAGCTGCAGAATGCCGAATAAGAGGGGATAGCTAGTCTTATCGAAGACTACGCTCTGGTCACCTTCGTCTTGCAACAGTAGAAGAGGGCGGTCAAGTCCTCCAAGTAACATCACATAGCAATAATCCTACCCGGTAATCCCTCCTCGTATCCACGAGAGAGCGACCACCGGTTGTATCCGCACTTGGAAGGGTGTGTTTTATCAAGTATCCGGTTCTAGTTGTCATAAGCTCAAGGTACAACTCCAAGTCGCCCCATTCAAGATCACGGCTATTCGAATAGATTAACTTCCTTGCAGGGGTGCACCAACTTACCCAACACGTTTGATCCCATTTGGCCGGACACACTTTCCTGGGTCATACCCGGCCGCGGAAGATCAACACGTCGCAGCCCCACCTAGGCACAACAGAGAGGCCAACACGCCGGTCTAAACCTAAGCGCACAGGGGTCTGGGCCCATCGCCCATAGCACACCTGCACGTTGCGAGGGCGGCCGGAAGCAGACCTAGCCTAGTGGCGTTCCAGTCCAATCCGGCGCGCGCCGCTCCGTCGCTGACGTCTGAAGTGCTTCGGCTGATACCACGACGCCGAGTGCCCATATCTTTCCCACGTAGTTGGTTAGTGCGTATAAGCTCGTAGCCAACTCAGATCAAATACCAAGATCTCGTTAAGCGTGTTAAGTATCCGCGAACGCCGAACAGGGCCAGGCCCACCTCTCTCCTAGGCGGTCTCAACCTGCCCTGTCGCTCCGCCACAAAGATCCATCCAGAGGGCCGTCGGGACACAGGTCCTTTCAGCCCCCAATCCGTGAATCACTCGCGGGTGCTCCACAAGCCGACCCGACTTTAGTCACCACATGTATCATGTATAAAGTATAAAGTATATACCCGAGATCACCTCCCGAGTGATCACGGCCCGATAGTATAGCACGGCAGACGGACAAGAATGTAGGGCCACAGATGAAAATACTAGCATCCTATACTAAGCATATAGGATTGCAGGTAAAGGTAACAACGGTAGTAACAAGGACAAAGCTATGCATCGGGATAGGTATAATGAAGCAATAACATGCTACACTACTCTAATGCAAGCAGTATAGAGTAGAATAGGCGATATCTGGTGATCAAGGGGGGCTTGCCTGGTTGCTCGGCAAGAGAGAGGGTTCGTCAACTCCGTAGTCGGTAGGCAGCAGCGTCGGTCTCGTAGTCTACGGAGAGAAGAGGGGAAGAAACAATGAATAACATGTAAACAGATGCACATTGATGCATGACATGACAAATAACGATGCTAGGCGTGCCCTAACGTGGTATGAGGTGGTATCGGTTAAGAAACATCCGGAAAGTATTCCGGTGTTTAGCGCTTTCGAAGAGGAGGCCGGAGGGAAAGTTCTTGGGTTCGATAGGTTAGGGGTGTGTGGCGGACGAACGGATTGCGTATCCGGATTCGTCTCGTCGTTCTGAGCAACTTTCATGTAGAAAGTTTTTCCATCTGAGCTACGGTTTATTTTATATTAATTTTCAAAGTTTTAAATCATTTTTAGGATTAATTTAATTATTTTAATTCAACATTATCCGAATAGTGAAAGGTGATGTCACGATGACATCATCCAGCGTCGCGGTCAAACCTCGATGGTCCAGTCAACCACGACGGTGGGTCCCGCATGTCATAGAGAGAGGCTTAACTAGAGTTTAATTTAAACCTAACAAAGTCTAATTAATAGGTGGCCCCCGCTGTCCGTGGCAATATTAATTATAGTTTAAGTTTAATTCGGATTAGTCTTAGTTAACCGAGGGGGTCCCACATGTCGGTGGCACATGGTGCCCAGTCAGCAGGGTTGACTAGTCAACCCAGTCAACTAGGGGCCCTGGGCCCACGGGTCAGTGACCCAGTAGGCCGCCATGTGGTCCCAGGTCAGCGCCGTCGCCGGAGTAACTCCGGAGACCACGTTTTGCGGCGCCGCGCGTCGGGAGGTGGTCGGGTTTCGGCTACGGTCGCTGGTTTCGAGCGCGGGAGGTGGTGTTTGAACGAGTGTGGTGAGCCGCATCCAGTGGCGGCGGTGGCGTGGCCGGAGGTGGCCGGAAGTGACGGCGGCGAGCACATCGGCGGACGGCCGGAGTCGGGCGTGAGCGCAAACGGTGATGCGAGGCATGACAGGGCGAGCTAGCGGTGGCGTTGAGCTCCTACGCGTGCGCGGAGCACGGCTACATGCTCGGACGAGCTCGTCGGTGACGATGTTGACGGCGACGAGCACGACGGCGGAGGCGAGCTACAGTGGAGGCGGCTACTACGGCTGTGGGCACGGATCCGTGGAGAAAGAAGAGGGAAAAAGCGAGCTCACCGGGAGCACAAGGAAGGCTCGTTGAGGTCTCGGAGCGCAGGGGCAGCGAATCGACGGCGGAGCTTCGATGGCGGAGGTAGAAGACGGCGCGGATCCGGCGATGGAGAGGCGCAGAGCTCGAATTAATCCTTGTAGAGGACGTAGTGGACGACGGCGCATCTCCTAGGCGCGGTCTCGGCGTGGGGCGGCGGTGGCCGCGAGATCGACGGAGGCCATGGCGGCAGTGCTTCGAGCTCGTGCGGGGAAGGAGAGAGCGGCGCGAGGGAGATGGGAGAGTGAGCTAGGGTTCGTCAGGGGGGTTCGGGGAGGGGTCGCCGTCGACCTAAAGGAGCCGGGGGCACCGGATGGCCGCCCCGTGGCCATCTTCGGCCATGGACGCGGTGCGCGCGTCCAGCGCGACGTGGGTGAACAGGAGAAGGGGGAAGGGGTTAAGTGGGCTGGCCCGCACTGTGGCTAGCAGGCCTAAGCGCGGTGTGCCACTTCTCTATTTTCCCTTTTTACCTATTGTTTATATTTCTTTTCTGTTTTCTTTTTGTTTTTTTATTTTATTATAGTTTTGTAAAATACCAAAGTTGTTCCTAATTTAGTTTTAATAAATATGCCACTGCCCCAATAGTTTTGGGCAATTAAAAACTTAATTAATAATTTATTAATTGAAGAAGGCATTTATTTATTTGTCTAAGCTGCAGTTTTATTTAAATAAGGGCATTTAAATATTTTATAAAAAGTTGATTCCTTTGCCAATAAGCCTTTGCATTTATTTTCACATTTAGAACATTTTAGTTTTATTATTTGAACACTTTTATTTTTTGCTTGATTTTGAATTTTAATTCGAATCGGTTTCGAACTAACGCGAGATTAGCAACAGTAATCGAGGTGACGTGGCATCATTAGCGGAGGGTTACTGTGGCTTAATTATCCGGGCGTCACATGCGGCCATCTCCACCAGGGTTGCCATGGCCGGTAAGCACAGTCGCCCAAGGATGCGGCGGCGAGCATGGGTTGCCGGTGAACAAGATGCCGAGAACGAGCGTGGGGCGGCCAAGGATGCGTCGGCGAGAGCATGTTGCCGGCGAGCATGAGGCCGTGGACGAGCGCGGGCGGCCCAAGGATGCGTCGGCGAGAGCGGGTTGCCGGCGAGCATGAGGCCGAGGACGAGCGCGGGCGGCGCAAGTGGAAGGCGTGGCGCTGGGAAAAGCTGCACGAGACGGTGAAATACAGGGACCTGCGCGAGGACGAGATGCGTCAGGAGGAAGATAATGTCCGGGGAGAATCGTTTTCTTTTTCTATATATCCAACGGCCAGGGCTAGTGGCATCTGGCGGCTAGGGTGCGACCGGCCGAAACTTTCGGCCGGCGCGCCGGCGCCCAGTATTGCCCTTGTGTGAATGGTTTAGCTCTTACATGGTTCTTATCGCGTTTCTTTGATAAGGTGTGTCTTTTGTCATATACGCCTTCTACCTAAAATTATTTGTCATAGAAATGGATGTATCTAGATAAATTTTAATTCTAGATACATTCATTTTTAATATTTTTGTGATAAGTATTTCCGACGGAGAAAGTATATATTTCGTCTAAATGAAAAGATGGTGCCCATGCCCATTTATCGAAAATAGAAGAAAAACCTAGCGTGTACGGAACTCGCTACGGTAAGTATATATCCGTTTCCATCCTACGTGTGTGTTTGTTGTTGGACTTTCCTAGCAACCCTCCGTGAAAGCTAGCTTAGCTCAAGACGAAACGAACGATGCATGGGCTAACAAAGTGTACCTAGGCTGATAATCTATCTACTCTAGCTAGTAAGTGATCATCTAGAAGACTGGAACAAGCACGAACGTGTGAGGTTAGAGCAATTCTAGCAGACCCGCATCCCGTCCCGATCCGTAAAATAACCGCCAAAATACGGGCCGGAACAGAAAAACCAGCCCGATCAGACCCCTCATCCCGCCTCGGCCAGCAAAAAATTTTAGGAGGCGCGGCGAAATCCCGAGCCCAACCTGGGAAAACGCGGGTTTCTCCCTCGCGGCTGCGGTGCCCTGCATATAAGCGGAATGGTTGGTGGGGGGACATTCGTCCCGCGCTTTCTCCCACCAACCACCTCTCCTCTCCCCTCTCGCGCCGCCGCCGGCCGCCGCCCAAGATTCCGGCGACCGCAACCGGCAGGAGCACGCCGGAAGGCCGCCACGCGCACGAGGCCTCCCCCCTGCGTCGGCGGACCGCCAGATTTGCAGATCTGCGGCACTTCATCACGGGCCGCCGGATTTGGCTTTTTTTCCGGCCGCCGATTGCTGCCCCAAGTGATGGAGTGGTCGGGGAGCCTCTCCCGCAGCCCAGGCAAGGGCGCATCGCCTCATGCAGGCACGGGTTCGTCTGCCCGCCGCCACAGAAGGTTTGCGGGCATGGACTCGTCCGGCCGTCCGCCGGGCTCGGCGCTCGTGCAGCGTCTTTATGGCCTGACGATGCCGCTCATAGAGTGCGACGACTGCCCGCGCCAAGTGTTGCGGCTCACTTCGGGAATATGATTTTTTACGGGTCCATTATACGGGGTATGCATCTGTGCCAACCCGCGCCGGCCCACAAAAACGGTTTTGCGTGAATTGCAAACGCTTTTTGCGAGCCGGCGGGATGCGGGGTCTGCTAGAGTTGCTCTTAGGCATTTATTCGGTTAGAACTGAATAAACTGCAGTCTGATCTCGCTCCTTTCTGCCAACTCATGAACGGACTCCAGTCCCCCATTACCAATCCAAACGGTGACTTGGCAATTGTCCAGAGCTTGGTAATAATAGATTGGTTAGATAATTTGTTGGTGTTACTACGAGTACTAGCCACAAGGTTAGTTAGCTCAATGGTGTGAATACCTTTTGAAAATTCTGCGTCGCGAGGCAGTCATGCATGGAGAATTGGAGATAGATGTGGGCATGCAGCCAACAACTCCGGGAATCCTACTACGAAAAGAATGGCACTTGCTTGATGCGTTTTCTCGACTGACTGTCGATTTCAAGATTGGACAAGATGTTGCTACTACAATTTGCCCGGGAATCCTTTTGTCCTTGCGGCGTCTCATTTAAGCCAGCTGCTTGTAGGCACTGGCGTCTCATTTAAGCTGTTTGTAGGATTTGAAATATATGTGTACACGCCGGATTGAACAATTCAACTCCTGTACAGTTGATAGCGTGCAAGAACGCCATGGATTTGACAAATTCATAGCGCTGACCGTATCGGTTGCTCTGTTCGTTTTTGTTTCAGCTCACGGCCGGTTGCCCTGCCCAACTCGGCCTCTGCGTACATGCATGCATGCATGCCGTACGTGTTGATCGCAACCTGTAGTGTAGGTACACCTTTGTGCGCGTCACCAGTTACGTGCCAGTGAGCATATGCATGCATGCACGCACGGTTCTTCCAATTACGATAGATACAGTATCATCTACCAGGTCAACAGTTCCCACCATTTGTCGTCCGCTTAATTTCTGTTTGCTTGCTCGAGTGTCCATCTGATCACTCGCTTGTCAACACTAACCACCACGGATTAACTAAACAAATGGCGATGGATCACACGGCCCGGTAGATGAGTGGCCAGTCAAAAAGCACCACGGAGAACCGCGGCTGCACCGCCTCTAATCATTCAAATCACTCGTCTAACCATCCACACGAATCAAACACTCAAGGCGCGCATGCGCGCGTGCGGTGGGCCATCTCTAGCCGCTATAAATACACACCATGTCTCCGTGCAGCCAACCAAGCAAAGCACCATTCACATTCTGCAACGGAGCTAAGCTTATAGCTAGAGCAAGAGAAATTTCTGCGATGGGAAGTGGGAAAAAGAGGGCGGCGCTTGCGTCCTTGTTCGGGTTCAAGAACAAGAGACAGGAGGAGGAAGAGGCCACGGCGGCGACACGGCAGCAGCAGCATGCGGCGGCAGCGCCGCAGCAGAGGTACCATCATCACAGGGTGCGGCCGAGCGACGACGACGACTACGCCCGGCACTGGTACGCCGAGCGCGACATCGACCGGAAGGCCTCCGAGTTCATCGACAAGGTCCACCGCCGGATGCTCGCCAACGAGCAGGACGAATAGTATAAACCACCGGTAGGGGTCGTATGTATAATGCACATACCAGCATGCCGACGGATCACGGGCAGGGTTCTATCTGGTTGAGCTTTGCTGCTAGCTAGATCACGCATGTCTGCTATGTATGCATGGTTGGTTGTATTTGTGTGTGTGATTAATTGTTTTGTTTTGATTGGATGTGTGTGTGTGTGTGTGTGTGTGTGTGTGTGTGTGTGTGTGTGTGTGTGTGTGTGTGTGTGTGTGTGTGTGTGTGTGTGTGTGTCTGTGTGTGTGTGTGTGTGTGAGAGAGATTAATTTTCATTAAAGTAAAGAGTTAACAGATATATACAAAAAAAGAGAAAGAAGAGCCAAGAGCTCGGACGGGATTTTGACTAGTAAAATGTTAACGGATCATTCTACAGTAATTTTTGTTAAGGTCAAGATTTAACAGGTATATAAAAAAAAGAAGGAGAGACAAGCGCTAAGAGCTCAGATGGGATTTCAATACAATGAAGCCACCATAATGATGCATGAAGACATCGATGAAATATTCATGATCACACTTCATATTTTCTTCCATAACCTTCTGCACGCATTTACTAAACGGCCGTGCCAAAAACCGCTTACTGAACCCTAGCTTTCATCTATACTTCATTTATATTCGCAATAATCATATTGCGTAGCATAGTTCTGCTTGTTCTTTGATTGCTTCCAGGAATTAGACATCCGTGCCTAGGTCGATCTGGTCTCGACGTGGTCGATAGCGTCTTTGGAGTTGATTTGATATCTAAATTTTATTTAAATTTGAAGTTGTTATAAAGTTTCCAAAGGTTTAAACCATTCGAATTTCTTAAGAGTTTAGAGAGAGTCAACACACATATTGGTGAAGACTCTACGGACGCTCGAAACTTTTGAAGGGCATTTAGGGTACATTGAACAAGAGTGTATGTCACTAGTAGAGAAATGCTTATACACAACTTCTATTGATGGCGCGCCAGTTTCAATTAACATCACCATTATTATTTTTTTCAGATAGTGTTGCATTGGCATATTTGATACGCCACATTTACAATGTAAGTGGTGGCGTTTGTTTTTTCTGTACGCCACAAGTTTGTGTGACCAGTTGAATATGCCAGGCACAAGTTAGTGGTGGCGTTCGACCTATATGCACGCCGTAGGTAATCATGTTAGTGGTGGCATGCTGATTCCTGGCACGCCAGAAATATATTTTGCTTTTTATTAAAGTAATAATAATATTTGGAATCATTTTTATTTGTAATTATTTATTCTTAATTGATTAGCATGTGTTTTAAGTTTTAAATAATTATGTTAATAAAAAATCTTGGAATTGCTTGTATTAAAGTAAGAATATTATTTTTTAAACGGTAAGCGTTTTATATTTTTAGTTTTTGCTTTTAAATTTGTAATAAATGGTGAACAATTTTATATTATGTTAGTAAAAACATATTGTAGAATTTTATTAAAGCAAGAATATATTTTCTAAATGTTAAACATTTTTATGATATTTTGAGTAATTTAATGTTTTCCTTTTATTATTTGTAAATGGTGAACATTCTTATATTATACTCCTCCGATCGTTTTACTCCGCATATAAGATTTGTCTAAAGTCAAATTTCAACAAGTTTGGCCAGATTTATATTAGAAATAGCAACATCGATAATACTAAAGTTATACAATATGAAATTAAATTCATTATGCATCTAATGACATTGATTTTGTATTGTTAATGTTTTATTTTTCTATAAAATTGGTTCGATTTTACAAAGTTTGACTTCAGACACATCTTATATGGAAAATAAAAGGACCCGAGGGAGTAAGTGAGATTATAATTGCTTTTATTAAAGTATGGATATTATTTTGTAAATGGTGCATATTATATTGTGGGTCTTTTAATTGTTTTACCTTTTTTATTATTTGTAAATGTTTTAACATTTTATATTATATTAGTTAATAAATATTGTAATTGCCTTTATTAAAGTAAGAATGTTTTAAGCCTTATAATTGTTGTAACCTTTTATTTATTTTGTTGAAAAAGAAAACAAGATCTAGCGGGCTTTATTTGGTCTTCTGACCCACTGGCCTATCGGGCCTAGCCCAGGACTGCGTCCGACGCATTGGATCAAAACTGAGGTGACCACGGCCCCCTCGCCCGATCCCCTTCTTCCTCTTCTCTCTCTGCATGCTCTCTGCCTCTCTCGATCCCCTTCTTCCTATGCTCGTCACCGGCCTATCCAGCCATTTCCTATGGGATCCGTTGCTAAGGTAAACATCTACAGCTCCCCCTCTCGCTGCCCTATCGCGTAGATCCAATCGATTGGCTTTTTCCTACTCACAGAGGTCAGCTCGCTTTGATTCCCAAGGCTAGGGTTTTGGCGACGGAGACGCAGGTAGGAAACGACGTACCTCGACGTATCTCCTAGGCGAGCATCTCCCTCCGGCCTCCACTATTCTGGGTATGTGTCCATCGAGTCACGAGCAATTAGGATTAGGTTTGAGTGATGCTTTATTATAAATTCAGCATTGTGGGATGGTGATGTGTCGAGAGGGATAATATGAAGTATAAATTCAAGTTCTCTTTAACTTGAATATGTATGTTATTAGTTGCATTTATACTCTAGTTCCTCCTAGGCATGCCTTCATTATTTGAGAGACAACTATATGTCTCAGTGGCCAAGCACACACAATGGCATGTTTGTTGATGTCTTGTTTTCCTAAGTCTATCCATACACGTAGAAAAGTTGGTATGAATAATGATACGCTCAAGATCGTAAATAGGTCATGTTTTAGGGTTACAATTCAGTCCTTGTTGACCTGTTAATATTTTGTAGTTATAATCTGATTTGCGTGCTTACCTATTATAGTTTGCACCGATGGACTCCTACAACGAAGCCTAAAAATCTAGCGGAGACGTCGCAATGTATGCCGCCGCCGGTGCGAGCAACAACCGAGTAAGAACTCATGAGAAGAACCTTCTTCTTATTCAACAAACTCATGCATATGATTGCAAAATCATGTATATTATTATTGCAAACATTTCTTTGTATGGATACGTATGGATTCTAACCCAATAAGGGTCTAGGCAAGTTGAAGAAAAGGTCTATGATGTGGACATGCTCAACTAACAACTTTTGGAGGCCAATGAAAGCACCATCAAGGCCCCGAAGGAGGTGGTGGATCAGCTAAACCAGGAGAGGGATCAGCTGATTGATGAGAAGGATGATCTCATCGATGAGAGGGGTGAGCTGATGATGGAGAAGGACCAGCTAAAGAAGGAGAGGAAAAACTCAGAGCCGATAGGAAGGAGCTCAAAAATATGAAGGATCATTTTCTCAAGGAGGGACAAGCCAATAGGTAGAAGCTTCGACAGATCAAGGCAATCCTTGAAGAGTGATCAACTACCTAGCTAGCTACCTTAGTTCATTAATTGCTAAATTGATCGACTGGCTCTCTTTGTTAAACTTCTATGTTAGTTGTTGGAGTACATTTCTTACTTCTTCTATTATATGCTTAGTTATTCAATTAGTTGATGAAGTGCCAAGCTTAGTTGTTAAGATGTTATATGCTTAGCTATTTTTTATGTGCGCAAAATCAAATTGGTGGCGTGGTGCCAACATGGCATGTCACTGGTGATATATAATCCTTGTGGCACTGGACAATTGGCACACCATTAGCACACAACTACTGCATGGCGACGTTGGCATCCAGTGCCACCACTAATTTTTATCACTAGCGCCATATTGGTGGAGTTGGACGCCCACGCCAGCAAGACTATTTTTGCTATGTCAGCACTAAGCTTTTATACACCATTGTGTATTTGTACTTTAAACATTGAATTATCCTCAATTTCAAGTTTAAACAAATGATGTTATGAAAGTGGTCACGATTCACTTTACAACTCCTAATTACTATTTACAAAACTGGGGAATGTGACAACTCATACCCATCACCATAATCTAGTCCCAAGACTACAAGTTAGATAAAATGCAAAAAGGACACGTCTAGCATAATCGTCTCATTTCCATGTTGCTTCTTTCTCGAAGAAGCTGATCCATTGCATCACAGAGGACTTGACATCTTTTTTATTACATCCTAGCTTAAAAGTATTGGTAATATACTCAATTTTTAACCTCAAAGACAGTATGAAAGGCGCCTATTGACATATATTACTCAGAGCAAACTCACTTACATGTTGTATGCTCACATCATCCCATCCCTTCCTATTTGGAGGGCATGCTAGTATGGAACCAACAGTCAAAATCCAAAAGCAAAGGAGTTTTCATGGGGTAGAGTTTTAAGTTATAGAGATGATAAAAGAGTTCATAAAAAGCGATATGCTAGGTTTGTCCTATGTGCAAGCGGGGCAGAATTTTGTTTTAATCTCCTTATAAGGGCATCTACAGTCGACTGGGAAAATCCGCACCCCTAAGGGCATCTCCAATTTGAGACGCTGGGAGGGGGCGCTAGGAATTTAATCCCGGCAGATCAACAGTTATGCTGTCGATTACCAGCGCCTCATGTGGAATCGACGCAAACAAAGGCACCGAGGGCTTGGGCACTTCTTTACGTCCAAGACAAGTAGAGCTTTATTTCTAATATGTAGTGCCATCCATTGTTAGCGCCAACCGTTGGAGGAGAGAGCACCATCTTCGTGGGATATATTATTTTCCGCACCATATGCGCCTGGATAAGCGTTCAACATTGTAGATGCCCTAAACGACCGCGGACGCGCTCAGGTACGCCTGCGGATGGCCCCTCATATTGGCTGCTGGACAGCCACACTCATCAGATGCAAAACCTCAAATTCATGCACGCCCATCATACACATGAATATCACACGTAAATAAACATTTGTTGGTGGAAAAAAATAAATAGTTCGAACATAAAATTTATTTGAATGTACAATTCAAATATTAGCTCTTTGGTTTTCATTATGGGTCCACATATGCTCCACAAGATCACAGAGTAATTGCGCGTGCACCTGATGGTCTCCAAGATTCGGATGCATTTGTAGAAAATTGGTAAGCTGGTGTGCATCTTGCTGTTTTGGGATGTGGACTTGTTCTCCAAGCTTGTCAAAATCATGGGTTTGTGCAACAACATCACCCTCGTCCTTAACAATCATATTGTGAAAAATGACACAACAAGTCGTTAGCTGCCGCAAAGTCTCTGACGCCCACATCATTGAAACTCCATGAACAATTGCCCAACGTGCATGGAGCACTCCGGATGCCCTCTCTGCATCTTTCCTAACCGCTTCTTGCATTGATGCAAAGTGACTTTGTTTGTTTCCTTGGAGTTCATATATGTTCTTCACAAACGCCACCCCACCGAGGATAGATACCATCAGCAAGGTAGTACCCCATGTTGTAGTTATGGCCGTTGATAGTGTAGTTCATGGCGGTGATTCCCTAGTACAAAGTCTCCTAAACACGGGAGATCGTTGAGCATATTAATGTCGGTGTGAGATACAAGCACTCCAAAGAAAGCATGGGCCACTGTGCTAATTAGGATGACTCTCTTAGGTATATAGGATGTGTCACTGTGTTAACTAGACAAATGCCCCGCGCGTTGCTGCGGAAATTTGTATAAACTAAAAACTGCACTGAACTAATCAATCTAGATAGTGTTTTTATGGTTTATCCTATAGCAAAAAATTTGGTTACCAATATTTTAAGGATCAATAAATGAGAATGTCATTGTACAAGTCCAAATAGGAGCAGAACGAAAAAATATGCATGCCTCAATTTTCTTTCATGGAGCACCGTGATGTGAGCTACATGCATGCGTCAACATACTTTGGTACTTTACTGTGAGTTACTACATGCCTATTTGCATGCATGCGCCAGATACCACATGTGTTTGGTGCAGCTGCTCTCAGAATGTAGATCTGATGGCTAGTATATCCGACGGCTGAATTAATTTGGATGATGTGGCACAATGAGAAGGCAGATAATTCCTTATAGTGGGGGTAGCTATTTAGATATAGTCGATGAGGGATGCTACGAGTGAGCATATGAACCCCGGTCCAATTTGCTCCATAAGAAAATCATCAAAATACGAATCCCATTTACATTCACTTTAGTTATGAGTTAATCCCAAAATAAAAATATTTTATATAACTTGTGGTAGCTATCATGATTAATGTGTTTGAAAAGCACACTAGAATTATTGGCGCACAAGTAGGTTGCTTTTATTTGATTCAGTGATACCCAAGGGAAAAGATACCCCGCCATTGTCTCCTTTGGATTTGATACACCTAAGGCAACATACTTAAGGGGAACCCGCTGATGTCCTAAAAACCTCTACACTTGGGCTAACAAAAGAAGGTCATTATATGATCCTAATACCACCAGCTGACATCATGAGGACTGCATTTTCAATCAATATGGCATGTATGGGTGAATGATGATGTCGTGTGCATTAACCAACACAATAGTGTACTTTGTGAAGTTTATGAACAAAGTATGCATGGTGTACATGTACAGTTCATCATGGTATTCACAGATAACATCCTCATCTAATCAAAGTCAAGCGACCAATACTCTCATATCTTGAATCGGGTAGTGGAGAAGACTCAAGAAACTCCAGATATATGGTATGTTTAGTAATTGTGAGTTCTGACTTGAGGAATTAGGATCTATGGGACATGTCATCTCTAGTTACTGTTGATCCTGCAAAATTCACTATAGTGTTTAACTGGCAACAACACAACACAATGAGTAAAGTTCAAAGTATTTACGGATTAAGCTATCGATTCATAAAAGATTCTCAAGCATTTTCAAGTCGATGGAATAGCTGGGCCAATAACAAAAAAGAAAGTTAAATGGACCTGAAGTACGAAAAGAGCTTCCAAGAGCTAGAAAAGACTCACAAGTGCACTAGTAGTTCCTAAGGTATACATAAGACCTTTGATTTATATTGTGATGGTTCTCGTTTGGAATTAGACTTTGTGATGCTGCAACATGGCCAGCTGAAGCATATAGCCAAGAAGCATCACATGGCAAAGAAGGATAGAGTTCTGAAGAGTGTGATCGACATCTCGTCGACTCCTCTCTCGACCACTTATTTTGACGAAACCTCGCTAGAGGGCGGGGACCTTTGGCAATTGCATCAAAAAAGCGAGTTAGGCCCCGTTCGGACCTTCTCCCGCTCCCAGCTTCATCGGCTCCGCGCTGGAGCCGGCCCAAACGTCACAGCCCAGAGGAGCCCGTTTCGCGAGCAAAGTTCCCTTGCAATACAAAATAAGAAGCAGGATGAACTCCGCTCTAAAAAATCAAAGGAGGTAGAGTTGGAGATACTACTCAATATGCCACCCCATGTGACCTCGGGGCAGCATACCGGTTCGCTCGATATGTTCTAATTTTTTACGCGTCATGTCCCTGATACATTACCATTACAACTCAACCCCCCCCCCCCCCCCCGCCTTTCGTTCGAACGAGCGTAAAGCATGCTTATTGGGTTGTCCGCCCAATTAACCAGTTGAAAGTGGAGCTGACCTCCCCAATGGTTTCTCTTGAGCCAGTTTTTGTCTCATAAGCGGGATTTTTAAGGAAAATCGAGCAAAAACCAAATACAAGCACACAAGTAAAAAAACTAAATTAAGCTTGCTGGTGGGGTTTAGACGAACACACACGTCCGGGCCGCTTTTTTCATCTGGGGCTCCGACTTCGGGAGTGCCTATATGACACACTTTGTGTCAAACATGCGCCGCTTTGCCAGAGCATCCTACTAGCGGGCGCTTCGCACAAAGCGTCCCAGTGGTGGGCCCGCTGGGCCGATTTCTTCGCTCGATTTTTTTTTGTTTCTTTTCGTTCTGTTCGACTAGTAGCTGCTTCTGTTTCCTCAAAAAAAAGCTGCTTCTGTTTCTGTTTTCCCCCTAAAAAGTTGCTTCCGTTTCCGTTTTCTGGTTGGACTAGTAGCTGCTCGTGTTTTTGATCTGACGCACACCGAGTATCCCATTTCTTTGACTGCTTTGACACTCACTAGCGAAAAAAGTTAAACTATTTCTTCTGGGCACATAAAATAGGCATAGAAACATGAAGCTGGTTCTTACCGGTGTTTCATTGCTACAAGAAACACAAAGTTGGTTCTTGGATTAAAAAAATGTTCAAGGCAGTCAAAATTGTTCATCAATTCAAATGTTGTTATTTAAATTGACAAATTGTTCTCAGATTAAAAAATGTTCATGACATTCAGAGAATGTTATTTAATTCAAAAAATGTTCAAAGCATTCAAAAAATGTTCTTGCCAAAGTTTTTCACGGATTCAAAAATGTTCAAGCCATTGAAGAAATTGTTCTTCGATTGAAAAAAATCTTTAAGACATTAAAAATTGTACACAAATTCAAAACTAATATTTAAAATTGGATAATATTCATGGATTCAAAAAATTACAAGACATTCGAAAATTGTTCTTTTATTCAAGATATTTACAAGGCATTAAAAAGGTTCTTGGAATTAAAATTTTCTTCATGGATTCAAAAAATGTTCCAGACATTCAAAAAAGTGTTATTGGACTGAAAAGTGTTCTAGTGATTCCAAAATTGTTCTTTGAACTTGAATTTTTTTTCTTGGATTCAAGGTATGTTAAAGGCATTTAAAATGTTCTTCGAATTAAAAATTTGTTCATGGATTAAAAAATGTTCTAGACATTCAAAAAAGTGTTCTTGGACTGAAATATGTTCTAGTGATTCCAAAATTGCTCTTTGAACTTAAAATTTGTTCTTGGATTCAAAAGTTGTTATTGGATTAAGGAATTAAAAAATTGTTCAAGGCATTCAAAAGTTGTTCCTCGAATTAAAAAATTGCTCATGGATTCAAAAATAAAACTCGAGGTATTGAAAAATTTGTTCTTTGAAGCTGAAAAATTGTTCGTTGATTCAAAAGAAATTCTGGACATTCAAAATTTTTCTTGTCTTAAAAAATGTTCAACACATTTAAAAACTGTTCTTGCAATCAAAATTGTTCATGGGTTCAAAAAATGTCCGACGTATTCAAAAAGTTGACCTTGGATTAAAAATGTTCGAGGGTTCAAAAATCTTTCTTTGAACTTGAGAAGTTTTTCTTGGATTCAAAAAAATGGTTTTCAAATTAAAAATTTGTTATTGGAAGTCAAGTTTTGTTCATGGATTCTACAAATGCTATTGTACTAAAAAATGTTCTCAACATTGAAAATTCATTCTTGGAATTTAAATTGTGTTCTAATATTCAAAAGTATTCTTGGAATCCAAGGTGGATGTATAAGATGCTAACACAAATAACAAGGCATGTTACAGTTATGCATGTACAAATTCATTTGGACAAAATAGTTTGAATAAAATTACATTAGTTAATTCACACTCTTTTCGTGCTTAATTTATTTTGGAAGGAATTATTATTACATGCTGAATCAACAACCTATTCATTCTCAAATAGGTAGTTATCAAAGATGTATCCAAATAGAGCAAAAAAAAAACTTCATTAATATAAATCCAAAACAAAATCTTTATATTTCTGACATAATATTGTAGTGTGAGGTACATAAGAAAATAGCAAGAAAAACAAACATGCAATAGTTTAGCAGACTTGCACACCGGGAACAATTTTGTGTGCCATAGGAAGTAGACAACAACATGCTTTCTGAGGTATACGTTGAACAGAAAAAAAATGAAAATACACATCATCAATGTAGCATCCCTTTGTTGAAGCATCATCCAGTGCCTCCAAGTCTACCTCGTTCAGGTCAAACTTTGCCATTTTGTAAGCAACAATCTGCCGAAATTGAGGAATGATTTCCTAAAACAGTAGAAAAGAAGAAAAAAGTTTGTGTCAAAAAATATAACAGAAGGTGTATGAATAATTCGCAAACCAGTTAGTCTTTTTCTAGGGAAGTAAATCAGATCAACAAGCAACTAGCTAGTGCTTTTTGAGGGGAGCAAGTGGCTACTGTTTAATTGACCTCACAAAACTTGCAGACTAGAGAGGTAGATGCTAATTAAGCTCCCAAACATACATGAGGTGCTATAGGTTAAATTAACTTAACAAGCAGGTTATAGTAGCAGCTAGTACATGCATATAGTAGAGAAACAGAGCTCTCGAGTGGAGATGATCACCGGCGATATATAGAGTGGTCGTCTCCGGCAAAGAGTATGTGTGGGGGTCAAGATAGTACAATATAAAAAGGAAAATAGTTGAAAAGAAGTAGCATTGTGGACAGTAAATCAGAAAAACTTACAACATCAAAAGTCCTTCGTGATTTTCCCATCCCATAAGTCCATGTAAATGAATCCATACAGAGCAGAGTTGTGGCTGTACGTACATGTCAAATAAAAAAGTTAGATGGATCACTTGAAAATGCCACTTAAAGATATTAGAAAAGACATTTACAAGAAGAATATACACTATTTGTTAACTCAGATGTTTTCCTCCAATGGGCAGTTCTCAGGGGAAGTACAAACAGAATCTTCAACATTTTTGAAATTTGATTCACAAAGACTTGAAAAGAGTGTTGCGCAACAACACTACCATGTTGATATCAACTAGACAGTACATTATCTGGACACTTTATTTAATAGGTGACAGCCACCTACCACAAAAATCCAAAGAAGAAAAGCACACAAAATGGAAAATAGGAAAAAGGAAACGAATCAGGTTTGATGTTATCTTGTTGATTTGCTGTCGGGTGATAAAATTTGATGAATCTAAGAAATTGATTGTTTCAGACAGATTGTTCACACAAAAGAAGGTCTAGTGGAATGCCACAACTCTATAGAAATAATGTTGTCTAACAAAGAATGAAAAATCGATACCACTATATGTACAAGCACCATATGTACAAAAACAAGCACTATATGCTTGGCACCACAATTCCACTATATGTACAAGCACCAGACCTAAACCAAAAATCCACCCCTAGCTTATGACCAAAAGTGCAAGTACCAGAACTACAATAGTTCAGCTACTACTTGATGAAACGATTTACTTCGCCCTGTAGAACAACGACAATCTATTGGATTTTAGCCGAACCTGCCAACAAAAAATGAAACACATGGCAAATATAGTTAGGAAACTTAAAAGAAAAAGGAAACCCACAAAGCTGACCAAGGGGGAGCGGAGATCCAACAAACCTGGCCGAAAATTGAAGTGATATCCTGGGGAATAACACGCCAACATCGTTTGCCAACAAAAAGAAGAAATCAAGAAACAGTCTTGCTCTGAGACTTCGTTAAGTCTTAGTCGATACTATATCCATGAGATCTTGCATTAAGATCCATGCAAAATTTCTTTTTAGTTTTTCTTTTTCTCTCTAGCATGTTATTTCACTTGGCTAGGATTTGGTTAAATCTCAGTCGACTGAGACCTAGCCACACTCATCACGAAACCCTAGCTTTTATCAAAGAGATATGTCAGATGGGAAACCCAAATAATCAGTGCGAGAAAGGGGGTGAGAAAGATGAAGAAGACCCATCCACCTGCCACCCAAGACATGAAGCGGATGAGAAGCCAATGGCGGAGAAGAATCGAGGGGAAGACAAGGAATTGGGAGGTGTTAAATTGTGATCCACATTCTAATACCGTGTTAGGCTAGACGTAGTACAATCGGTGTGGGCCTTGCGTTTGTACTGACGCATACGAGTACAACTCGTTTACTTGTCCTTCAAAGACTCTCGTGTATTACCCTCATATATATACCCCAATGTAGTCGTACCTAAAGACGGTATGTCGTCTCATGCTTGTAATATTCCTCCATCATAGTGATTGTGCTTTCGTGCGTCTGTATTTTTCTTCCACAAAAGTTTTTACATAAAAATTCCGTGTCTCTTGTTCTCGTTTATTCTTGTTTTATCTCACAAATAGAGAGCCAAGTTTCACATACAAGATTCATCCGATAGAATTACGGCTGCATTCCGTGCGCCGCCGCCAGTCGTCGAGATCGACTGATTTTCCGCTGCAGGTTTTTCTTATCCGAGATCGAGACCGACTTGAGTTTTGTTTGTACGGGTTGATATCATCAAAGGTGCAACCTCTTTTGTCCGATCCGGCAAGTTGCCGCTGCTTGCACTGTTGCACGTACAGGCGCTCCGCTGCCCGTGAGCAGCTACTACTACTCCACGTCAAGTCGTCGAGAGTTCTGCCGAGTTATGCTGCTGCTCGTTCAAGTCCCGAGGCGATCGGGAGACTGCTACACGCTCCACATCATTACGCAAAGGAATTACCACTACTACTACTTCAAGGCACGTCAAGCATTGATTGGCTTGTACTAGTCACGTGAAGCTACAGCGCACTTTGGTCCCTAATTGCTACAGTTTGATTTTTTTTACTGCTTCCTCCACATCAGACGACTACAAGGTGTTATCTATCTGGTTCTTTGTCCCGCAACTTTAATTCTATCAAGTATTTTTTTAGGGGCTTGTACTATTTTGTGCACAAATTATTATGGCATTCATGAAGTACGATGTTTCGCTGCTGGATCGTGACACAAGGTTTATCCTATGGCAAGTCAAGATGCGGGCATTGTTGGCACATGCTGACTATGATGATGCACTGGATAGTTTTGAGAAGCAAATGATTCAGGACTGGACCGATGAGGAGAAAAGAAGGGATCATAAGGCTTTGTCACAAATTCAACTTCATTTGCATAATAATATTTTGCAGAAAGTTTTGAGCGAGAAAACTGCCGCCGCTCTATGGTTAAAGCTGGAAGGGATTTGCATGACGAAAGATCTCACCAGTAAGATGCATCTAAAACAAAAATTATTCCTGCATAGGTTACCGAGGGAGGTAATGTTTTGAATCATATTTCAGAATTTAAGGAGATTATATCTGATCTCACTGCAATGTATGTTAAGTATGAAGAGGAAGATACTGCTTTAATGTTACTTTGCTCACTGCCAAGTTCTTATACCAATTTTAGAGACACCATATTATACAGTCGTGATACTCTCACGCTTAATGAAGTTTATGAAGTTTTGAACTCTAAGGAGAAGATGAAATTAATGGTGCCTCATGATGGTTCGAGTTCATCCCAAGCCGAGGGATTATCCGTTCGTGGCAGGACAAAGGAGAAGACCCCACATAATGGAAACAGGACAAAAGTGAAAATGGCTACAGGAGCCGGTCGCAATCCAGAGACAAGAAATATTACAGATATTGCAAGAGAGACAGGCATGACATCTCAGAAGTTGCAGAACAAAGTAAAGAGGAAAGATAACAAACAAGGTGAAAATTCTACTAATGTTGCTCATGATGATAGTTCCGATGATGCTCTTGTCGTTATTGCTGGATGTGCTGAGACCAATGATGAGTGGGTACTTGACACTGCCTGTACTTTTTATATGTGCCCGCATAGAGATTGGTTTACTACTTTTGTTTCTACTATTGCTGGTGGTTCCGTTTCGGGTTTTGACAATTTACCATGCAAGATCGAATGCATAGGTTCCGTTCAAATCAAGATGTTCGATGGCACAATTTGAACTTTGACAGATGTTTGGTATTCCAAAGATGAAGATAAATCTTATTTCTATGAGTGCCCTTGATGCAAAGGAGTACAACTATTCATGTGGAGATAGTGTTTTGAAGGTCACCAAAGGCTCTCTTGTTGTGATGAAAGGTGTCTACCTTCGAGGTTCTACTGTTTCAGGTAACGCTACTCCAGTTATTTTAAAGAATTATGACTGTGATGCTGCTAACCTTTGGCATATGCGTCTTGGACATATGAGTGCACTTGGTTTGGCAGAGTTAAATAAGAGATGTCTTATTGATGGATACGAAATTGGTAAATTGAAAATTTGGAAGCATTGTATCTTCGGCAAGCACAAGAAGATGAAGTTTAACACTTTGACTCATATAACCGAAGGTATTCTTGATTATGTTCATTCTGATTTATGGGGACCATATCGAAGAAAGTCACTAGGTGGTGCTAGTTACATGCTGACTATTATTGATGATTATTCGAGAAAAGTTTGGCCTTATTTCTTGAAGCATAAATATTGACCATTCTCAACTTTTAAGGAGTGGAAAATTATGATTGAGAGACAAACTGAAAAGAAGGTAAAAATACTTTGCACTATCCTAAGAAATTTGAGAATTATTGCAAGTCTGAAGGCATTGTCAGACATTACACCGTTCCTTATACTCCCGAACAAAACGATGTTGCTAAGCGTATGAACAGGACCATTATTTCCAGAGCCCATTGCATGTTGTCCAATGCAGGTTTGCATAGGCGTTTTTGGTCTGAGGCCGTTTCCATTGCTTGTTATCTCATTAACTGTTCACCATCTATTGCTCTTAATAAGAAAACTCCAATTGAGGTATGGTCTGTTTCTCATGCTGATTATTCACAGTTGAGAGTTTTTGATTGCTCTGCTTATGATCATGTTGATAATGGAAAGTTGGAGCCTAGGGCTATTAAGTGCATCTTTCCTGGTTATAAGTCTGGTGTTAAAAGGTTTTAAATTGTGGAATCCTGAAACCCAGAAGGTCGTTATTAGCAGAAATGTTATCTTTAATGAATCTGCTATGTTACATGTTGTTCCATCTACTAATGTTCCTGTTAAGAGTGAACAGCATCCTACTGTTCAGGTGGAGCATGTTATTGATTCCAGTCATTCATCCGATAAGGAAATTGCTGATGCACATGATCAACCCGTCATTGATGATGAACATGTCACTCCCACTCCAAATCAACCTATTGTTCCACCCAGTTGGAATCTCGCACGTGACAAAGTTAGGCGGGGTATTAATAAACCTGAAAGGTTAATTGAAGAGAGCAATATTGTTTCTTTTGCTTTGTCTGTTGCAGAAGAAATTGAAGGTAATGCTGAGCCTTCTTCGTATTCTAAGGCTATTATTTTTGGTGATAGTAATAAGTGGATGACTGCTATGCATGATGAGATGGAATTACTTGAAAACAATGGCACTTGGGATTTAGTAAAATTGCCAAGATAGAAGAAACCTATTCGTTGCAAGTGGGCTTTCAAAAGGAAAGAAGGTGTTTCTCCTAATGATGAGACAAGATATAAAGCAAGGTTAGTTGCTAAAAGTTACAGTCAGATTCCAGGTATTGACTATAACGAAGTCTTTTCTCCAGTTGTGAAGCATAGCTCTATTAGCACTTTACTCAGTATTGTTGCCATGCATGATTTTGAACTTGAACAATTGGATGTTAAAACTGCATTCTTACATGGAGAATTAGAAGAGGATATTTATATGGAACAATATGAAGGTTTTGTTATTCCTGAAAAAGAAAAGCTTGTCTGTAAGTTAAAGAAATCTCTTTATGGATTGCAGCAATCCCCTAGACAGTGGTACATGAGATTTGACACTTTTATGCTCTCTCAAGGTTTCAAAAGGTCTAATTATGATAGATGTATTTATTTGAAAAATGTCAATGGTTCAGCTATTTATTTGCTTCGTTATGTTGATGATATGCTACTTTCTGCAAAGAGTATGTTAGATATTAATGAACTAAAGAAGCAATTGAGTAATAAATTTGAGATGAAGAATTTGTACGCAGCAAAGAAAATACTTGGCATGGAAATATCCAGAGATAGACCATCTGGAAAAGTATATCGAACTCAGAGAGGCTATATAATATGCATAATGCCAAGCCAGTAAGTACTCCGTTAGCTGCACACTTCAAATTATCACCAGCCTTATGTCCTAAGTCAGATGCAGATATTGTGTACTTGTCTAGAGTTCCCTATTCGAGTGCAGTTGGTTCACTTACGTATGCCATGGTTTGTTCTCGTCCTGATTTTTCATATGAATTGAGTGTTGTTAGTAGATACATGGCTAATCCTGAGAAAGAGCATTGGGAAGCAGTTCAATGGATTTTTAGATACATGCGAGGTACTTCTAATGCTTATTTACAGTTTGGGAAAAGTAGAGATGGATTTGTTGGTTTTGTTAATTCTGATTTTGCTGGTGATTTGGATAAGAGAAGATCGCTTACAGGTTATGTCTTTACCATTGGTGGTTGTGCTATGAGTTGAGGAACAACTTTGCAGTCTATTGTCCACTACTGATACCGAGCATCGGGCTATTTCTGAGGCATGCAAAGAAGCTATCTGGTTGAGAGGTTTATATGCTGAGCTTTGTGAAGATTTGTCTTGCCCTACCATTTTTTTCTGACATTCAAAGTGACATATGTCTTAGAAAAAATCCAATGTATCATGAGAGAACAAAACACATTGATGTCAGATTACACTATATTCGAGATGTTATTGCTGAAGGCAATTTGAACGTATGTAAGATAACTACTCATAACAATCTTGCTGATATGATGACAAAGCCAGTTCCTATCAATAAGTTTGAGCTTTGCTCAGGTTTAGTTGGTATTTCTCACTAGTCCTATGGATTTTAACGTACAAGGTGTTTATGCTGATTTGGATGGAGTTATTTACTTTCTTCGACTACTGGAAGGAATTTGATTCAAGGTGGAGATTGTTATATTGTGATCCAAATTTTAGTACCGTGTTGACTAGACGTAGTACAACCGATGTGGGCTTTGCGTTGATACCGACGCGTACGAGTATAACTCATTTACTTGTCCTCCAAAGATTCTCATGTATTGCCTTCATATATACCCCATATGTAGTCACATCTAAAAACGGTCTGCCGTCTCGTGCTTGTAATACACTTCCATCATAGTGATTGCGTCTTTGTGCATCCGTGATTTTTTTCCGCAAAGGTTTCCATGTAAACAAATCCATGTCTCTCGTCCTCGTTTATTCTTGTTTTATCTATACAGGAGGAAGAGGAAAACAGAAGAGGAAGAAAGAGAAAGAAAAAGAAGGAGGTCGAGGAGGGCAACCGGTCGTGCTGCAAAAAGGGCCGGCCCAAGTACGGACGAAGGGTGTGCGACGTGTCCACAGTTTGACGGAAAATGCATCAAATAGGATTTACCTCTGACTTCTGTAAACCGTGCGACTGCATGACACGGACCGAGTCATGGTTGCTGGAGCCCCCGAACAAAGTGTCAGAGGAATACAGTTGGCTAATCAGTGATCACCATCGTCCATTCAAACTTTTTTTTTGAACAGGAAACTTCTTTCCTTTCTTGGTCATACTCCTATATGTGAGAAGACGTGTCCCACTGTGCTGACCACTATGGTCCAGTTAGTTGCTTAAATAATAGGGATGTGTCCCGAGTGACACATTTACATCACCACATGCGGAACATAGCCATTGCCGGTGTACCCACCATCACCATGGCGCCGCACATCGTGCTCCTCCTCCTCGCGGCGAGCTTCGCAGCTTCACAAGCTGCGGTAGACTGCGGCCCCTCGGCCGCTTCTCCCTCCCCAGCACCAGCACCATCGCCGACGTCGTCCACCACCGCAAACAGCAGCGCGTTCCGCGCTAATGTCCTGGCACTCCTGGACGCGCTCCCCCATGCCGCGGCGCCCACGGGCTTCGCCTCCCTCTCCCGGGGCGCCGGCCGCGACCGCGCCTTCGTCCGCGGCCTCTGCCGCGGTGACTTAAACCAGTCCGTGTGCCTGGCGGACCTGCAGGAGGCCGCCCGGGACCTGAGCGGCAGGTGCGCCTCCAGCCGGAGCGTAGGGGCGTGGTACAGAGAAGTCTACATCAGCTATGCCGACACCAACGACTCGGCCATCTACGAGGGGCGCATCGGCCAGATAATCTACGACGCCGGCAAGGTGGCCGACCCGGAAAGCTACGACCGGGCGTACTACGCGCTGATGAGCCGCCTGGTGGCGCGCGCGGCCGCCGGCGGCGGTAACCGGTCGGCGCGGACGAGCATGTTCGCCACGGGGGAGGCGGTGTACGCCCGCGACGACCCCATCGGGACGATGTACGGGCTGGTGCAGTGCATGAGGGACCGCAGCGACGCCGAGTGCCAACAGTGCCTGCAGACGCTGGTGCCGCAGCTTCCGAGGTGTTGCCGGGGGTATCAGGGAGGGGTGGCGCTCGGCTTCAACTGCCACCTCCGGGTCCAGGTGTACACCTACTACGACCTGGCGCTTGACGCGCCGCCTCCGGCTCCGGCTCCCCCGCCACCGTCGCCGCCGTCCGCCGGAGAAAACCCCGGTAAGTAACTTTCTCCAACACTAGCGACTGGACTGGAGAATAGTCGCTGTCTTGACCCGTCAAACTCCGCGTGGATCGTCCCGAGCCGCCCCGAATTTTCCACCTGCACCAGTGCACGTACGGGCCGGGCACGCCTCTGCTTTGGACTTATGCACGGAGAGACAGACGATAAAATCGCACCAAAAACACTTGCAGGAAAGGGGAGGCCGTCAAAACGTGCCGTCCTTGCAGGCGCGATTTCAACCGGAACGCTACTACTCGTGCTACTCGTCGTGCTCGTTTGTGTTTACGTGAAGAGGAGGAAGACGGCGGCGAACAAGAGAGCACGAGGTACACACACTTGCGACTTGTCACATGCCCCTGGGTTTCAGAAAAAAATTCAAGTTTTTCAGGTACTCACTCCTGTGACACTGTGGCAGATGGTGTTAGAGAAGACGGCAGCAACATGTACGTTAGTCCGGAGCAGTTTACTCTGCCGTTGCTGAGGGCGGCGACGGGCAACTTCGCCCCAGAAAACAAGCTGGGCGAGGGAGGTTTCGGCCAGGTTTTCAAGGTATGTGATCGACCAATTAGCCAGTAGCATGCACATTTTTTTCAGTGGCTGTGAGTGCTAGTGTTTACGATGATATATATATTCGCAGGGCAAGATGCCGAATGGGCAGGCGATAGCAGTGAAGAGGCTGTCCCAGAGCTCCTCGCAGGGGTTCCATGAGCTGAAAAACGAGCTGGTGCTGGCGGCCAAGCTCCGGCACAGGAACCTCGTGCAGATCCTCGGGGTCTGCTTGGAGGAGAAAGAGAAGCTCATCGTGTACGAGTACCTGCCAAACAGGAGCCTGGACACCCTCCTCTTCGGTACGTCCCGATACGAGTTTCCTCTACTATATCTCCCGTTGTCTTCACTCTTCAAGTCCCAACTGTGTGCGTGCGTAGATAGTGGGCGGCGCCGTCGTGGCCTGGACTGGAGGAAGAGGCACACCATCATCTGCGGGATCGCCCGTGGCCTGCTCTACCTCCACGAGGAGTCGCGCTTGAGGGTGAGCACCGGGACCTCAAGCCCAGCAATGTGTTGCTGGACGAGCACATGAACCCCAAGATCTCTGACTTCGGCCTGGCTCGAGCCTTCCGGGGAGACCAGTCCAGAGACGTGACCAAGCGAGCAGCCGGCACCCTGTAAGCTACCCATCTCCATTGTTATGAGCAATCTGTCTTTTGCTTTGTACTGATGCACTTAAGCTAACAGCGGGTACATGTCGCCGGAGTACGCCTACTGCGGCCACGTCTCCGTCAAGTCGGACATGTACAGCTTCGGCGTCATCGTGCTGGAGATCGTCACCGGCCGAAGGAACAGCAGCCCCGGCCAAGACCACGCCAACAGCTTGCTAAGCGAGGCGTGGGAGAAGTGGAGGGCCGGGACGGCGGCGGAGATGGCGGACGCGTCGCTGGGCGACCAGTACCCTCGGGCCCAGGTGCTCAGCTGCATGCACATCGGCCTCCTCTGCGTCCAGAAGAAGCCGGAGCTCAGGCCCGACGCGTCGGAGGTCGTGCTCATGCTCAGCAGCCAGTCCACCTCGAGGCGCACGCCCTCCAGGCCGGCCTTCTACGCCGGCTCCGTTGGCGCCGCGGTCACCGCTTCACGTGTTCGTCGTAGCGAAAATGTTTCAAAGAATGGGGTGACCATGTCGGACCTTGAACCTAGGTAGCTGGGTACAAAATAGCAAGTTCGCCTACGCATTTGATATATCCCAAATACTTCAAAGTGCACGCGCACCATCCGGGTGAAACGAGCGGCCGAACAGGAGCCACTCGATCATCCCAGATCGTGCGGCCCTCGCCGTCAGGTGGTACCTGGTCGGGAGGCCATCGAACGCGCATGTGGCTGGGCCCGCCCGCAAGCGCCGCTCTCCTAGTCCAGTCGGTTCACGTCACGCAGGACACACCCGTGGCACGGGCCCCACTTGTCATGGAGAGAGTTGACAGCACGGAGGGTGAGCCACGCCTCTATCTCCTTCCCTCATCCATTTTCCCCTCATCTCGTTCCATTTCTTCCCCAAATCCACGGAAAGAGGCAACCGCTGCCGCGACTGCAGCCAAAGATGGGGCGCGCGGAAGATGAAGGGCGGGAGCGCGACAGGGATCTTCTTCTCATCGCCATCGCAGGTATGGCCGTCCGCCATTTTTTGCCTCGCATCTCCTGCTTCCCCATTTCCCCCTTCCGAGTTCTAGGGTTTCCGGTGGATGTCCGACGAGTATGAGGAAGATTTCACGAGAAGACGCCGCCCATGACTACTTGATCACATCCAGTGGATTTTTTGAGTTCCTGTTTGGTCAGAGGGAATCGAGGGTGCGTGTTCTAGGGGAGGATACGGGTTTCATGGCGAGTCACCTCCGTATCACGCAGATTCATCGAGGGATTCCGGCATGGTGTGCCCAGCCTGGCATTTTTCGTGATTATTTTTGCTGCGATTTGAATTGGAATAGAAGAAAATAAGTGCATAAGAGTATTGAGAGGATAGATTCCATGCTTTTGCTCAACCCTCAAAATGCATCTGTGTGGTTTCTCTGTTTTCTCTTAAGTTGCATGCATATAATTAACCAGTTGGCTAGTTTGTTGTAATAGTTGCACATGCACACAAATATAGTTGGATCACACATATACGTATCTTAGTTGGCTAGCCAATTTATGAAGTTGCACAGTGAGGGTCAACCGGTTGCACGATCGATGATATTTAGATGGATATACTGTGTAAACCATGTTGAAACAGTGTGTGTGGTTTTTTGGTTGCACACTCATGTGTACCCTGTTGCCCAGGGTATGTGTCAAGAGTTTGCAAATCTAAGCAATTCATATCCTGGTTGGCTTTGCCACACTCATGCAGTTGCACAGGGAGGGCTATCTAGTTGCACGGTTGACGGCTAGTTTAGTTTTGGCTCCAGTTAATCATCTCCAGGCAGTGCGTATGCTGAATTTTTTGGTTGCACACTAATGTGTGTCCAGTTGGCCATACAGTGCATCAAGTTACACACATTTTTGTTTGGTAGGTGTGCTTTGAGAAATCAGCATGAGTTGCTTACCTCATGGCACTCTTTTTGATATCAATTTTTTTTGCTCATTTTTTCTTTTATACATTTGGTTGTTGCGACTAATTTGTTCATTCACTTTTTTTTCATAGACCAAAAATGGTTGTAGAAGGAGATGCTACAAGGAGTCATGTTTGGTTTTTCATCGTTTTTCAGTTATCCTTGTAGTAGTTTTGTTTTGTAATTATAATAACTATTTTGTTGGGTTTTCCGCCATGTTTTTTGTTTTGTTTGTTCTAGGCAGGGGTCTACAAACCGTTCTTCTCGGTGGAACTCCAAACAGCCCGCCGAGCGGCTGTCGCGCCGTGCTGATATCGATGGGGAGGCGGAGGATTATGAGGTAAGTATCGAGCAAGCAGTGTGGGTGCATTTCCCTTTTTTGCATACACACACAAGTAATTTTTTCCATGCATCCTTTAGGTTGCTGTTCGATTCCGCATTGTGAAATGGTGGAAATGGAAGGCTACCGCGCAGGTGGGAGTTGTATATGGAGGTGGCACATCGTCTGCAACAGGTGTTGAGGTAACATGAAATGGTATTAGGCATTTTTATTTTCTTTTTTTCTACACAAAGAAACTTGGGATATGATTTTTTTTACCCAGTTGCACAAGAACCATCTAGGTGTTGGCATCATGAACTTTATAGTTGCACAAGAATCAATTAAGAGTTGGTATCCTTAACTTTTCAAATATTTGCACAACAATATCATACGAGTTGGCATCCTCAACTTTCATAGTTGCACCAGAACCATTTGGGAGTTGGCAGTCTCAGCTTTTAAAATAGTCCCACAACAATATCATATGAATTGGCATCCTCAACTTTCATAGTTGCACCAGAACCAATTGGGAGTTGGCGTTCTCATCTTTTTAAATAGTCCCGCAACAATATCACATGAGTTGGCATCCTCAACTATTTTAGTTGCATAAGAACAAATCAAGAATTGACATCCCCAACTTTTTTTAATAGTTGCACAACAATGCCACCTGAGTTGGCATCTTCAACTTTTTTTGAGGGAGGCATCTTCAACTTCTTTACTTGCACAAGAACCATTCAATAGTTGGCATCATCATATCTTTACATGCATCTGTTTTGCTAGGTTTGCTTTTGCTAGGTTTGCAGATGCACTTGAATGTAGTTGTATCACTTTTTTGGAAAATTATAATCTTTAAGAATTCACTATTTTTTCCATTTCTTGTGTTCAGACATGCTAAATTCATCATGTTAGTTCAAAATTCATTACATAGTTGCACAAACATGCAATATGAACTGCATGCAGGAGTACTTGTAGTTGCACAGAATAGATGATGTAGTTGCACAACAGCCAACATAATTTTTTTGGAATTTTTCATACATAATTTTAGCCAAAACCAAAATGAATCTGAAATTATATGGGTTGGCATCTTCAACTTTTATATGAGTTGAAAATGCCAACTACTGAAATTCAAACCCCACAAGTAGATGGATATGGGGGTGTTGTCAGATGCACTTGTGTTGGTTAAGTTGCGCAGATACGCCCCAGATCTGGTTCATTTTCTATAAGGCTTCATTTTTGCATCATGTTCAGGTTTTACAGGTTATGGGGGTGGGGGAGCTGCCGTAGCTTTGTGCACACAATTCTCAGCTACAAAGTCACATATATTATTGTGTGCAAAGATCAAAGGAAAAAACGCCTGCAAACCATATTCAGTAGTTTCCTAGTTTGTACTAAATAGTTGCCCAGTTTGTACTAAATAGTTGCACAGTTTGTACTAAATAGTTGCACACACACAAAACAGGGATTGATTCAGTGTTTTTCTCACAAATTGTGTTTTAATCATGTCCAGGTTTATTTTGGTCAAGGAACTGATGTAGATTCTGCACATAATTTGATGCTACACTTCTTATACGGTGCTATTGGAAGTACAAAGATGATTTAGATGACAAAAAATTAGTTTCTATCTTTTGCTGTTTTACTTTAGTATATGCAACATATTTTCCCTACTGTAATGTGTGTGAGACAAGACTGTGTATTCTCATTGTTACTACTGCTTGTGCTTTTTTAGTCTAGTTTGTTTGTTGCACACATTGCAGAAAAAGTTAGCTTTGATGTTAGTTCAGTTGCACAAATATCTGCTTTTTTTGCACAGACACTACATCCTTTAATTTTGATATCTAAACCTACTGCCTTGTGTTTAGTTGCACACATCTAGGCAAAAGTTGGCTTGGATTCATGTTTAATTGTACAAATATATGTTTTTTTCACAGGAACTACATCATGTCTATTTTTGCATCTGCAACTACTCCCTTTTGTTTATTTGCACACATCCAGGCAATAGTTGGCTTGGATCCATGTCTAGTTGCATAGGAAAGTGTTTTATTATACACATATCAGATTCAATTCTATTTTGTTGCTTCATGTTCCTTCTTCCTCTAACTATGGAGAAGATTTGTGCCAGATCCAGAGGGAAAGTGAAGAGGCCAGAGGAAAGTTACCTAATGGTGCTGCCTGGTATGGCTCTGAACTCCCTCTTCTTAGAATTGAAGATTTTTCACCTAGTTGTGCTCTGCCATGGCAGCTCTGTAGGGTTTGGATCCAGGCCTGGGATCCCCTTCTTTCTTGGAGAAGAAGAAGGGCGACCCAAGGGGGGAGGAAGTGTGGGTGAGGGGTGCGTGGGAGGTGTGGGGAGGTAGTGGTTGGGAGCGTGATAGCGATGGGGGAGATTTTCTGTTGGTTGGTGGGACACGGGTCGGAAGGAACTTTCCTTCTTGGGATCAAGGGGGCACAGAAAGTTACCTTTTGGGGCTGGCCGCTCCATCGCGCTAGCGGGCAGCCGGCCGCCTGCTAGACGCCTCCTTGATATATACCTGTACTAAATAGTAGTAGTAGTACGAAAAACGACCTATGTGCATGGAGATGGATTTTTTTAGAAAGAGGTTAAAACCCCGCCTCTGCATCAATTGATGCATATGACCATCTTTATTTATTATTCAATAAAGATCTAACAAGAACATACATCAAGCTATCTGAAGTCATCACTCATACCTAAAAACTCGTGATGTGGAGTGCTTTCACTCCTCATATTTAAAACCGGTGTCGGCGTTGATCCATTCACATAACGTATCGAAACCAATAACCGGTGTAGCAGACCTAAAGCGTATTCCCTCCGGTTCTTTTTACTCTGCATATTAGGTTTGTCTGAAGTCAATCTCATCCAACTTTGACCAAGTTTATATAAAAAATTATAGACATTCACATAACAACACCAATATCATTAGATTCATCTTGGAATATATTTTCATATTATATTTATTAGATATTATAGATGCTAATAATTTCTAATATAAATTTGGTCAAACTTAGCAAAATTTGACTTTCGGCAAATCCAATGTGCAGAGTAAAAAGGACCGGAGGGAGTACACTACATGTACACATTTTAGAAGCCGCCATCATCATCGGACCGCTGACCCATCTTCAGGAGAGAGATCCACATCATCCTTGCCAGTCCTTCCATCCGTCGACGCCACCCGGCGCCCACCGGCGCCACCGCCCTGCGCTCGTCCATCCATACGCGAAGATTCTGGAGGGTCTGTCGTGGGTAGCACCTGCCGACCAGGCATGAATTGGCATCCCCACCGAAGCCTCGTGCAAGACGAAGCCGCTCCACCTCCTGCCTCTGTCTTCCTGCGTTGTGCTACTTCTTGAGTTTGCGTTGGTTTTTCCTTGAAGAGGAAAGAGTGATGCGGCAAACTAGAGGTAAGTATTTCCCTCAGTTAGAGAACTAAGGTATCAATCCAGTAGGAGGTACAACCAAGTCCCCAATCTATGCACCTGCACAAACAATCAAACACTTGCACCCAACGCGATAAAGGGGTTGTCAATCCCTTCTCGGTCAATTGTAAAGGTGAGACCTGATAGAGATAGCTATAAAAGATAGCTAACAGTAAAACTAAATAAAAGTAAATACAATTACAGCAAGGTATTTTTGGTTATAGATCTGGAAACATATGATGAAAAATAGACCCGATGGCCATAGGTTTCACTAGAGGCTTCTCTGATGAAGGTAAATAATACGGTGGGTGAACAAATTACTGTCGAGCAATTGATAGAAAAGCGCAAAGTTATGACGATATCCAAGGCAATGATTATGCATATAGGCATCACGTTCGTGTCAATTAGACCGACTCCTGCCCGCATCTACTATTATTACTCCACACATCGACCGCTATCTAGCATGCATCTAGAGTATTAAGTTCATAAAGAACAGAGTACCGCCTTAAGTAAGATGACATGATGTAAAGGGATAAACTCAAACAATATAATGAAAACCCTATCTTTTTATCCTTGATGGCAACAATACAATACATGCCTCGCTACCCCTACTTTGTCACTGGGTGAGGACACCGCAAGATTGAACCCAAAACTAAGCACCTCTCTCATTGCAAGAAATACCAATCTAGTTGGCCAAACCAAACCGATAATTCAAAGAGAAATACAAATATATCAAATAATGCATATAAGAATTCAGAGGAGATTCAAATAATATTCATAGATAATCTGATCATAAATCCACAATTCATCAGATCTTGACAAACACACCGCAAAATCGGAAAGATCTCTAAGAACATCGAGGAGAACATGGTATTGAGAATCAAAGAGAGAGAAGAAGCAATCTAGCTACTAGTTATAGACCCGTAGGTCTGAGATAAACTACTCACGCTTCATTGGAAGGGCAATAGGGTTGATGTAGATGCCATCTGTGATCGGATCCCCCTCCGGCAGAGTACCGGAAAAGGCCTCCAGATGGGATCTCACGAGGTCAGAGACCTGCGGCGGTGGAAAAGTATTTTCGTGGCTTGTTCTGATGGTTCGGGGATATATCTGAAGTTATAGGCCAAGGAAGTGTTGGGGTACGTAGCAGAAATTCAAAATTTTCCTACGAGTCACCAAGATCTATCTATGGAGAGACTAGCAACGGGGGGAGGGAGAGTGCATCTACATACCCTTGTAGATCGCTAAGCGGAAGCGTTCAAGAGAACGGGGTTGAAGGAGTCGTACTCGTCGTGATCCAAATCACCGGAGATCCTAGTGCCGAACGGATGGCACCTCCGCGTTCAACAAACGTACAGCCCGGTGACGTCTCCCACGCCTTGATCCAGCAAGGAGAGAGGGAGAGGTTGGGGAAGACTCCGTCCAGCAGCAGCACGACGACGTGGTGGTGGTGGAGGAGCGTGGCAATCCTGCAGGGCTTCGCCAAGCACCGCGGGAGAGGAGGAGGACTAGGGAGAGGGGGAGGGCTGCGCCAGGGGCAAGGGTGCAGCTCCCATGCGCCTCCCCACTATATATAGGGGTGGAGGGGGATTATTTCTTGCCCTCCAAGTCCATTGGGGCGTTGGCAAAGGTGGGAGGAAAGAAATCCCATCCTTTCCTTTCCCCACCGATTGTTATCCCCCTTTAGGGATCTTGATCTTATCCTTGGGATATGATCTTATTCCTTCTAAGGGGGATCTTGGTGCGCCTTGACCAGGGGTGTGGGGCCTTGCCCCACTACCCACGTTCATGTGGGTCCCCCATGCAGGTGGGCCCCACTCCGAACCTTCTAGAACCTTCCGGTACAATCTGAAAAATCCGAACATTTTCCGGTGGCCAAAATAGGACTTCCCATATATAAATCTTTACCTCCGCCCATTCCGAACTCCTCGTGATGTCCGGGATCTCATCCGGACTCGAACAACATTCGGTAACCACGTATATCTATTCCCTAGAACCCTAGCGTCATCGAACCTTAAGTGTGTAGACCCTACGGGTTCGGGAACCATGCAGACATGACCGAGATGTTCTCCGGTCAATAACTAACAGCGGGATCTGGATACCCATGTTGCCTCCCACATGTTCCACGATGATCTCATCGGATGAACCACGATGTCAAGGACTCAATCGATCCCGTATACAATTCCCTTTGTCTAAGGGTATTGTACTTGCCCGAGATTCGATCGTCGGTATACCGATACCTTGTTCAATCTCGTTACCGGCAAGTCTCTTTACTCGTTCCGTAACACATCATCCCGTGATCAATCCCTTGGTCACATTGTGCACATTATGATGATGTCCTACCGAGTGGGCCCAGAGATACCTCTCCGTTTACACAGAGTGACAAATCCCAGTCTTGATTCGTGCCAACCCAACAGACACTTTCGGAGATACCTGTAGTGCACCTTTATAGCCACCCAGTTACGTTGTGACGTTTGGTACACCCAAAGCATTCCTACGGTATCCGGGAGTTGCACAATCTCATGGTTTAAGGAAAAGATACTTGACATTAGAAAAGCTTTAGCATACGAACTACACGATCTTTGTGCTAGGCTTAGGATTGGGTCTTGTCCATCACATCATTCTGCTAATGATGTGATCCCGTTATCAACGACATCCAATGTCCATGGTCAGGAAACTGTAACCATCTATTGATCAACGAGCTAGTCAAGTAGAGGCTTACTAGGGACATGGTGTTGTCTATGTACCCACACATGTATCTGAGTTTCCTATCAATACAGTTATAGCATGGATAATAAATGATTATAATGAACAAGGAAATATAATAATAACTAATTTATTATTGCCTCTAGGGCATATTTCCAACAGTCTCCCACTTGCACTAGAGTCAATAATCTAGTTCACATCGCCATGTGATTAACACTCACAGGTCACATCACCATGTGACCAACATCCAAAGAGTTTACTAGTGTCACTAAACTAGTTCACATCATCATGTGATTAAGACTCAATGAGTTCTGGGGTTTGATCATGTTTTGCTTGTAAGAGAGGTTTTAATCAACGGGTCTGCAACATTCAGATCCGTTTGTACTTCGCAAATCTCTAGGTCATATTGTAAATGCTGCTTCCACGTGATGGGGAACGTAGCAGAAATTCAAAATTTTCCTACGTGTCACCAAGATCTATCTATGGAGATACTAGCAACGAGGGAAGGAGAGTGCATCTACATACCCTTGTAGATCGCTAAGCGGAAGCGTTCAAGAGAACGGGGTTGAAGGAGTCGTACTCGTCATGATCCAAATCACCGGAGATCCTAGTGCCGAACGGACGGCACCTCCGCGTTCAACACACGTACAGCCCGGTGACGTCTCCCACGCCTTGATCCAGCAAGGAGAGAGGGAGAGGTTGAGGAAGACTCCGTCCAGCAGCAGCACAACGGCGTGGTGGTGATGGAGGAGCGTGGCAATCCAGCAGGGCTTCGCCAAGCACCACGGGAGAGGAGGAGGAGGAGAGGCCGGGCTGCGCCAAGTAGAGGGAGAAACTCATGTGTTGGGCAGCCCCCAAGCCTCAAGTATTTATAGGGGAGAGGGAGGGGGCTGCGCCCCCTCTAGGGTTCCACCCTAGGGGCGGCGGCCAGCCCCAATCCCATCTGGGTGGCGGCCAGGTGGAGGGAGAGGAGGCGCACGGTATGGGCCCTAAGGCCCATCTCGCCTTAGGGTTTGCCCTCTCCTCTCCTTAGGCGCCTTGGGCCCCTTGTGGGGCGCACCAGCCCACCAGGGCTGGTTCCTCCCACACTTGGCCCATGCAGCCCTCCGGGTTGGTGGCCCCACTTGGTGGACCCGGGACCCTCCCGGTGGTCCGTGACGTCTATCGAAAACCCAAACTTTTCCGGTGACCAAAACAGGACTTCCATATATAAATCTTTACCTCCGGACTATTCCGAACTCCTCGTGACATCCGGGATCTCATCCGGACTCAACAACATTCGGTAACCACATACAAACTTCCTTTATAACCCTAGCGCCATCGAACCTTAGTGTGTAGACCCTACGGGTTCGGGAACCATCTGAGACATGACCGAGACGTTCTCCGGTCAATAACCAACAGCGGATCTGGATACCCATGTTGGCTCCCACATATTCCACGATGATCTCATCGGATGAACCACGATGTCAAGGACTCAATCGATCCCGTATACAATTCCCTTTGTCTAGCGGTATTGTACTTGCCCGAGATTCGATCGACGGTATCCCGATACCTTGTTCAATCTCGTTTCCGGCAAGTCTCTTTACTCGTTCCGTAACACATCATCCCGTGATCAACCCCTTGGTCACATTGTGCACATTATGATGATGTCCTACCGAGTGGGCCCAGAGATACCTCTCCGTTTACACGGAGTGACAAATCCGATCTCGATTCGTGCCAACCCAAGACACTTTCGGAGATACCGTAGTGCACCTTTATAGTCACCCGATTCGTTGTGACGTTTGGTACACCCAAAGCATTCCTACGGTATCCGGGAGTTGCACAATCTCATTGTCTAAGGAAATGATACTTGACATTCGAAAAGCTTTAACATACGAACTACGATCTTTGTGCTAGGCTTAGGATTGGGTCTTGTCCATCACATCATTCTCCTAATGATGTGATCCCGTTATCAATGACATCCAATGTCCATGGTCAGGAAACCGTAACCATCTATTGATTAACGAGCTAGTCATCTAGAGGCTAACTAGGGACTTGGTGTTGTCTATGTACCCACACATGTATCTGAGTTTCCTATCAATACAATTACAGCATGGATAATAAACGATTATCATGAACAAGGAAATATAATAATAACCAATTTATTATTGCCTCTAGGGCATATTTCCAACACCACGCTCCACTTGGAGCTATTCCAAATGGTTGCTCCACCATACGTATCCGGTTTGCTACTCAGAGTCATTCGGATAGGTGTTAAAGCTTGCATCGACGTAACCCTTTACGCCGAACTCTTTATCACCTCCATAATCGAGAAACATGTCCTTATTACTCCAAGGACAATTTTGATCATTGTCAAATGATCCATTCTGGATCACTCTTGTACCCCTTGCCGGACACGTGGCAAGGCACATATCAAAGCGGTACAAAGCATGACATATCAGTATAGAGCCTATGGCTAAGGCATAGGGATGACATTAAATCCTTTCTCTTTCTTCTGCCGTGGTCGAGCTTTAAGTCTTCACTTCATACCTTACAACTCAGGCAAGCAGTCCTTCTTTGACTGATCCATCTTGAACACCTTCAAGATCATGTCAAGGTATGTGCTCATTTGAAAGTACCATTAAGCGTTTTTGATCTATCCTTATAGATCTTGATGCTCAATGTTCAAGTAGCTTAATCCAGGTTTTCTATTGAAAAACACCTTTCAAATAACCCTGTATGCTTTCCAGAATTCTACATCATTTCGATCAACAATATGTCAACATCATATACTCATCGAAATTCTATAGTGCTCCCACTCACTTCTTTGGAAATACAAGTTTCTCATAAACTTTGTATAAACCCAAAATCTTTGATCATCTCATCAAAGTGCACATTCCAACTCCGAGATGCTTACTCCAGTCCTTAGAAGGATCATTTGGAGCCAGCATACCTTTTAGCATCCTTAGGATCGACAAAAACTTTCTGATTGTATCACATACAACCTTTCCTTATGAAGACTGGTAAGGAAACTCGTTTTGACATCCATCTGCCAGATTTCATAAATGCAGCTAATGGTAACATGATTCCGACGGACTTAAGCATCGCTACGGATGATAAAATCTCATCGTAGTCAACTCCTTGAACTTGTGAAAAAAAACTCTTTGCCACAAGTCGAGCTTCATAGACGGTGACATTACCGTCCACGTCCGTCTTCTTCTTAAAGATCCATTATCTCAATGGCTTGCCGATCATCGGGCAAGTCCACCAAAGTCCATGCTTTGTTCTGATATATGGATCCTATCTCGGATTTCATGGCTTCTAACCATTTGTTGGAATATGAGCCCACCATCGCTTCCCCATAGCTCGTAGGTTCATTGTTGTCTAGCAACATGACCTTCAAGACAGGATTACTGTACCACTCTGAAGTAGTACGCATCCTTGTCACCCTACGAGGTATGGTAGTGACTTGATCCAAAACTTCATGATCACTATCATAAGCTTCTACTTCAATTGGTGTAGGCGCCACAAGAACAACTTCCTGTGCCCTGCTACAAACTTTTTGAAGTGACGGTTTAATAACCTCATCAAGTCTCCACCATCCTCCCACTCAATTCTTTCGAGAGAAACTTTTCCTCGAGAAAGGACCCGTTTCTAGAAACAATCACTTTTGCTTCCGGATCTGAATTATGAGGTATACCCAACCATTTTGGGTATCCTATGAAGATGCATTTATCCGTTTTGGGTTCGAGCTTATCACGATGAAACTTTTTCACATAAGCGTCGCAGCCCCAAATTTTCAAGAAACAACAACTTGGGTTTCTCCAAACCACAGTTCAAACGGTGTCGTCTCAACGGAATTACGTGGTGCCCTATTAAAGTGAGTGCGGTTGTCTCTAATGCCTAACCCATGAACGATAGTGGTAATTCGATAAGAGACATCATGGTACGCATCATATCCAATAGGGTGCAACTATGATGTTCGGATACACCATCACACTATGGTGTTCCAGGCGGTATTTATTGTGAAACAATTTCCACAATGTCTTAATTGCGTGCCAAAGCTCGTAACTCAGATACTCATCTCTATGATCATATCATAGACATTTTATCCTCTTGTCACGATGATCTTCAACTTCACTCTGAAATTACTTGAACCATTCAATAATTCAGACTTGTGTTTCATCAAGTAAATATACTCAACATCTACTCGAATCATCTGTGAAGTAAGAACATAAAGATATTCACTGCATGCCTCAGCACTCATTGGGCTGCACACATCAAAATGTGTTACTTCCAACAAGTTGCTATCTTGTTCCATCTTACTGAAAACGAGGCTTTTCAGTCATCTTGTCCATGTGGTATGATTTGCATATCTCAAGTGATTTAAATCAAGTGAGTCCAAATGATCCATCTGCATGGAGTTTCTTCATGCGTATACACCAATAGACATGGTTCGCATGTCTCAAACTTTTCAAAAACGAGTGAGTTCAAAGATCCATCAACATGGAGCTTTTTCATGCGTTTTACACCAATATGACTTACATGGCAGTGCCACAAGTAAGTGGCACTATAATTACTATCTTATATCTTTTGGCATGAAAATGTGTATCACTACGATCGAGATTCAATAAACCATTCTTTTAGGTGCAAGACCATTGAAGGTTTTATTCAAATAAATAGAGTAACCATTATTCTCCTTAAATGAATAACCGTATTGCGATAGACATAATCATGTCTATGCTCAACGCAAACACCAAATGATAATTATTCTGGTTTAATACTAATCTTGATGGTAGAGGGAGCGTGCGATGTTTGATCACATCAAACTTGGAAACACTGCCAACACATATCGTTAGCTCACCTTTAGCTAGTCTCCGTTTATTCCATAGCCTTTTATTTCGAGTTACTAACACTTAGCAACCGAACCGGTATCTAATACCCTGGTGCTACTAGGAGTACTAGTAAAGTACACAATAACTTAATGTATATCCAATATACTTCTATCGACCTTGCCAGCCTCTCATCTACCAAGTATCTAGGGTAATTCTGCTCCAGTGGCTGTTCCCCTTATTACAGAAGCACTTAGTCTCGGGTTTGGGTTTAACCTTGGGTTTCTTCACTAGAGTAGCAACTGATTTGCCGTTTCATGAAGTATCCCTTCTTGCCCTTGCCCTTCTTGAAACAAGTGGTTTCATTAACCATCAACAATTGACGCTCCTTCTCGACTTCTACTTTCGCGGTGTCAAACATCATGAATATTTCAAGGATCATCATACCTATCCCTGATTTATTATAGTTCATCACGAAGCTCAAGCAGCTTGGTGGCAATGACTTTGGAGAAAATCACTATCTCTGGAAGATCAACTCCCACTCGATTCAAGTGATTGTTGTACTCAGACAATCTGAGCACAAGCTCAACGATTGAGCTTTTCTCCCTTAGTTTGCAGGCTAAGAAACTCGCCGGAGGTCTTATACCTCTTGAAGTGGGCACGAACCTGAAATCCCAATTTCAGCCCTCGAAACATCTCATATGTTCTGCGATGTTTCGAAAAACGTCTTCGGTGCCTCAACTCTAAACCGTTTAACTGAACTATCACGTAGTTATCAAAACGTGTATGTCCGATGTTCGCAACATCCACAGACGGCGTTTGGGGTTCAGCACATCGAGCGGTGCATTAAGGACATAAGCTTTCTTTCGTCCGCATAATCGCTCTTGTCAACTTTCAACTATATTTTCTCTAGAAACATATCTAAACAGTGGAACTAAAGCGCGAGCTTACGACATAATTTGCAAAGATCTTTTGACTATGTTCAGGATAATTAAGTTCATCTCATGAACTCCCACTCGATAGACATCCTCTAGTCATCTAAGTGATTACATGATCCGAGTCAACTAGGCCATGTCCGATCATCACGTGAGACGGACTAGTCATCATCGGTGAACATCTTCATGTTGATCGTATCCTCTATACGACTCATGCTCGACCTTTCGGTCTCTTGTGTTCCGAGGCCATGTCTGTACATGCTAGGATCGTCAAGTTAACCTAAGTGTTTCGCGTGTGTAAATCTGGCTTACACCGTTGTATGTGAACGTAAGAATCTATCACACCCGATCATCACGTGGTGCTTGAAGCACGAACTTTCGCAGCGGTACACAGTTAGGGGAACACTTTCTTGAAATTTTAAAGAGGATCATCTTATTTACTACCGTCGTTCTAAGCAAATAAGATGCATAAACATGATAAACATCACATGCAATCAAATAGTGACATGATATGGCCAATATCATTTTGCTCCTTTGATCTCCATCTTGGGCTCCATGATCATCATCGTCACCGCATGACACCATGATCTCCATCATCGTGTCTCCATGAAGTTGTCTCGCCAACTTATTACTTCTACTACTATGGCTACCGGTTAGCAATAAAGTAAAGTAATTACATGGCGTTTGTTCAATGACACGCAGGTCATACAATAAATAAAGACAACTCCTATGGCTCCTGCCGGTTGTCATACTCATCGACATGCAAGTCGTGATTCCTATTACAAGAACATGATAAATCTCATACATCACATATCATTCATCACATTCTTCTTAGCCATATCACATCACATAGCATACCCTACAAAAACAAGTTAGACGTCCTCTAATTGTTGTTTGCATGTTTTACGTGGCTGCTATGGGTTTCTAGCAAGAACGTTTCTTACCTACACAAAACCACAAAGTGATATGTCAATTGCTATTTACCCTTCATAAGGACCCTTTTCATCGAATCCGATCCGACTAAAGTGGGAGAGGCGGCACCGCTAGCCACCTTATGCAACAAGTGCATGTCATCGGTGGAACTGTCTCACGTAAGTGTGCGTGTAAGGTCGGTCCGGGCCGCTTCATCCCACAATGCCGCCGAATCAAGATTGGACTAGTAACGGTAAGCATATTGAACAAAATCAACACCCACAACTACTTTGTGTTCTACTCGTGCAAAGAATCTACGCAATAGAACTTGGCTCTGATACCACTCTTGGGGTACGTAGCAGAAATTCAAAATTTTCCTACGAGTCACCAAGATCTATCTATGGAGAGACTAGCAACGAGGGGAAGGAGAGTGCATCTACGTACCCTTGTAGATCGCTAAGCGGAAGCGTTCAAGAGAACGGGGTTGAAGGAGTCGTACTCGTCATGATCCAAATCACCGGAGATCCTAGTGCGAGCGGACGACACCTCCGCGTTCAACACACGTACAGCCGGTTACGTCTCCCATGCCTTGATCCAGCAAGGAGAGAGGAGAGGTTGGGAAGACTCCGTCCAGCAGCAGCACGACGGCGTGGTGGTGGTGGAGGGCGTGGCAATCTGCAGGCTTCGCCAAGCACCGCGGAGAGGAGGAGGACTTGGGAGAGGGGGAGGGCTGCGCCAGGGGCAAGGGTGCAGCTCCCATGCGCCTCCCCACTATATATAGGGGTGGAGGGGGATTATTTCTTGCCCTCCAAGTCCATTGGGGCGTTGGCAAAGGTGGGAGGAAAGAAATCCCATCCTTTCCTTTCCCCACCGATTGTTATCCCCCCTTTTTAGGGATCTTGATCTTATCCCTTCGGGATATGATCTTATTCCTTCTAAGGGGGGATCTTGGTGCGCCTTGACCAGGGGTGTGGGGCCTTGCCCCCACTACCCACGTTCATGTGGGTCCCCCATGCAGGTGGGCCCCACTCCGGAACCTTCTAGAACCTTCCCGGTACAATACCGAAAAATCCCGAACATTTTTCGGTGGCCAAAATAGGACTTCCCATATATAAATTTTTACCTTCGGACCATTCCGGAACTCCTCGTGACATCCGGGATCTCATCTGGGACTCCGAACAACATTCGGTAACCACGTATATCTATTCCTATAACCCTAGCGTCATCGAACCTTAAGTGTGTAGACCCTACGGGTTCGGGAACCATGCAGACATGACCGAGACGTTCTCCGGTCAATAACCAACAGCGGGATCTGGATACCCATGTTGGCTCCCACATGTTCCACGATGATCTCATCGGATGAACCACAATGTCAAGGACTCAATCGATCCCGTATACAATTCCCTTTGTCTAGCGGTATTGTACTTGCCCGAGATTCGATCGTCGGTATACCGATACCTTGTTCAATCTCGTTACCGGCAAGTCTCTTTACTCGTTCCGTAACACATCATCCGTGATCAACCCCTTGGTCACATTGTGAACATTATGATGATGTCCTACCGAGTGGGCCCAGAGATACCTCTCCGTTTACAGAGTGACAAATCCGATCTCGATTCGTGCCAACCCAACAGACACTTTCGGAGATACCTGTAGTGCACCTTTATAGCCACCCGATTCGTTGTGACGTTTGGTACACCCAAAGCATTCCTACGGTATCCGGAGTTGCACAATCTCATGGTCTAAGGAAAAGATACTTGACATTAGAAAAGCTTTAGCATACGAACTACGATCTTTGTGCTAGGCTTAGGATTGGGTCTTGTCCATCACATCATTCTGCTAATGATGTGATCCCGTTATCAACGACATCCAATGTCCATGGTCGAAAGCTGTAACCATCTATTGATCAACGAGCTAGTCAAGTAGAGGCTTACTAGGGACATGGTGTTGTCTATGTACCCACACATGTATCTGAGTTTCCTATCAATACAGTTATAGCATGGATAATAAACGATTATCATGAACAAGGAAATATAATAAGAACTAATTTATTATTGCCTCTAGGGCATATTTCCAACAGGAAGGAGGTTAGTGGACTCCCGAGGGGGCCACAAGCCAGGCACGCCCCTACGGCTTTTCGTCGCCTTGTGGGTCTTCTGACTTCATCTCCAAGTCTTGTAGGTGTCTTCTGGTCCAAGAAAAATCATCACGAAAATTTTATTCCGTTTGGACTCCGTTTAATATTTCTTTTCTGTGAAACTCAAAAACAAGGAAAAACAGAAACTGGCACTGGGCTCCAGGTTAATAGGTTAGTCCTAAAGATAATATAAAATAGCATATTAATGCATATAAAATATCCAAAACAGATAATATAGTAGCATGGAACAATAAAAAATTATAGATACGTTGGAGACGTATCATGCTGCTCCACAAACGATGCTCCCAAGAGATAAACGACACCGCAGTACCGCCATCGTCCGGTCTGGAAGACCAGATCCCAAGGTATCCCACGGAGCAGCACGAGTGGGTCGACAGAAGTTACACGATGATGTCTTCATCAAGGTAACGGCGCAGAACGCCGCCATCGCTTGACATCGGCTCGGTTTTCACCGGCAACTCTGTCTTCCCGACTTGCGGCCAGGACTAGATGAGGGATCTTGAGATCTGACTATCCAGCCTCAGGCCGACCACCTCCGACGGAGGAGATGGCCACCACTGTCGGCTGCACCAGATAGATCAAATCTGACCAGAGGCGCCGCCGAACAGTTCACCAGGCCCTTCACGCCGCCTCCGCTGATCCGACGCCCGATGGCACGCCGCCGCCGACCGCAACCGTCGCCCTTCCCAGTATAGTGACGTGTCGTGCCTACAGCTGCCGCTGCACGAGGCAGGGCCGACCACCACGCCGTCGCCTGCTGCAACCATCACTGCCGCGCCACATAGATTGGATCGGCCGGGCCACCACGCGTTTAGGGGTCCAGCACCACCCCTAAGACGCGGGAGAGAGGGAGTCCCCCGCTACCGCCGTCGGCCTCCGGGCTTAGCCCGGGAGCGTCCTCTGGCGGCGGCTGAGGGAGGGGAAGAGGGAGATCACACCCCCGTGGCTAGGGTTTGGGCACCGCCCAAGTCGCCCTAGCAGGGACGACACGAGGGCTCGTGGATATTTTGTGTCTCATGCCTACACGAACAATCGGGACCTCTTTGGTTCGCGGGATTATAAAAGTGAATTCTTAGAAAATAACACAAGATTGAAATGTCGTAGTTCGCATTGTACATGATTTGAGTTTCTCTGGTCGCATCACTTCAAAAAATAAAGAATTCAATATATATCTGATGTCAAAATTTAGGTTTAAAATCTAATGCCCGGAGATATGTCTGATCCTGACCAAATTCATGGCAAATAAGCGCTGCAGCATGGCAATTTTCTGTTGATGTTTTGCGTTGTATGGCAATTTTCAATGTAGAACATGGCATATCCTTATATACAAACTTAAAATTTTTATTAGTGTTTGCAAGGCAAACCTGGTTGTCAGATTTTTAGCACTAAAAACCTGACATCAAAGTTTTAACATTTCTGAAATAAATAAAATTTTCCAAAAGGTTTTGAGTGGATGCTAGTTTTCCTATAGGCCTGAATATAGTAAAATGGTTTAGGAAAAAAATTGTATATGATTTGACCCTACGAATCACGCGAACCAGTCTGTGATTGGATGGTTAGAAGGACAATGATATCCCCAGTCCACCAATGTTCAAGTGCTGGTGCTCGCACTTTCTTAGATTTATTTCAGGATTTCCGGTGATGTGCACTCGGTGGGAGGAGACGTTCTTGTCGACTACGAGGCGCCTGTGGTGACATCGTCAATCTCAAATTAATATGTCAGCTCAGTCTCTCGGAGATGCTCATAGGGGTAGGGCGTGAGTGTGTGTTCATAGGGGTGAGTGTACGCGCCTATTTATGAGTGCATGCATTTGTACTGTGTTCTAAAAAAAGAAGAATCACACGAGCAACATTGAATTTTTTTCTAGGAAGATAGTCCTTTGAAAATACTGTTAAATTCCTTTGAATCAAAGAGACCATTATTAGAAGAGAACCACATATGTCACCACATACATGCAACCCACAATTCACCGGGATCCTCTATTGGCAAAAAGTCTGAAAACATCACGTCAATCACTTTTCTTTGTACATAGAGCCATTCAGAGTCGCTCCCCCTTCCGAACCCACTTGAAACCCTAGCCACCACGCCCCCTACCACTGGCCCTCCTCTTCGCCGTTGCCTGAGGTCTCCCTCGGCAAAGCCAACGCGGCCGCCAAGGGAGACAACAAAAAGGCAACCCTTTGGATTAGAGCATCTCCAGTAGGTGCCCAATAATAAGGCAGGATCATTTTTAGGTTAAAATAGTGCTCCAATAGAAATCCTACTAGCGGGTAGTGCGCGGCAGCACGCCGCGCCACAAGGAGTGATAAACTATTTAGTCTTCTAATATTTGGTAAGTCGTCTCAAAATTTTATTAATGGCAAAGTAGTTCATACAAGGACCTGTTGATTTGCTTGAGGTTTGTTGTTTTTGTGAAGTTTTTGAGATTTTGTTGCATGTTCAACATGTGTGTATCTTTGTAGTAGCCAAGAGAATAATTGTGCACTACCCAACTTATGTTGTTCCCATCGTGATCACTGAATTAACATATGAGTTGGAAGTCGGCAAAACTTTAAGCACACTAACTTGGCATAGATGTTCTAGAAAACTAAATCTGCACATGATGCTGAATGAAAAAAGTTATTTGAGTTGGTAGAATTGTACCCGCTGTTATCATTCACACGACCTTGCATATTCCAGCCAACATAGAATATATTGTCAACATTATGCAAAAAAACACAACTGAATGATTAACTGAGAATAAATTACATGTACAACATATTCTATCCGAATAGTAAAATACTTCTATTAGTATCTAGAGAATTTCTTGCATTTATCCATCTTGTTAGTATTACGTAGTTTGGACATTGGTGCTGTCATGCCAAGATCTCCATAAATGCAACAACATATTTATTGACAAAGGTGTATCTTCATAACACCATACTCTGCTAGCCCATATCAGTAGTAGCATTATAATCTCAGCCTTGAGATTCCATTTCTGAAGATATAGAATGTCACAGCTACACAAATAATTTCAGCACCAATTGTGTTTTACCTTCAGTTCTACTACTATCTAGAAAAACAAAACAAAAACAAAGAGAAAATAAATAAATTAGGAGCAGCAAGTCACCAACACCAGCTGTCCACCCACCGACCCCCTTCTGCGCACCACCTGTCCACCCCCCTGCTGCGGACTGCCTCCTCTGCTCTCGCTGTTTCGTTGCCTCATGCCTGGTCGCGCTAAGCTAAACATCACACCGTGAAAGACTACCACCACCTTCCGCCGACCGCCGGCCACCTCCGGTCTGCCTACGCGAGCTCCTCCCGACAGCGACAACCCCTCACCTGGACGCGGGAACACTGCCGTCGGAGGAGGAGGAGATGGAGTTCCTGTAGGATTGTGCCGCCACCGCCGTCGTCACGGACGCGGCGGCCGCGCTCGCGAGCACCTCCGGTATCCAGGCGTCTTCTCCCTCTTCCGTCGCTTCAGAGGTGAGAGAAACCACAAAGGGTCCCGCCGACGGTGGAAGAGCGGATCGAATCGAGCTGATGCGCTGCTGTTATGGTTGCGCTTGTAGAGAGCTAACGGAGCGGCGAGCTGAAGAGGGCTCTTTCCGAGGCTGAAGCCTACGCCTTCAAGGTATAAAATCCTTGTAGATTTGGTTCAGTAGTTGCTCAACTCGGATGCCTGAATTTGTTCCAGTTTTGTCAATTTCTTTCTTGGGACATAATTTAGAGTATATGATGTCCTGTAGCTGTGATTTGTCCATCGATGTTGATGGCTAGTACAATTGATTGAATACATCTCCCGCCTCGCCTCCTCTGACACATACGATTCTCGGCATCTCACTCATGTTCTCGTGGTGCTGCGGGCCAACATAGATGGAGCTGCGCATGGGGTGAGCAGACCGGCCTTGCTCCTGAATTATGGCCGTGTTTGGGCTGGCCGGCGAAGATGGCTAATTCCAGCGCTTTGGGTGCCTCAGCTCGGTTCCTTTGCTTCCCTTGCTGTTCTGGTGGCCGTGCGTTTCCTTGGCTTCTTCTGCATGTGTTGAGCTTTCCTGAATCCCTGACGAGTTATTGTTTTTTCTACAATACTCAGTTCCTGGGTTGGCCGTGCGTTTCCTTGGCTTCTTCTGCATGTGTTGAGCTTTCCTGAATCCCTGACGAGTTATTGTTTTTTCTACAATACTCAGTTCCTGGGTGGACGCTTAGTAAGCAGATAAATGGACTTGGGCACTTGACTCGTTTCTTAATAGGAAAAATAGTGATTAAATTCTTATATTCAGGGCCATCTGGCATTGTTGGTAGTGTTTTTTATTTATTTAAATAAAACAACCAATTCAGATCATTCATAATATTAATAGAGTGTTGGCCCTCCCATCCTTGAAATCCTAAATTTGTTTCTTTTGGTTATGTTGATTATTGGTTCCTTCTTTGGCTCTGCATATGGAAATATGGTGAAAATAAGGGTTAACATAAGATAGTACTAAGGGGGGATTGACTATCACCACCAGGTGGCAGCAAAATGTACCGCACATCATGATAGAGAAAGGAAATCCATATTCTGGTCAGCTATTAACACTGTATGTCTTTGTGTATGAAATTTGGTGGGCAAAATCACAGTTCATTATGCTAAAATGAGAAATGAGACAAAACACTCTTGTAGCTGGCTGTCAAGATGAGAAATGAAACTATTAGTCTTTCTATACCTTTGTAGGCAGAACACTCTTCTAGCTAGTGTCTAAACTCTATACCGTTAACACTCTTCTTAGTGTCTAAACGGTCCTAGATAGTGCTTCCCCGCCACTACATCATCCTCGTGTTGTACGATTAACATCTACCACAACATCATCTATTTTTGGATAGAAGAAATTTAACTGCTCTATATATACTTTTCTGTCAGGTAGTTCTTTTCTGTCAGGTAGTCTGACTGGTTAGCATCTGTTGCTGCGAGTGCAGAGTTTTCTGTTTAATTAAATAGCTAACTTTTTTTTCAATAGGCCGCAATATTACCTCAGATGAGAATATTTGAGCGAATTGTTTCTTGTTAATATCCGAAAAAGATTGGCACCATGACTATACAATAATAAAATGAATTTATTCGTTGCTAAAGAGAGAAATGTCCAACATTACTTTCTTGTCATTTTTTGCATGTCCAGCTTTCTCGGAAGATGGCATTAGGCAGTGTTCTTTCCGATGGAGACAACTCTTGATGCTACCTAGATTGGCCGATCTACTTTTTTCATCAGCGACACGCTACTATCTATTTCATGAGGAAACACTTGGCAGATCTGTAGGATCGCAATGTTCAGCCTGGCTTCTCTCTTTGATCTGGTATGTAATAGCTTTTTCGTTCGTACACAACTGCAAAGTTATCTGAATTGTGTTGCTAAGACAAAGTTCTTGATATAAGTTACCTATAATCATCCGGCGCGGCTTATATAATTTTTTGATAGTAAGACTCATGGCACAGTAGATCTAATATTTCTGTTTGGAAAAGAAGCAATAGAGAAACTTAATTTGCTAGATTTGAAAAGCACAACCCGGTATTTAGTGTTTGGTGAATTGATAGCATCATCACAAACACCATACAGATAGAGGATTTTTGTCTAATTAGTTAATTAACAACATAAATGAACAGATATACTGGGTGAAGTATGTGTCCATCACCCCTCTGTCTAATATTCATCGCAAGCACCAAAATAAATTATCTTAGTTTAATGCAGAAATCCCAACTGATGAAGCTAGCTTAACTTCCAAAAGTCGTTCTTGACAGGAAGTCCCGTACTACTAACCTGAAAAATGAAAATGTAAAAAAGATTACTAAAATTCAGAAACAAACAATTAACCAAAAGAGAAGTTTTCTCCAACCAGATATTTTTTTCTAATTACCAACAAAGAATTAATTATGTCCTTGTTAAGCCCCACAGGTGAAGCGAGGATAGATTCCAAAAGCCAGTCTTGGCAGGAACTCCTAAACCACTAACCTGAAAAATGTATATCCATATAGAGATGAGAACCGAAAAACCCTTAGCCAAAATCAGTCGCAAAATTGTACAAGTACCTCTTTTCTAACGTAATAACACAACCATCACCTTTTGGATGATAAATAACACATGCAAGATTTCACATTTGGAAAGGACCATTGGCCCTAACACAGGTTGATTTTGTGCATCTTAGTGTTCCTATAATAGCTGAAAAGGTCGAATGTTGATCAATTTGTGCTATCGCTACAAAAAGGAATGTGGTTCTTCTATGATACTCAAAAACTCAAGACTTCAGTTGTGCCTATCCATAAATAATAAGTTGTAGGCCATAAATAAATGGAATGTAGTGCTTATCATGTGAAATGGCAAGTGGAAGTTATTTATATATTGAAAGCCGGAAAAAAATCCTGAGTATTGTGGTGACTAAATTAGCTACAGAATATGACCAAGCTGCCACATTAGTGTATGCCTAAAGAATACATCTGAAAACAAAGCATGATGAAGTCAAGTGTGACATACAGAATCCCGTGTGGATAGTATATACATACTCACTTCACGGTGCAATGTACTGTATATTTAATATCATGTGTTCAGCATATTAGTACCCTATAAGGCTACCAAACTTACATTAGTTTTTATAGTATAAGAGCAGATTTTGCAAAGCTTCTTAAAAAGTGATAATGCCTCAATGGCTAAGCGCCCTACTTTCGGCAACCTTGTTCAAAGAATTAAAAATGAGTCATTTTACTTCTATATAGGAGAGAGCAACCTTGTTCAAAAAATAAAAAATGATTCATTTTACTCTCATAGGAGAGAGAACTATCACAAAAGGAACAATATATACCTGAAAATAATGTAGTACTGCAATAATCATCAAGCTGTAGCATTTCCTCTATATGTCAGCTATTCAGCATGTCACGTGTTTATTTCTTTAACATCATGTGAAAATAAACAAAATTACTTCCATCGAGAAAAATGCAACACAACGTCAAGGAGAGATCACGAATAAATATACCATGTTATATTGAAGAAAAGATGCAGGTTCTGAATTCCTTGCACATTCATGCAAGGAGCTTGACGCCCAAATTTGTGTCCTCACTACAGACCTGCACGGAATACCTGAACAATTCTTCTCAGATTAAGAATCTGTACCATATGCACCCAACTTTAGATCTGAAATTCTAGTACTAATAACTCATCTACCTGTACAAAGAAACCACGCAGATCAGAGGAGAGTAAAGATAGATGCGATGCGCACCTTCGCAAGAACGCAGCAGCGGAGGGACGGCTGTCGGGCAGATGGAGGGGACCGGCAGCTGGGGCCGAAGCTGGAGAAGGCCAAGGGGAGCCGATTAGGATGGAGAGCAGCAGGGCAGCGAGCTATCCGCTGCCAGCTGCAGGCGTGCCACCTTGGACCAAGGCCACCGCTGTTTATCCGCCTTCAGGCCAGGGAGCCGGAGCCGAGGAAGATCCATGGGAGACGATGGTTCACGGCTCTCCTGATTCATGTTGTAGCCTGTGCGCACCTCTTGGCCGGCCAGCTGGAGCGGCAACGTAGCGCGCCATGGGATCTCGGGTGGAGGCTGGAGGGCAGCATCGGGAGGAGATGGGCCTGTTGGTGAGGAGCGGTCTCGGCGCTACGGTGATTGGAGAGACCCACGCTACGGGGGGCTTTTTATGCGCACATAGGTTGGCTGAGCCACGACAATGGGATTGAGTCAGAACTTTCGGGAGAGACAGAGATAGACCAGTCAAAGCGGTGGAGGCAAACGTGGCGAGGTGCATGGCGCAGAGGCAAACGTGGCGAGCTGCATGATGCAGGCATGCATGCCCATACGGAGACGCGTCAAAGGAAGGAAATTCAGGAAATCTAGAACAGGCACGTCAGCTTGACCATGCAAACCGGACAGTCAAACAAATATAAAAAGATAAAGGAACTCTCCCGCACAATGGGCTGCACACGTGAAGGTAAACAGGGCTGCATACGCGTCGCTCAAAGAAACATAGTAAAAAGTTTCCAAAAAAACCAGAAAAATGGAACCCTTACGGGCCTAGTCTTCTTAGTATATGTAAAAAAAAACTCCAAATTTGCAACACCACCAAAATAGGTTAAAATAGTAACTATGTAGTATCACCTCTATATGTTTTGATGTTTAGACCACACGAGCTCTCTTACATGATTATGATCATTCATTCGCAATCCTACCAGTAAATCTTTTTATGTGATGACTTATTACTTTACCTTTAGATCATCATGATTGTATGTATTGTTTATAGATATATATTACTCCTTATTTTATTTTTCAATTCATTGGGTAGTTTAGATGAAAGAACATTCGTGAGAGTGTGAGACTGGCGTGCATTAGATAGAGTATACACCCATCTTTGTGAATTACATTCGGTGATGGTAAGAGAGGGAATACTTGGTTAGATTTACCTCACTAAAGATAAAAATATTGCTTGACTTTTTACTATTTTAAATATTTCAGGAACATGTAAATTTACGAAATACCTATCATCGGACACGGCAACACACGTCATCATGGTCTAATTACACATACACATTCGGCCACATGGAAACAACAAAGTAACAGATACCCAATCAAAACAAAGCAATTAATCACACACACACACACACACACACACACACACACACACACACACACACACACACACACACACACACAAGCAAGCAACCATGCATGTGCACATAGCCTTCATGCACGATCTAGCTAGCAGCAAAGATCGACGAGATAGATCACCCGGCCAGTGGCTATACTATCCGTCTTGCTCGTTGGCGAGCATCCGGCGGTGGACCTTCTCGATGAACTCGGAGGCCTTCCGGTCGATGTCGCGTTCGGCGTACCAGTGCCGGGCGTAGTCGTCGTCGTCGCTCGGCCGCACCCTGTGATGCTGGTACCTCTGCTGCGGCGCCGCCGCCGCATGCTGCTGCTGCTGCCGCCTCGCCGCCGTGGCCTCTTCCTCCTCCTGTCTCCTGTTCTTGAACCCGAACAAGGACGCAAGCGCCGCCCTCTTCTTCCCACTTCCCATCGCACAAACCTCTCTTGCTCTAGCTAGCTTCGCTTCCGTTGCAGAGTGTGCAAAGGAAACTTACTTGTTGGCTGCACGGAGACATGGTGTGCGCGTGTGTGTATTTTATAGTGTCTAGTTATGCCTTCAGTAGTGGTTTGATTAAGGCGACGATCGCCGCAGTCGTGTGGATAGTTAGGCAAGAGATTTCAATGATTAGCTGCGCACGGCCGCGGTTCTCCGTGGAGCTTTTTGACTGGCCATTCCTCGACCAGGCCATGTAATCATCGCCATTTGTTTAGTCCACCGTGACTACTGACAAGCAAGTGGTTGGACACGGGAGCAAACAACACAAAGCGGCGGCTAAATTCGTGTTTTCACCCTTTTTCCAAACTTATTCAAGATCTGACCCTAGTTCAAATTTTTTTCGAGACCTAACCCTTTTGCTACCGCCAGGGACCATGGCGGTAGGTATAACAGCCTACCGCCAAGGACCCTGGCGGTAGGGTTGCATGCCCTACCGCCAAAAACCTTCTAAGTATTAAACACAGTGCGTGCTCGTGCCTACCGCCAAGGTGCTTGGCGGTAGAGTTGTGCAGGCTATCGCCAAACGGGCTGGCGGTAGCGATGTTTCCTACCGCCAAAGCCTCTGGCGGTAGGCTGTTAGACCCTACCGCCATGGACTCTGGCGGTAGCAAAAGGGTGAGATCTCGAAAAAAAAATAATCTAGGTCAGATCTCGAATAGATTTTAGAAAAGGGTCAAAACATGAAATTTTGCCCAAAGCGACCACTTGCATGCATGTATGTTTAGTGATCCATAACCTGCTTGGAACGCAGGATAAGAAAAATACATGAATTGGATGTTATGTTTTATAAATCCTTTCCTATAGGAATGTAAACCTAGGAAGGTCTCTTTGGTTGTAGGATAAGATTTTACATGGAATATTCCCTGTAGATCCCTTTGGTTTGTAGCTATGTAGGATTGGTTCCTCTCCAGGAAACAATATTACCTCGAACCTAACGGAAAAAATTCTTAACATCTGAATCAAGTCATCTCTTTTCCTATAAGAATTTAAAAGCATGTCATCTTATTTCCTATGACTTTTGCTTATGGCTTTTCTATTCCTATGATTTTATGAGGGTGTAAAAGCATCTCCAGCCGCGCCCCAACAGCCCTTCCCAAGCGTTTTTGCCGTGCCGGCGCCGAAAAAACGGCCCAGTCGCGTCCCCAGAAGCCCGTTTTTCGCCGGCTCGGGCCGAAACTGGTGCCGGCGGACCCAGGCCGAACCCGGCGCCTGGGCGCCTGGGCGCCGCACAAGCTTAAAAGGCGCGTGGGTCGCGCCTGTCGGCGAGTCGAGCGCCTCTTCCCGCCGTTTCTTCCCGCTTTTCCTCACTTCCCTCCCATTCTCTCCATTCCTCCCGCCAATCTCCCTCCCGCTCGCCTCCCAGCCGGCCGCCATGCCACCGAAGAAGTACGTCGTCCCCCGCGCCGCGGCAACCGCGACCGCCTCCGTCGCCCAGCCGAAGCAGAGGAAGCCGGGGGCGCCGCCGTCCAAGCCACTAGGCATGACAAACGCCGATTGGAGGGCGGAAGTTCAGCGATGGGAGGCTGTCATCGCCGACCGGCGGAACAGGGCGATCGCCAAGAAGGCCCGTGACAACGCGGCGCGTGCGGCTGCGGCTTCGGCGGACCAAGCCAAGGCCGAGGCGACTCGCGCGGGGATGATGAATCCACCCGGCAGCCATGCCCAGTACGCGCCCTGGGGCCAGCTGTTGGGGAACGTAGTAATTTCAAAAATTTCCTACGCACACGCAAGATTATGGTGATGGCATAGCAACGAGAGGGGAGAGTATTGTCCACGTACCCTCGTAGACCGTAAGCGGAGCGTTATGACAACGCGGTTGATGTAGTCGTACGTCTTCACGATCCGACCGATCCAAGTACCGAACGCACGGCACCTCCGAGTTCAGCACACGTTCAGCTCGATGGCGATCCCGGACTCCGATCCAGCAAAGTGTCGGGATGAGTTCCGTCAAGACGACGGCGTGGGACGATGATGCTCTACCGGCGCAGGGCTTCGCCTAAACTCCGCGACGATATGACCGAGGTGGAATATGGTGGAGGGGGGCACCGCACACGGCTAAGGAACGATCCGTAGATCAACTTGTGTGTCCTGGGGTGCTCCCCTGCCCCCGTATATAAAGGAGGGAGGGGGAGGTGCGGCCGGCCCCCAAGGGGTGCGCCTGGAGGAGTCCTACTCCCACCGGGAGTAGGACTCCCCCCCTCTTGCCTTGTTGGAGAAGGAAGGGGGGAGGGAAGAGGAAGGCGCCGCCCCCTCTCCTTGTCCTATTCGGACTAGGGGGGGGCGCGGCCTGCCCCTGGCCGCCCTCCTCTTCTCCCTCATGGCCCACTAAGGCCCATTATCCCCGGGAGGTTCCGTAACCCCGGTGTTCGGTAAAATCCGATTTCACCGGAACCATTCCGATATCCAAATATAGGCTTCCAATATATCAATCTTTATGTCTCGACCATTTCGAGACTCCTCGTCATGTCCGTGATCATATCCGGGACTCCGAACAAACTTCGGTACATCAAAACTTTTAAACTCATAATAAAACTGTCATCGTAACGTTAAGCGTGCGGACCCTATGGGTTCGAGAACTATGTAGACATGACCTAGAACTATTCTCGGTCAATAACCAATAGCGGAACCTGGATGCCCATATTGGTTCCTACATATTCTACGAAGATCTTTCTCGGTCAAACCGCATAACGACATACGTTGTTCCCTTTGTCATCGGTATGTTACTTGCCCGAGATTCGATCGTCGGTATCCAATACCTAGTTCAATCTCGTTACCGGTAAGTCTCTTTACTCGTTCCGTAATACATCATCTCGCAACTAACTTATTAGTTGCAATGCTTGCAAGGCTTATGTGATGTGTATGAACGAGAAGGCCCAGAGATACCTTCTCCGACAATCGGAGTGACAAAACCTAATCTCGAAATACGCCAACCCAACATGTACCTTTGGAGACACCTGTAGTACTCCTTTATAATCACCCAGTTACATTGTGACGTTTGGTAGCACCCAAAGTGTTCCTCCGGTAAACGGGAGTTGCATAATCTCATAGTTACAGGAACATGTATAAGTCATGAAGAAAGCAATAGCAATATACTAAACGATCAAGTGCTAGGCTAACGGAATGGGTCATGTCAATCACATCATTCTCCTAATGATGTGATCCCATTAATCAAATAACAACACATGTCTATGGTTAGGAAACATAACCATCTTTGATTAATGAGCTAGTCAAGTAGAGGCATACTAGTGACTATATGTTTGTCTATGTATCCACACATGTATCATGTTTCCGGTTAATACAATTCTAGCATGAATAATAAACATTTATCATGATATGAGGAAATAAATAATAACTTTATTATTGCCTCTAGGGCATATTTCCTTCAGTCTCCCACTTGCACTAGAGTCAATAATCTAGATTACACAGTAATGATTCTAACACCCATGGAGTCTTGGTGCTGATCATGTTTTGCTCGTGGAAGAGGCTTAGTCAACGGGTCTGCAACATTCAGATCCGTATGTATCTTGCAAATCTCTATGTCTCCCACCTGGACTTGGTCCCGGATGGAATTGAAGCGTCTCTTGATATGCTTGGTCCTCTTGTGAAATCTGGATTCCTTTGCCAAGGCAATTGCACCAGTATTGTCACAGAAGATCTTCATTGGTCCCGATGCACTAGGTATGACACCTAGATCGGAAATGAACTCTTTCATCCAGACTCCTTCATTTGCTGCTTCCGAAGAAGCTATGTACTCCGCTTCACATGTAGATCCCGCCACGACGCTTTGTTTAGAACTGCACCAACTGACAGCTCCACCGTTTAATAAAAACACGTATCCGGTTTGCGATTTAGAATCGTCCGGATCAGTGTCAAAGCTTGCATCGACGTAACCATTTACGACTAGCTCTTTGTCACCTCCATATACGAGAAACATATCCTTAGTCCTTTCCGGTATTTCAGGATGTTCTTGACCGCTGTCCGATGATCCACTCTGGATTACTTTGGTACCTTCCTGCCAAGCTTATTGCTAAGCATCGACAGGTCTAGTACACAACATTGCATACATGATAGAGCCTATGGCTGAAGCATAGGGAACATCTTTCATTTTCTCTCTATCTTCTGCTGTGGTCGGGCATTGAGTCTGACTCAATTTCACACCTTGTAATACAGGTAAAAAACCTTTCTTTGCCTGATCCATTTTGAACTTTTTCAAAACTTTATCAAGGTATGTGCTTTGTGAAAGTCCAATTAAGCGTCTTGATATATCTCTATAGATCTTGATGCCCAATATGTAAGCAGCTTCATCGAGGTCTTTCATAGAAAACTTTTATTCAAGTATCCTTTTATGCTATCCAGAAATTCTATATCATTTCCAATTAATAATATGTCGTCCGCATATAATATCAGAAATGCTACAGAGCTCCCACTCACTTTCTTGTTAATACAGGCTTCTCCAAAAGTCTGTATAAAACCATATGCTTTGATCACACTATCAAAGTGTTTATTCCAACTCCGAGAAGCTTGCACCAGACCATAAATTGATCGCTGGAGCTTGCACACTTTGTTAGCACCTTTTGGATCAACAAAACCTTCTGGTTGCATCATATACAACTCTTCTTCTAGAAATCCATTCAAGAATGCAGTTTTGACATCCACTTGCCAAATTTCATAATCATAAAATGCAGCAATTGCTAACATGATTCGGACAGACTTTAGCATCGCTACGGGTGAGAAAGTCTCATCGTAGTCAACCCCTTGAACTTGTCGAAAACCTTTCGCAACAAGTCGAGCTTTATAGACAGTTACATTACCATCAGCGTCAGTCTTCTTCTTAAAGATCCATTTATTCTCAATGGCTTGCCGATCATCGGGCAAGTCAACCAAAGTCCATACTTTGTTTTCATACATGGATCCCATCTCAGATTTCATGGCTTCCAGCCATTTTGCGGAATCTGGGCTCACCATCGCTTCTTCATAGTTTGTAGGTTCACCATGGTCAAGTAACATGACTTCCAGAATAGGATTACCGTACCACTCTGGTGCAGATCTTACTCTAGTTGACCTACGTAGTTCAGTAGAAACTCGATCTGAAGTTTCGTGATCATCATCATTAACTTCCTCACTAATTGGTGTAGGTGTCACAGGAACCGATTTCTGTGATGAACCATTTCCAATAAGGGAGCTCGTACTGTTACCTCATCAAGTTCTACTTTTCTCCCACTCACTTCTTTCGAGAGAAACTCCTTCTCTAGAAAGGATCCATTCTTAGCAACGAATGTCTTGCCTTCGGATCTGTGATAGAAGGTGTACCCAACAGTTTCCTTTGGGTATCCTATGAAGACACATTTTTCTGATTTGGGTTCAAGCTTATCAGGTTGAAGTTTTTTCACATAAGCATCGCAGCCCCAAACTTTCAGAAACGACAACTTTGGTTTCTTGCCAAACCATAGTTCATAAGGAGTCGTCTCAACGGATTTTGATGGTGCCCTATTTAACGTGAATGCGGCCGTCTCTAAAGCAGAACCCCAAAACGATAGCGGTAAATCGGTAAGAGACATCATAGACCACACCATATCTAGGAAAGTACGATTTCGACGTTCGGACACACCATTACGCTGTGGTGTTCCAGGTGGCGTTAGTTGCGAAACTATTCCGTAATTTTTCAAATGTAGACCAAACTCGTAACTCAAATATTCTCCTCCACGATCAGATCGTAGAAACTTTATTTTCTTGTTACGATGATTTTCAACTTCACTCTGAAATTCTTTGAACTTTTCAAATGTTTCAGATTTATGTTTCATTAAGAAGATATACCCATATCTGCTTAAATCATCTGTGAAGGTGAGAAAATAACGATATCCGCCACGAGCTTCAACATTCATCGGACCACATACATCTGTATGTATGATTTCCAACAAATCTGTTGCTCTCTCCATAGAACCGGAGAACGGTGTTTTAGTCATCTTGCCTATGAGGCACGGTTCGCAAGTACCAAGTGATTCATAATCAAGTGATTCCAAAAGTCCATCAGTATGGAGTTTCTTCATGCGCTTTACACCGATATGACCTAAACGGCAGTGCCACAAATAAGTTGCACTATCATTATTAACTCTGCATCTTTTGGCTTCGACATTATGAATATGTGTATTACTACTATCGAGATTTAATAAAAATAGACCACTCTTCAAGGGTGCATGACCATAAAAGATATTACTCATATAAATAGAACAACCATTATCTCTGATTTAAATGAATAACCGTCTCGCATCAAACAAGATCCAGATATAATGTTCATGCTCAACGCTGGCACCAAATAACAATTATTTAGGTCTAAAACTAATTCCGAAGGTAGATGTAGAGGTAGCGTGCCGACTGCGATCACATCGACTTTGGAACTGTTTCCCACGCGCATCGTCACCTCGTCCTTGGCCAGTGCTCGCTTATTCCGTAGTCCCTGTTTTGAGTTGCAAATATTAGCAACAGAACCAGTATCAAATACCCAGGTGCTACTACGAGCTCTAGTAAGGTACACATCAATAACATGTATATCACATATACCTTTGTTCACCTTGCCATCCTTCTTATCCGCCAAATACTTGGGGAAGTTCCTCTTCCAGTGACCAGTTTGCTTGCAGTAGAAACACTCAGTTTCAGGCTTAGGTCCAGACTTGGGTTTCTTCTCTTGAGCAGCAACTTTCTTGCTGTTCTTTTTGAAGTTCCCCTTCTTCTTCCCTTTGCCCTTTTTCTTGAAACTAGTGGTCTTGTTGACCATCAACACTTGATGCTCCTTCTTGATTTCTACCTCCGCAGCTTTTAGCATTGCGAAGAGCTCTAGAATTGTTTTGGTCATCCCTTGCATATTATAGTTCATCACGAAGCTCTTGTAGCTTGGTGGCAGTGATTGGAGAATTCTGTCAATGACACTATCATCCGGAAGATAAACTCCCAGTTGAATCAAGTGATTATTATACCCTGACATTTTGAGTATATGCTCCTTGTGAACTATTCTCCTCCATCTTGCAGCTATAGAACTTATTGGAGACTTCATATCTTTCAATCCGGGCATTTGCTTGAAATATTAACTTCAACTCTTGGAACATCTCATATGCTCCATGACGTTCAAAACGTCGTTGAAGACCGGTTCTAAGCCGTAAAGCATGGCACACTGAACTATAGAGTAGTCATCAGCTTTGCTCGCCGGACATTCACAACTTCGGCGTTGCTCCTGCAGCAGGCCTGGCACCCAGCGGTGCTTCGGGGCGTAATTCTTACGTGCAGCAATGAGGATAATCCTCAAGTTACGGACCAGTTCGTGTAATTGCTACCATCATCTTTCAACTTTGCTTTCTCAAGGAACGCATTAAAATTCAACGGAACAACAACACGAGCCATCTATCTACAAACATAGATAATCAAAATACTATCAGTTACTAAGTTCATGATAAATTAAAGTTCAATTAATCATATTACTCAAGAACTCCCACTTAGACAGACATCTCTCTAGTCATCTAAGTGATCACGTGATCCAAATCAACTAAACCATAACCGATCATCACGTGAGATGGAGTAGTTTTCAATGGTGAACATCACTATGTTGATCATATCTACTATATGATTCACGCTCGACCTTTCGGTCTCCGTGTTCCGAGGCCATATCTGCATATGCTAGGCTCGTCAAGTTTAACCTGAGTATTCTGCGTGTGCAAAACTGGCTTGCACCCGTTGTAGATGGACGAGAGCTTATCACACCCGATCATCACGTGGTGTCCGGGCACGACGAACTTTGGCAGCGGTGCATACTCAGGAGAACACGTCTTGATAATTTTAGTGAGAGATCATCTTAAAATGCTACCGTCAATCAAAGCAAGATAAGATGCATAAAGGATAAACATCACATGCAATCAATATAAGTGATATGATATGGCCATCATCATCTTGTGCTTGTGATCTCCATCTCGAAGCACCGTCGTGATCACCATCGTCACCGGCGCGACACCTTGATCTCCATCGTAGCATCGTTGTCGTCTCGCCAACTATTGCTTCTCGACTATCGCTACCGCTTAGTGATAAAGTAAAGCAATTACATGGCGTTGCATTTCATACAATAAGCGACAACCATATGGCTCCTGCCGATTGCCGATAACTCGGTTACAAAACATGATCATCTCATACAATAAAATATAGCATCACGTCTTGACCATATCACATCACAACATGCCCTGCAAAAACAAGTTAGACGTCCTCTACTTTGTTGTTGCAAGTTTTACGTGGCTGCTACGGGCTGAGCAAGAACCGTGCTTACCTACGCATCAAAACCACAACGATGGTTTGTCAAGTTGGTGCTATTTTAACCTTCGCAAGGACCGGGCGTAGCCACACTCGGTTCAACTGAAGTGAGAGAGACAGACACCCGCCAGTCACCTTTAAGCAACGAGTGCTCGCAGCGGTGAAACCAGTCTCGCGTAAGCGTACGCGTAATGTCGGTCCGGGCCGCTTCATCTCACAATACCGCCGAACCAAAGTATGACATGCTGGTAAGCAGTATGACTTGTATCGCCCACAACTCACTTGTGTTCTACTTGTGCATATAACATCTACGCATAAACCTGGCTCGGATGCCACTGTTGGGGAACGTAGTAATTTCAAAAATTTCCTACGCACACGCAAGATCATGGTGATGGCATAGCAACGAGAGGGGAGAGTATTGTCCACGTACCCTCGTGAGACCGTAAGCGAAGCGTTATGACAACGCGGTTGATGTAGTCGACGTCTTCACGATCCGACCGATCCAAGTACCGAACGTCACGGCACCTCCGAGTTCAGCACACGTTCAGCTCGATGGCGATCCCGGACTCGATCCAGCAAAGTGTCGGGATGAGTTCCGTCGCCAGACGGCATGGTGACGATGATGCTCTACGGCGCAGGCTTCGCCTAAACTCCGCGACGATATGACCGAGGTGGAATATGGTGGAGGGGCACCGCACACGGCTAAAGAACGATCCGTAGATCAACTTGTGTGTCTGGGGTGCTCCCTGCCCCGTATATAAAGGAGGAGGGAGGTGCGGCCGGCCCCAAGGGGTGCGCTGGAGAGTCCTACTCCCACCGGGAGTAGGACTCCCCTGCCTTGTTGGAGAAGGAAGGGGGGAGGGAAAGAAGGAAGGCGCGCCCCTCTCCTTATCCTATTCGGACTAGGGGGGGAAGCGGCGCGCAGCCTGCCCTGGCCGGCCCTCCTCTTCTCCCTCATGGCCCACTAAGGCCCATTATCCCCGGGAGGTTCCGTAACCCCGGTGTTCCGGTAAAATCCCGATTTCACCCGGAACCATTCCGATATCCAAATATAGGCTTCCAATATATCAATCTTTATGTCTCGACCATTTCGAGACTCCTCGTCATGTCCGTGATCACATCGGGACTCCGAACAAACTTCGGTACATCAAAACTTGTAAACTCATAATAAAACTGTCATCGTAACGTTAAGCGTGCGGACCCTACGGGTTCGAGAACTATGTAGACATGACCTAGAACTATTCTCGGTCAATAACCAATAGCGGAACCTGGATGCCCATATTGGTTCCTACATATTCTATGAAGATCTTTCTCGGTCAAACCGCATAACGAAATACGTTGTTCCCTTTGTCATCGGTATGTTACTTGCCCGAGATTCGATCGTCGGTATCCAATACCTAGTTCAATCTCGTTACCGGTAAGTCTCTTTACTCGTTCCTAATACATCATCTCGCAACTAACTTATTAGTTGCAATGCTTGCAAGGCTTATGTGATGTGTATGAACGAGAAGGCCCAGAGATACCTTCTCCGACAATCGGAGTGACAAAACCTAATCTCGAAATACGCCAACCCAATATGTACCTTTGGAGACACCTGTAGTACTCCTTTATAATCACCCAGATTACGTTGTGACGTTTGGTAGCACCAAAGTGTTCCTCCGTAAACGGAGTTGCATAATCTCATAGTTACAGGAACATGTATAAGTCATGAAGAAAGCAATAGCAATATACTAAACGATCAAGTGCTAGGCTAACGGAATGGGTCATGTCAATCACATCATTCTCCTAATGATGTGATCCCATTAATCAAATAACAACACATGTCTATGGTTAGGAAACATAACCATCTTTGATTAATGAGCTAGTCAAGTAGAGGCATACTAGTGACTATATGTTTATCTATGTGTTCACACATGTATCATGTTTCCGGTTAATACAATTCCTTCACCAGCAAGGCGTCGGCTCTCCGTCGCCGCAGCCATGGGGATGCACGCCCTCGTCGGGCTACGCCGACGGGGACGCGCACGGTGGGTTCAACCCCAACGTCACCTTCCCCCATGGACTCTCGGCCCAGCGCACGCCCTTGCCTGCCTTTGCCGGCGTGCAGTACCCTCCATACAACTACTCGCCGCCCGCCTACGCGTCCTCCCCGACGCCCCCTTTCCGTCGTGGCGCGCTGCCCTTCTCGCACCTCGGCGACACCGACGAGACCGAGGCCGACATGGAGAACATCATCGCGAACGGCTCGACCACGGCCGTCGCGTCTCCCGGGTTCGTCACCCCGGGCGACACGGTGGATCTCAGCTGCGGCATGGACGGCGAGCTCGGCTACGTCTACGGCGAGGAGGATGAGGATGAGGAGGAGGAGGAGGAGCAGGCGACTGTTCCGGCAAGGAGGCGCAAGAAGAAGAAGAAGCGGGCGGCCAGGTCCGGTGAGCCGCGCATCAAGTGGGCGTCCAAGGAGGAGGAATGCCTCGCCGAAGCATGAAAAATCGTCTGCCTCGACCCGACCACCGGCACGAACCAGAGCATCGAGACGTACTGGGAGCGCATCAAGGCCGAGTTCGACGAGCGCAAGCTCGTCGACCCCCTACTTTAAAGGCGTCTACATGCAGCGTGGGGTGAAGGCGATGGCGAACCATTGGGGGCGTATCCAGGGGGCGTGCAACAAATGGCATGGGATCATCGAGGAGGTCGCGGCTCGCCCGGAGAGCGGCGCCAGCGTTGAGGATCAGGTATGGCGCGCCGGTCTCCCGCCTCTCTTCGCCGTGTGCGCCCTCCAACTGTTTGTTTCTCCGCGCAGTTACTGCGCACGTTCGCCTTGTATCGACAGGGCAGCAACGACGCCGAGTTCAAGTACCTCCACATTTACAAGCGCATTGACATGTGCGAGAAGTGGGCGGAAGTCCGGCGTACCCTCGACAAGGCCAAGGAGACCTACAAGCCGGGCGCGCTGACTCCAGGCGCGTCAGAAGGGCGGCCGGACGGCAACAAAGGTGCCAAGAGGGGGAAACACGCCGACGCGGCCACCGCTCGAGTGCAGGAGTCCATCGAGCACTGCCTCGCCGATGCACAGGCCGGGGCCGCCCTTCGTGAAGAGAAGACTGAGGCACGGTGGTCGGCGTTGATGTCGAGCAGCGCCGTCAAGCTCGACCTACTCCGGACCAACGTCGCCGTGAAGAAGAGAAACACAGACCTGGCTTTCCTGCTGGGCGGGGCGGACATGCTCCAGAGCAACGACGAGGCGGTCAAGGCGTGGTACTTGGTGGAGCGTGGCCTCATCCTGAACTAGCTTCCCTCGACGACGACGCCCACGCCGACGCCCATGCCGACGCCGCCACCAAGTCCGAGCGATGATGCTGCCGAGACTCCCCGCATCACAGAAGCCACGCCGATGCCGCCCAGCACGGAAACCCCGCCAAGCCCACGCACGCCGACTCCACCGACGCCAGAGGCCGACCTCGCCGTCTGATGTGCACGCGCTTCTTCCTTCTTTTTGTACGCCGAACTTGTGGCCGCTTGATCGCCGAATTTATGGCGTCTATTTTGTGAGCGGGAATGACTACGTTTGAATTTGCCGCGGCTGGGGGGCGGCGCCTGGGGACGTGGCTGGCCAATCTAGCGCCGGTTCGCCCTCAGGCTGCTCTTTTTCGGCGTCCTAGGAGGCTGACGGCTGGAGATGCTCTAAGGGTGCTCGCGAACTCGTTGGCATTGACATCCCTTGCTTACGCAGGTCATGGTGGCGACGTTGCAGTGCGGGCGTGTGTTGGATCTGGCAGCGCGGCTATGAGGAGCATGATCACGTCGATGGGGGCAAAGGTGATAATTCTGGGGTGGCAACCCCAAAGACATGGTGGGCGGATCCAACGGTGGCGACCTGCGAGGTGGCTGCATCGATGACCAGATTTGGTCTAGCTTACATCCAAGTGTCCTTCCATCAACGATCGAAAGAAGTGCGACAGTGCCCAGATGCAGGACATCGGTCCTTAGTTTGTAGAGATATGTTGTTCCTATTTCCTTTTCCTAGACCTGATTCGTTCGACGCCGGTGCTAGGTTTCATTGGCATTATTAGATAATCAATAATATATGATCGTGTGCATCATTCAATGCAGAGGTCGGGGGTGCTATCCTCCTTTTCTGAGAAGCAGGTTGTTAGAACACTATGTTTTTTTCTGAAAACTATTTCTTCAGAGGAAGAAGGAATATAAAGACATATATTGCATGATTTCTCAAAAGAAGTGAAAACATACTGTTTGAGTCAATGTCCAAAACATTAGGAAAGGAAGGATTCTTATGGGAACTTTCAAGGCCATTCCTTTTTTCGAGATGAACTTTCGATCTATCAAGCATCCAGGCCCGTAGACCACCTGACGGCCGACTACAAGCACTGGAGCGAGCTAAAGGCATGGCGCCGTCATCTCCCATCCCTAGCAAGAGCCGAACAAACCTTGTTGTAGTAGATAGTCGAGAAGTCATCATGCTAAGTCCCCACATGACCAGCGCACCAAATCAACAACCATCGCTAATGTAGAGAAGCGAAGATCGAAAGGATCAAACACGTAGACACAAGAACACAGACTAGATCAAAATATCCACCGAAGACCAGCATCAACCGAATCCTGTGAGATTAGACGAAGACACACTGACACACGCCCTCTGACGACGGTAGACGAACCATGTTGACAGCGATCAGACATGAGAGACATTAAGGGACAACACCGCCACCACACAGCCTCAGCCGAGACATTGAACCAAACAAAAATGAGAGCGGGCTCCCTCCTACCTGCGAGGTGTCAGGGTCTTCTGCAGCTCCACAGCCCAAAGGCAATCGGAGGCTGAGCGGACGAGCTGCAATGCTGACAGGAGGAGGGAAACCCTAGTCACGCTTCTTGGGGAGGACGGGATTTGATCCGAAAAAAATTAATGCCAATTTACGATCCAAAGGGTGACATGATAGGAAAAAAAATCAATAAGATTCCATTTATATGAATATCCTGTCAAAATCCTCTACTAAAAACGGGGCCTAAGCCTAACTGGTGAGCGTAGAAAGGTGTACATGACTACCGGTCGTGCATATACGCAAAGAACGAGTTGGGCATAACAATCGCAAGCCGAAACAAAAACGAATAGGGCGATCGAGATGGTCAGCATTTGAGCACAAACAACTCATTGGAGTTGAATTGCATGCCCAAACAGGCAGTTCTTATGTCTAAACAATTAAATCTCCATCCAAATTCCAACGAACAGCTTAGACGAGACGCTACAAGGGTACAAAAGATTAACTTAAAATCGATAGCGAGAAAGGCATCAAGCAAGTGCCATGGTTTTCATTGGATTCCCAGAGTTGCTGGTCAGCGAGATGACCGGTTGGCTCCGCATGACTGCGTCGCCGCGGCCCAAAATGTTCGAAGGTGCGAACAAAGCCCTCGGTATTCACACCCTTGAGCTAACTAACCTGGTGCTTACACAAATCTAAGCACTATATATAGCACACCTTACTTAATCCATGCATGCATGGTTATTCTCGTCTTGAGCTAATCTATACTATAGGGCATATGTTTGGTTACCTACATCGATTTATAACTATTTGCATCTGTGTCTTGGCCCTGCCTAGCTGAGTAAATATATATTATAAAACATGTTCTTTGCATGGTTTGGCTGTAAGCGTATTGTATTGTGGGGATCTTACCACACACTGGAGTACGTGGACAGTACCAAATTAACATCATACCAGTCCGTCCTAGAAAAGAACTCGTTCACATGGTATTTGATTTTCCTAAAAGACGGAAGAACACCAGACCGACATGCATATCCAGTATCACCTATGTAGAACTTCTCATCGGGGATATTTATCCCATCAGGTCAAGACATGTTGTAAGTATGAATGTTAGCATTATGGACTGATCTTTCCCATCCAGTTAACACATGTGAACTTCAGGTCGAAATCAACAACAACAAGCATATTATGGCCTGTATAGTGCTTTCTACCCTATCTGCTGCAGCATGTGATCTCCGCACTCTAACAATCACATGAGTATCATTTATTGTGCCAATACAATCATGTGATGGCATGAAAAAACTGTTATGGCTCGCTCGCAACAAGACAAGGCATGAACTAAGAGTACTACTCACCTTGAAATATGGAAACCATCTAGGGCTCTTGTGCATCTAGAAGGAGTTTGCCTAGTTGGTGCCTTGATCATCTCTCTTCTGAGCTCCCCAATTGCATACAAGACTTGATTGTTGCTCCTGGAAATTGTCTCACTGGATCTCTTAGGACATGTTGTGAATCACTCTGAACCTATGCTTATGACCTACAACATGAAGAAACATTACTACTTGCTCTTCCATTGAGGTTTGGATGCTATCTTGTAGCAACCCCCTTGCCCTAACGTAGCCACAAACTTGGCAAAGGGTGTTCTTCGCATTCGAAGCATGTTCACGACCTCTACATCATTGTTGTAGATGTAGTTTAGATTAGACATCATCTCCCTATCTTGGGCTAATAATGGCCATAAGGTATCACATGCTTTGAATTGCAACGAAGAGCTCTCTTGTGGACCAACATGACTCATGTGTGAATCACAGCTATGAGTCTTGCTGCCTGAACTACCATCTTCATCCGTTCGTCCTAGTGAAATCGATGTTGCGGTATGTAATGGTGAAATCGACCCTACACCGTACCTAATGACCTAACAATGCATGCTACTTGCCACCATTGGAGCCGACGACCCGCCCATGCCGGAGACGAAGCAGATAAAACGACGAAGGGGAGGAGCAGGTCTTGTAGCCAAAGATTTAAGTCGCCGCTGCCATAGCTTCGACTGATTTGATTCGCTCTATCACCAATTACTCCCTCCGTCCCATTACTCCCTCATGTGCGCAACCAATTACTCCCTCCGTCCCATAATATAAGAACGTTTTTTACACTAGTGTAGTGTCAAAAACGTTCTTATATTATGGGACAGAGGGAGTAGGTTTTTCTTGCATCCAATTGGCCTGTTTGGGGGATGCGGGCTACCAAACAGGCCCTAGCTTGTTCGGAGGGTGCTAGTAGGCAAGTCTGATAACCCACAAGTATAGGGGATCACAATAGTTCTCGAGGGTAGAGTATTCAATCCAAATTTATCGATTCGACACAAGGGGAGCCAAAGAATATTCTCAAGTATTAGTAGCTGAGTTGTGAATTCAAGCACACCCGGAAGACTTAATATATGCAGCAAAGTTTTTAGTAGCAAAGTAGTATGGAAGTAATGGTAACGGTGGCAAAAGTAACATAAGCAGTTGTGTGTAGTGATGGTAACATCAGTAGCAATGAAAGTAACTCAGCAAAGATCAATATGAAATGAACTCGTAGGCAATGGATCGGTGATGATATGTATTGGATGATATTCATCATGTAGCAGTTATAACCTAGGGTGACACAGAACTAGCTCCAATTCATCAATATAATGTAGGCATGTATTTCATATATAGTCATATGTGCTTATGGAAAAGAACTTGCAGACATCTTTTGTCCTACCCTCCCGTGGCAGCAGGGTCCTAATGGTAACTAAGGGATATTGAGGCCTCCTTTTAATAGAGAACTGGAACACAACATTAGCACTTAGTGAATACATGAACTCCTCAAACTACGGTAATCACCAGAAAGAATCCCAATTATTGTCACCTTGGGGTATGCGGATCATAACTCGTAATAGGTGTCTACAACTTGCAAGATCGGATCAAGAACACAAATATATTCATAGAAATATAAAGGGTTCATATCTGAATTCATGGCACTCGGGCCCTAGTGACAAGCATTAAGCATAACAAAGTCATAGCAACATTAATCTCAGAACATACTTGTCACGCCCAATATGCGACCCTATCCAAAAGGAACTCGAAGGTCCCACCAAGGATAGACCCGCATATTGAAACGCTTTTGCAAGGTGGATATCATTACATCAACATTACATAATAGATGGGGATACATACATAAGGCACAAATGCCACAAGAATACATCAACATCAAATACAAGATCAACATCCGACTACGGATGAAACATAAACAGAAGCTCAAACGACATCCACCCTGCTAGCCCAGGCTGCCGACCTGGAACCTATCCCCTGATCGAAGAAGCAGAAGAAGAACTCAAGACAAGCAAGCATCGCTCTCGCGTCATGGTCATCGCGAAACCTGTACCTGCAACTGGTGGTGTAGTAATCTGTGAGCCACGAGGACTCAGCAATCCCATTACCATGGGTATCAAGACTAGCAAAGCTTAAAGGGAAAGGAAGGGGTAAAGTGGTGAGGTTGCAGCAGCGGCTAAGCATATATGGTGGCTAACATACGCAAATGAGAGCGAGAAGAGAAACAAAGGAACGGTCGTCAACTAGTAATGATCAAGAAGTGATCCTGAACTCCTACTTACGTCAGACATAACCCAGAAACCGTGTTCTCCTCTCGATCAACCCGAAAAGGACACTCACAGTTACGCTTTACGGTTGGTGTATTTTAGAAGAGTTTGCTTCAAGTTTACTACAACCGGATATTAACAAATTCCCATCTGCCACATAACGCGGGCACGGCTCTCGAAAGTTTATACCTGCGGGGTGTCCCAACTTAGCCCATGATAAGCTCGCGATCAACGAAGGATATTCCTTCTCCTCGGGAAGACCCGATCAGTCTCGAATCCCGCTACAAGACATTTCGACAGCACTAAAACAAGACCAGCAAAGCCGCCCGAATGTGCCGACAAATCCTGATAGGAGCTGCACATATCTCGTTCTCGTGGTACACGGATTGTCCAAACTTCCGTAGGCGAACCCGAGTTGCCCTGGTAGCACCGCGGTCGACGGTTTGGACCAGCACTCACGACGAGCACCGGCCGGGGGTAAAATAAGATGACCCTCGAGCGCGACTCCCAAGGGAAAAAGGGCTAGGTGAGGCAAATGTAAAACCAAGGTTGGGCCTTCTGGAAAAGTCTTATTCAAAGCGAACTGTCAAGGGGTCCCATAAATCACCCGACCGCGTTAGGGACGCAAAATCCGGGAACATAATACCGATATGACGGAAACTAGGGCGGTAAGAGTGGAACAAAACACCAGGCATAAGGCCGAGCCTTCCACCCTTTACCAAGTATATAGATGCATTAATAATATAAGATATATTGTGATATCCCAACAAGTAAACATGTTCCAACAAGGAAAAACATCTCCATGTTCCAACAAGGAACAAACTTCATCTTCACCTGCAACTAACAATGCTATAAGAGGGGCTGAGCAAAGCGGTAACATAGCCAAACAATGGTTTGCATAGGAAAGGTGTCAAAGGTTAGAGGCTGACATGGCAATTTGGGATGGCTTGATAAACAGGTAATAGGTAGCGCAGCATAGCGATAGAACGAAGCAACTAGCATAGCAATGATAGTAGTGAGATCCAGGGTAGCGGTCATCTTGCCTGAAATCCCGCAAGGAAGAAGAACGAGTCCATGAAGAAGATGAACGGATGAAGCCGAACCAAGCGTAGACGAACGAATCCTCACGATCGCAATGAAACAGGAACTAACAAGAAGAAGCACACAACATAGTAAACACACCACACATGAACAAGACATGATGCACAACAATCATGATGCATGACAAGGCTACATGAGGCTACTCATGGAAAGAGAAGATGCAAACAAGAGCAACACATCAAAGCAAGTTTAAATGAGGCCAGAAACAACATATAACAATTCCGGTAAGTCCTCATATGCAAATTTCGAAATTGGTCCTGATCTGAATAAACCTTATGTTCAAGTTGTTAAACAGCAAGTTAAGATGCACCACGATGATCTACACGAAATTCTAGTCAAGTTACATATAAAGTTCATTAAATTCGGAGCTATGGTCTAGAAGATATGAGCAAAACAAGATAAGCATGGCATTGATGCAAAATGCATACAAACATCAGGAAAACACCTCGAATCAAGGATGCAAGATAATATGAAACTACATGCAAAATCAAGCAAGTTTCATATAGAGCACACTCAAAACAGAGCAACGGTTCAACACATACACCCTATACAAGTTAAAAGGAGAAGCTGTCCAAAACAACAACTAGGCATATTGCAAGCATCAAAACAACAAGCTACAGCACCTTAACATAAAAAAAGGCATGAGCATGATGTACAGGTAAAGCATGACAAAACATGAACACTGAGCTATCTCCAGAAATCACTAGAACATGCTCAAACACACATGGCAAGATTGCAAATAATAACAGTTTTAGACTTTGTAGAAAATAACATCAGGTTGCAATGGTTAGAGCTATCAAACAGCATGTTACAGGAACTTATCAAGTCAAACTAGAGCATGGAATGAATCTACTCAAAGCATAGAACAAAAGTCTCTTACAGACCATAAGCCAAAAAGGATCAGAAAATATGATGGCACCCATGTAAACATGGCAAGTTATATTACAGATTCATACATGGCAGGAACAACAATAAGTAGGCATGTTGGTGAGCTTGAACCACTCACCACAGAGCAATACATGGCATGGCAAGGCAACTCATAGTAAGAAGACATGGCATAGAAGCTATACATGGCAAGAACAACATCATAGCATACACGGATCAACTACAACAACCTTGGCAAAATTGAATAACATGTAAACAATCTGCCAGGAAACATTTTATAGCAAAAGTAGAGCTCGATTTACTCAAGCTATGGCACTCCATAATTGCAAACAAGGGCATGGATGGATAGAGAAAGACATGTATAACAAAACATCCTTACTGAAGTATCTCAAAATAAGCATGGATCTCTCGGTAGCATCAAGTAAACATGGCATAAAAATATCAGCATAACAGGGGCTGAAATCAGCAACATCATGAAGCCTAGTTTGCATGCTTGTGCTACTCACCACATAGATCACAAAAATATATGGCATACACCCCTGTAAAGATGGCATGGTATATTAAAAAACACATATAGGACTCAAGTTCATAGGGTGCACACATCAATCATGGAAAAAATGACAAAAGTGCATGTTCTGATAAGAATCTGAAACTAACATCACATAGCACTCTTGCAACGAAGATTCGGGCATCAAGATGAGCTCAAATGAAAATGATGAAATTAGATGAAATGATGTACTCGTCGAGGCGAACAATTTGACATATTATACGCACAAAACGAAGCAATATGCAGAGAGTTATGGCATGATGAAAATGCAACAAAATATTAGCAGATCGGGGACTTAGTGGATTTGGAGGGGGGAAAATCAACCTCAAGGCACGGAAATCGAAGCGGCGGCGGATCTCGCCGGATCCGCGGCGCCGGTGGCCGGAGAGGTGACGGGGAGGGCGCCGGCGAGGGGTTCACGGATCCGCCGGGCGCGGAGGGCGACGGCGGCGAGGGGCGGATCGGCCGGGCGGCGAGGGCGGATCCGGCGACGGGCGGCCGGGCGGGCGGGCGGCGGCGGCGGCGGCGCCAGCCGGGCGGCGGCGGTCGGGCGAGGCGGGCGGGCGCGCGGTCGCCTGGCGGAGGCGCCGGGCGGCGGGCGGCGGGCTAGGCGGCGGGAGGCGCGGGCGGCGGCGAGCGAGGCGGCGGCGACGGCTCGGCGCGGCGGGCAGCGGGCGTGGGGGGAGCGGGAGGCGGGCTGGAGGCGGCCCGGGCGGGCTCCCGTGGGCTGGCGGGCTTGCGGCGGAGAGAGGCGGCGGCGACACGTGGCGAGGCGGGATTGGTCGGGCGGCGGCTGGACGTCCGCGCCCGCCGGACGTGTCCGATGGCGGAGGCGATTTTAGGGTTTCGGGGATTGACTGCGATTTTTGGAGGGAGGTGTTTATATAGGTAGAGGGAGCTAGGAGAGTCCAAATGAGGTGCGGTTTTCGCCCACACGATCGTGATCGAACGACCGAGAGCATGGAGGGGAGTTAGGTGGGTTTTGGGCCACTTTGAAGGGGGTGTTGGGCTGCAAAGAGAAGGAGGCTTTTACGGTTACCCGGTTAACCGTTGGAGTATCAAACGACCTCCAAATGATCCGAAACTTGACATGCGGTCTACCGGTGCTATACCAAGGCCGCTTGGCAAACCTCGGTCCATTCCGAGACCGTTTAACACCCGCATACCTAAAAGAGGTAAAAGGCGGCCGGAGACATAGGAGTGTCGGATTGCAAAACGGACAACGGGGAAAATGCTCGGATGCATGAGACGAACACGTATGCAAAATGAAATGCACATGATGACATGATATGAAATGCAGATGATGAAATGGCAAAGTGCAACACGCAAGCACATGACATGGCAACGACGGCGAATAACTGGCAGACACCTGGCGCATCGAATCCATCACCATCACCGATTACATGATAAATCTTATCATGTAATCAGATACTAGGGATCAAACCCTAACAAAACTAACTCGATTACATGATAAATCTTATCGAACCCATCACCGTCCAGTGAGCCTATGAAGGAATTACTCACTCCCGGCGGTGAGCATCATGGAATTGGCTATGGAGGAAGGTTGACGATGATAATGATGTCGACGGATTCCTCTCTCCGGAGCCCAAAACAGACTCCAGATCAGCCCTCCTGAGGAAGAGCGGGAGGCGGCGGCGGCTCCGTAAAACATGATGAATCCTTCTCTTTGATTTTTTTTCTCCCCAAAAGTGAATATATAGCGTTGGAATTAGGGTCGGAGGAGTTCCAGAGGGCCCACAAGCCACCTAGGCGCCCCCTAGGCTTGTGGCCAACGGGTGGACCCCCTCTGGTTTATTCTTGCACCATTATTGTTTATTAATTCCAAAAATATTCTCCGTAAATTTTCAGGTCAATCCGAAAACTTTTATTTCTTCACAAAAATAACACCATGGCAATTCTGCTGAAAACAGCGCCAGTCCGGGTTAGTACCATTCAAATCATGCAAATTAGAGTCCAAAACATGGGCAAAAGAGTTTGGAAAAGTAGATACAACGGAAACAAGAGGGATATGGATGTTTGGAGAAGTTATTCTTCAGCATATACCGACAAGAGAGCGACATATTGATGTGTAAAGGCTACAAGCTACATAATCGATCTATATGCTAGTGCAACACCATTAGAATAGTTGGATATTTGATCCTAAATGCTAAGGCCTAAAGTCTAAACCCTAAACATTGATCTTCTATCCTAAATACAGTAGCTAACCATACAAACATACATTAACTGAGAGTGGCGTTTTTGCTCCTAGGTGCGTATGCACCCATTGTCGAAATACACATTTCGGAAAGTTGAAAAATTCGGAACAAAAATCTCGCGTGTATATCCAGACATTTAATGTGCGTTCACAAGGTTTCGGTGAAAAACGAAGTTTTTTGTGGCTTGTGTAAAAAAGATAAAGAAATGCCTCGTAAATAGTTAGAATGAAGCATCAGAAATTGTCTTTTTTACACAAGCCACAAAAAACGTCGTTTTTCACTGCAACCTTGTGCACGCACATAAAATGTCCGGATATATACGCGGGATTTTTGTTCTGAATTTTTTAACTTTTCAAAATGTGTATTTCGACAATGGATGCATATGCACCTAGGAGCCAAAGGCAATTACCGACATTAACTTTCATGAACTAGCCCTACAAAATCCATTGGTGTGAAGGTCGGTAACACTTAAGAGCAGTGGCGGAGCTACTCTCAAAAGCATGGGCAGGCCAGTTTGAAGAGAAGCCCTATAATTTTAATAATTATGAGCGACATTTCCCCTTAACCCAACCGGTTGCATGAAAACTTGGGAGGGCCATGGCCCTTTTTGCTACAACGTAGCTCCGCCTGTGCTTAGGAGCGCACCGTGCTGGAGATCTGGGATGAAGTAGTCGTAAGGGGTCCTCCCATGTGATTTACTTCCACCGTTAGGCGTCGACATTCTCCTCTCGGTAGCCGCCAACCCCTCCCAGCCAAGCCACCTCGATTGACGATGTAGGCCACCGGATTTGCGATGACACTGACCCTAGTTCTCATGAAGCAGGTTAAATCCATTGGGTTGCCGCCACTATGGAATGCCTCTAATTCCCGCTTATGTACTAGTGATAATCCATATCAAGCTTTATTTTTCTAGTATTGTTTTCACATATTATTTGTACATGCATATTTATTTTCTACATTAAATGCCATTTTAATTGCATGTTCATTTAATATTGTTGTTTATTCTACATTCATTCTCTTCGTTAACTTTGAAGATTTACATCGCGAGTGAGCCTTGGATTTAGTGTAAGTTTAGGGCACCCACAATGCATTATATGTTAGGGCACTTCGAATCCATTATATCTTAATCCATATCATATGCATTTAATATGTATTTAGATATACCTCCTCTAATGAATCAAATCTTATTGTTGTATCTATAAGACCTCTTATTTCATTTGTTTTGTGTGAGAAAATGTATGAGTTGTCTTGGTTTTGGTATTAAGAGCTATATCGAGGATAAGAAAATGTAAATCTCTCTTCCCTCATTAAATAAGGTGCCATATCTGCTTAGGTACCATGATTAAGATAGAGTCCAAGGTGGAGCACTGTGACTGCCCGTAGTAAAGTACATTGCATTCTCTCATGTTTTTCATGTTCTCCAGGTAATTAATAAGACAATAGGAAGAAAATATAGTTGTGTTCAACATGCCCTCTCTAAGAGTAACCTAAAGCAGTGCATATGCCATTCTAGGTTACCATGAACTACTCATTTGTTGTAGTACTTTATTTGCATGTCTCATGTTTTTATAATAATGAGTGGAAGGTGAATTTGTTTTAGTATTTCATATTATGTATGTGCGTGCATGGAAAGTCAATCTGATACTCGATTTATATGTTGCCGCTTAGAATATGACCTACTATTATAGCATCATAACTCTTATATTGTTTGCTCAAGGACAAAAAAAATATCATATGTTTTTCTACAAGGTCATCAAAAAGGTCCCATTGTCATTTATCGTCTCTATTCAAACCCATATTCAAGACCGTTGAGGCCCAAACTCAATCCTCCTTTTAAGCCCATCATACGCAAGATAAAACATATATTCCCCAATTCTCCTCTGCGATAACTGGCAACTCTCTTCAATTAGTGACCAATATTGCACTGTCCACTAAAAGAAAAACTAATATCACACCATTCGTTGCTGAGTGGTTAAAATTACCCTTATGACTAAATCATTTGGCTGTAGATTTATTTTTTACATTTCATACAACAAATTTAAGAAAATGTTGGAAATATGAGCAAATTACTACGAGATTTAATTCGAATAAACAGAAGATAAATCATGACTACAGTAGCAGAGATTGTGCTAATCATGCGAACTAGCATAGCAGATGGACAGATCACATCTAGGGCACATACTAGAAATATGAATTCTACCACGATCTCGAACAGGAAAGATAGAATCACATACGGTGCAGCGGGAGCAGCACCGCCGGTGTTGACGTTGTCGCCCATGTCGTCGAAGAAGAAGTCGTCGTTCGCGAAGTCGTCGCTGCCAGCAGTCGCGCGAGTGCGCTCCCCAAAAACCTGATCGCCCCTCTCCCGTACAGGATCACGAGAGGCGGGGTTCCGGAGGCCTGCTGTCCCTTCTCCTGGTGCACGCCAAAAAGAGGGATGGAGAAGACTTGCTTGGCGGCGCAATGATCTGAAACGGTTCAGTAATTAACGCGTCCTCGGCTCGGCTCAATCCCGCAACTCGCGGCGCGGCGCGGAGGAGGACCGCGCGTGTAGGTCTCCTCTTCTCATGCTTATACAAGTGGTAGAAGAGCTCACCTTATAAAGAGGTGCAACTTTCTCTTAACTTATGAGGTGAAACTAAACTTTAGCCTCACTCACTCCACTCACATGTGTGCATGAATGGGTCAAAAAAATTTCAGAATTTTAGCTGGGCTTTGGGCCAAAAGCCCACTAGCAAATTCCAACAGAAAACACATATCATCCTACCGAAACAATGGACGAACGCGGCAACCCACACCATAGTTACATATACATCCGGCGACATACCCATCAAAGCAAAGCAACTAATCACAGACACACGTACACGGTACACGGTACACCCACACTCACACACACTCAACCATGCACGCAAGTGCTGCATAGCCTGCATGCACGATCTAGCTAGATCCATTGGCATGCTGGTACGTACGTACATATATATACGGCACCGGCGGCCCGGCCGGTGGCTATCCGTCTTGCTCGTTGGCGAGCATCTCGCGGTGGACCTTGTCGATGAACTCGGAGGCCTTCCGGTCGATGTCCCGTTCGGCGTACCAGTGCCGGGCATAGTCGTCGTCGTCGCTCGGCCGCACCCTGTGAATGTGTTGGTACCTCTGCTGCGGTGCTGCCGCCGGATGCTGCTGCTGCCGCCTCGCCGTCGTGGCCTCTTCCTCCTCCTGTCTCCTGGTCTTGAACCCGAACAGGGACGCAAGCGCCGCCCTCTTCTTCCCACTCCCCATCGGAAAAATCTCTATTGATCTAGCTAAGCTTAGCTCCGTTGCAGAATGTGCAATGGTAGTTTTGCTTGGTTGGCTGCACGGAGATATGGTGTGTGTGTGTGTGTATGTGGGTATATATAGTGGCTAGATATGGCCTACCGCACGCGCGCGCGCATGCGCGCCTTGAGTATTTGATTAAGGCAACAATTGCCGCAGTCGTGTGGATGGTTAGGCGAATGATTTGAATGATTAGAGGTTCTCCGTGGTGCTTTTTGACTGGCCACTCCTCGACCGGGCCGTGTCATCGATCGTCATTTGTTTAGTGAATCCACGGTGATTAGTATTGACAAGCAAGTGAGCAGATGGACACTGGAGCAAGCAACAGGAATTAAGAGGACGACAAAAAAGGTGAGTGCTGTTGTGTGTTGACCCGGTCGATGATATATACTGCACCAATCAATCTATTTGAAAGAAGAACTGGGAACCAACGAAATCATATCGCACGTGCATGCAGCATGCATGTATGTTCAGTGACACGTAACGGCTGAGCGCACAGAGGTGCACGCTGCACACGTTGCGGTCGACACGTACGTACGGTATGAATGCATGCATGGAAAGGCCGAGTTGGGCAGAGCAACCGTAAGCTGAAACAGAAACGAATAGAGACGATGGATATGGCCAGGGTTCTGAATTGTCAAATCTACGATATTCTTGCGTACAATCAACTGTACAGGAGTTGAAATGTACGTATTCGACGTCAATTCCTAAGAACAGGGCCTAAATGAGACGCCGCAAGGACAAAATGATTCAGGGACCAATTGTAATAGCAACATCTTGTCCATCCAAGCCTAAAATCAACAGTGCGTAGAGAAAAGCATCAAGCAATGTTCAAGTGTCATGTTTTTCGTTGGATTCCCGGACGACCGGTTGGCTGCGTGCATGACTGCGTCGCGGCCCAAAATTTCTAAAAGGTGCACACAGGGCCAACAAGGCCTCTTCATAACCTGGTGGCTTGGTGCTCGTAGTAGTATCACAAATCTGCTAGTACTTCATATTATTTGTCGCTGACTTTATAGAGCATACAACAAATTAACTAAGCAGTCTATTACTGCTGGCAAGCTCTGCGCAGTGCCAACAGTCATCGTTGGGTTGGTACTGAAGACTGGAGTGCGCTCATGAGTTGGCAGAAAGGAGCGAGATCAGTCTGCAGTTTGTTCAGTTTTAGTACAACCGAATAAATGCCTAACTGCACACACACGTTGCTTCTTGTTTCAGATGATCACTTTACTGGCTAGAGTAGATTATCATTATTAGCCTATGTTTGCTGTGTTTCGCCCAATCAATTTGTACCGCCATTTGCCTGCAGCAGGTCTCATTTCTCCTGGTAACACAGCTTCTACCTAGCGAGAGACAACCTCGATCAAAATTTTCTTTTGGCTCCTTCTGCAACAGACTCAACACAAGGAGATGGAAAAAATTTCCATCTTCAAGATTATGCTTGCACTCTCTGCGCAGAGACTACTGAAGAAACCCACCATCTGGGTCTTTTTTGGACTGTACTTTTGCTCAAGAATGTTGCCATGTTGGGGCAGTGTCAAAAAAACTCTTATATTATGGGACGGAGAGAGTATCAGATATGAAGAGAACTTTCTCCTTTTTACATCGGGTTCAGTTAGCTAGAGATGGCGTTCAACAGACTTTTGGATGGTGGTTATCATTTATGCATGCTGGAACCTGTGGAAGCAAAGGAATAACAAAGTTTTTCGTAACACCATGCCAACACTTCAGAACTGGCGCAATAACCTCAGATAAGATCTTATCCTTTTCTTTTTTTCGCGAACAGAGAAGATCTTATCCTTGTCAACCAATAGAATCAAGCAGAAGCACATGGCTAGCATATGAACACTTGGATTTAGCAGCATCTCTAATTCTTAGATACTAGCTCTACTCTCCCACTTCCCCTGCACATACTCACTTCTTCGGTTCTGTCCCTTCTCCTGCTCTCTGATTAGTGACTTATGTACATAAACCTTTTGATTACTTCTACATTATAAAATCACCCTAGGATCTTTTCTTGCTGTTTTGGAGTCAAAAAAAAAAACCTCGATTGGTAGCTAACCGCTATTTTTTACCGGACGCTAGTCTTTTTTTTTCATCATTAAGTGTGTCTTCAAAGATCATTAGTAAGTGTGCGGTACTACGAAGAAACAATATATCAATGATAAGTATCATATAATAAAAATTATCAAATATCATATTTCACCCCCTCTCCATTTCTCTTTGCCTCGATGATCTAATATTTTTCTCCCCCTCTTTACCCCCCTCTCCCCTTTTCTCTCTATGAACCTTTCCTCTCCTGGCATGTCTCTCGGCACCATTGTCGCCCCGCTATGCTTTTTCTCGCATTCACAGATTTCTCACTCCCTCTCCCGGCTTTCCCAATTGTTCCACGCATTCATGTTGAAATATATTGTCTGCCCCTCTCTATAAGTTCAGACTTTCGAAGTAACTAGCTGGAGCAATATGGTATTGATGCGGCTTGAACTACGTCGGTATTTCCCCAAAGAGGAAGGGATGATGCAACACAGCTACGGTGGGTATTTCATTCAGTGATGAGACTAAGGTTATCTAACCAGTAGGAGAACTACGCAGCACTATGTAAACGGTACCTGCACACAAAGAACAAATACTTGCAACCCGACGCGTAAGAGGGGTTGTCAATCCCTCCTGGGGAAAAGATAGATTTGTTTTGTAGTAGATTGGATAAATAGATCTCGCAATAAGGCAAAATAAAATAACTAAAGGAAAAGTACATCAAGGTATTTTTGGGTTATTGGAATAATAGATCTGGAAATAAAAGCGAATAAAAATAGATCTCGAAGGCAAATATGATAAAGAATAGACCCGGGGGCCGTAGATTTCACTAGTGGCTTCTCTCGAGAAAAATAGCATACGGTGGGTAGACAGTTGGGCAATTGATAGAACTTCAAATAATTATGACGATATCCAGGCAATGATCATTATATAGGCATCACGTCCAAGATTAGTAGACCGACTCCTACATGCATGTACTACTATTACTCCACACATCAACCGCTATCTAGCATGCATCTAGTGTATTAAGTTCATGGAGGAACAGAGTAATGCAATAAGAACGATGACATGATGTAGACAAGATCTATTCATGTAGGAATAGACCCCATCTTGTTATCCTTAATAGCAACAATACATACGTGTCATGTACGCTTCTGTCACTAGGATTGAGCACCGTAAGATCGAACCCATCACAAAGCACCTCTTCCCATGGCAAGAAAAACCGATCTAGTTGGCCTAACTAAATCAAAGATTAGAAGAAGAAATATGAGGCTATAAGTAATCATGCATATAAGAGATAAAAACTCAAATAACTTTCATGGATAAAATAGATCTGATCATAAACTCAGAGTCCATCGGATCCCAACAAACACACCATAAAAAGAATTACATCAAATAGATCTCCAAGAGACCATTGTATTGAGAATCAAAGAGAGAGAGAGAGAGAGAGAGAGAGAGAGAGAGAGAGAGAGGGAGAGGAAGCCGTCTAGCTACTAACTATGGACCCGAAGGTCTACAATGAACTACTCACGCATCATCAGAGAGGCACCAATGAGGATGATGAACCCCTCCGTGATGGTGTCTAGATTGGATCTGGTGTTTCTAGAACTTGCGGCGGCTGGAATTGTGTTTCGTCGACTCCCGTAGGGTTTTTGGATTTTCAGGGTATTTATAGAGCAAAGAGGCGGTGCGGGAGGCGGCCGAGGTGGGCACAACCCACCAGGGCGTGCCTGGGCCCCCAGGCGCGCCCAGGTGGGTTGTGCTCCCCTCGGAGCCCCCTCTGGTACTTCTTTGGCCCAACAGGTGTCTTCTGGTCTAGAAAAAATCTCCAAAAATTTTCGCTGCGTTTGGACTCCGTTTGGTATTGATTTTCTGTGAAGTAAAAAACAAGCAAAAGCAGCAACTGGCATTGGACACTATGTCGATAAGTTAGTCCCAAAATATGATATGAAGTTGCTATAAAATGATTGTAAAACATTCAAGATTGATAATATAACAGCATGGAACAATAACAAATTATAGATACGTTGGAGACGTATCAGGTATCAGAGTCGAGAGGTATCAAGTTCAAGACCCCCTTCCAATGTGCTATTAGATAAAAATATTTGTGGCTTCACTTTAGACAAATCTTATGAAGCTTGACTTCAAACAAATCTTATATGCGAACTAAAAAGGACCGGAGGGAGTAATATGCATGGGAAAGTGTCCACCTCAACATGCAACCATGCATAAGAAAAAGACCATCTCAACATGCAAACATGCATGAGAATTTCCATTCTACTAGAACTTTATATACATGTTCAGTGAATTAATTTCATAATTTGACGCTCTAGTTCAAAATAAAATACTCCCTCTGTATATGAAAAGAAGGACTATAAAATTGACTAGAGTCTAATGGTGCATAGTTTGACCATGTTTGTCAAAAAACCATCAAGAACTACAAAACTACCAGGTTTATTTGAGCTAGCTAAATGTCGAGCAAGCGCTGGTGCATGCATTGTTGTGGAGTTGGTGTGTGCCCCCCCCCCCCCCCACACACACACACACAATTCCGGCAAGCTCTAGTCATGTATTGTGCATGCCACTCAGAGTAATAAGTTAATGATAAAATAAAACAATAGGTCATTGGAAACTCTGACACAATGAAGCCCAACTGGCCATGCGATGGTAATAGAATTTTCAAAATCCTTTCTGCATCCAACGAACAATAATTTTTCCCTATTGAATTGTATATCCCATCCCCTGAAATTGGATCAACCAGGTCATGCACCATTTCAAGGAGACATTGGTCCCGGGGGTAATAACCTTTCTATGTGCTAGAGGGAATCCAGTGATCATCCTGAATGTTAATAGTTAGACCATTTCCTGGTTGCCAAATTGCTTCACTCTTAAAAGATTTTAACTCGTGCCATTATACTTTGCCAAGTAAATGAAGATCCTATTTTTAGCACTGCATTGAGCAAATCAGGGTCGCTTAGGAGGCATCAACATTTCTTTGCCAACAGCCGGGTTTGAAAATAATGCAAATCATGAAATCACATTCCTCCTTCTCACTTTGGTATGCACATCTTCCACCATGCTTTGCAGTGAGTTTTCCTTTCGTTTTGGTACCACCCCACCAATATGTGGCAATAGTATCACAACTACCTTTTCAAATATTTTTGGAATATTGAAAACTAACATATCATGCGTTGGAATTATGATGTTGGGCAATTGAATTCAATAAAATTGTGTTAAAATGTGGTGAATTTATTAGAAATGTCTGTACAAACATGTGGAAGAAATAGCAAAAGAAATATTTAGTAGATTGAGTTTTGAGGAAAGGGCTAGCTACACAAAAGTTTAGTCCCTCAAAATTTAGGGATTAAAGTATACGGGGTTTAGTAAATTAAAGAATAAGGAAGCGGTAGACATGCTCCTAGGCTAGGGGCATTGTCCCACGCTACCTATTGCACCTCATCGCAATATTTATTTGCTATATATTATAATCATCATTTGTGTTATATAATAATGTCACCACATCACGCTCAAAATGCTATGATGTGGTCTCTGGTTCCACGTCCTGACGGCACGGGCGTCATGTGAACTGTAAGTGGATTTTCAAAGTCAAGCATCATCCTCATGGCTCCCTTGACAAGTATAAAGCTCTCCTTGTTGCTCGCAGGTTTACGCAGCGGTATGGTACCAGACTACCTTGACACGTTTAGTCTGGTGGTCAAGCTAGCCACAGTTCCTCTTGTGCTCTTGCTTGCTATGTTTCAGGGTTGGTTTCTTGGGTTGATTGATACCATCACTACTTTCCAATGAATGTATTTTTTACACCCATTCCATCATTGTTTAAACCGAATAATCCTAGATATTCCAAGAAAATCATTTTGATTTTTATCACTAAAGACTGATAAATGCAAAAGATAAAAAATCGCTTTGTGTAATTTGTTTCCATGGGAAATGGACCATAAAACAGAAGGAAATGAAGTTACATTGAAATATAAAGTGTGCATATCAAGTAAGGTCATCCCGACGTGTCACAAAAGATCCAAAGGAGAAACGTCGTTCGGTACGAGCGCCCACTCGACCAGCGGTCGTATCGCCTACCAGCAGCTCCGTGACGTCATCCCTGACACACTTTATAAAATGAGCGAGGTCCCATTCGCAACAGAACAATCGGCAGCACCGTGAAAATCAGAACAGGTTCACCACCACAATTCCCAATAACCCTAGCCGCCATCTCCATCTCTATAGTCACTAGATGACCCGTTGCGCAATTGGCACAAAGGCAAGAGCAACCAAGCATTTAAGAATATTTCGAAACCAATTAGAGCATAAGGAAATAGATACGAAGGTACAATGTTGATACATAGCATCCTAAAAAGTTTATGATAGCTTATAGCAATCAAAATACATAGGTAAAGATGCATCATAAACAATTATAGGTATGAAGTGGTGAACATCAGGTATGCTGCATGTGCCATCGGTATGGAAAATGACTTTGTCGTCTAAGCAGCTCTTCATAGTGGCTGTCATTGCCTAAAGCAAAAATGTCTTCCATATCATCGTCCAGCCCCTAATAGTACTTGTTTGTTTTCTGTTGAATGTTTTCTGATTGTAAAGATGTATTGTTAAGACAACATTGTAAAGTGTAGTGTATGATTCTATATGCATCTGTATGTCTTATCAATTTCTGGTGAGATACACAATGTTGATAGTAACTGAATGATTGTGTGCTAGTTAGCTAATCCTAAAGCTGTCAGAAGGTGATAAAAGAATCGAGAATAGTAGGGGTTTGAGCTTGCCTAAACTGTAGATTATACATGCTTGTACTATTTCTCAGGCACCAAGAAAACAGGGGATCAAGAAGTATGACTATGTACCAAGTGATTAGTTAGGTGTTTATTAGGAAGCATACACACTCTGAGCAGAGAAGAAACAGCTAAATTGAATAGCATGGAATCATTAGTAAAAACAACTAACCCCAATTTTCCTATATATTAGTTACCTGGTAAACAAAGCAGTGTCTCTCTCTAATTGTTATAGATGAGTAAGTCAGATTCCTATACAAATGAGTCAAACATAGCATACAAACAACTCAATAAAGCATAAAGCAGGCTGAGAAACAATCTATATAGATAGATTCCTAAATATCATAGATGACAGGAGAAAATAAGTGTTGGAATTTCTCAATTATCATAAGGGAGACAAATCAGTCCCCTTTCCAAGTTTTCACATCACAGACCCACATAATTTTCTAGCAAGAACATGTCACAAGACATTGGGACGTATATCTATTTCAGTAGGAAGCAAGGCTCAATGCTCACACAAGGTAACACTTCATATCATGGTGGTAAAAGCGCTGCTTATTTTTCTTGCCTGGCTCGAGCACATAGATTCTATGGAATTAATTCAATAGGCAAACTTCATACATCTCAAGTCATGATATTAGTCACCAAATTAAGTTCTACTTTAGCCATGGCTACAGCTGCAAGACACTCAAGTGCTCGTAACAGAGAAGAGCATATGTACATGTCAAGTTATGATATTTTTCATGTAATAAACACTATTAGATTAACATTGTACGGAGTATGTGTGTGCATGCACACGACACAACAATAATAGATTGTGCTCTTCCGCACGACTACCTTTTCACATGGTAATAATAACTTAGGATGGATAATATCTTACAGAATGATTTCCTGACATGTTACCTTTTTGTGATGCGCTGGTCTTGGTCCCCCAGGAGGCGTAGATGGCTGCTCTATTTTTTTGTTTGGCTGCCAAAACAATAGTATCAGGGGAAAATAAGACAACACTGAATTTCGAATATACAATCTACAAATCATAACAGCGGTGATAAGAATGACAACCCATCTGCACATATATATGATCCCAAATTATAAACCTACATCATACTAAAGGAAGCATAGGCGTCAACACAGTGCCCTAACCTAAATTGTACCAAAAAGAAGCTATTATGAAGTGCAAACAATTATACAAAAAAACTCTCTATTTCCTTAGCTGCTCCAGCAGGCCTATTTGCATCTGTAATCAATACAGGAGATGCATATACATACCAATCCTAGTTACTTTTTTGTGTGTACCAATAACGACTAGAAAACACAACAGCACAACACTTCAGAATTCATATACAAAATTCCCATTGCTCTGCTTTCATTTCAAGTTCAGTGACAAGATGATGGCTACCTACCTGTCATGATGTACTCCGTGGCGGCATAGCCATAGGTTCTTACGATGCAGGTCAATATGTGTGACTCGTCACTGACCGGTCCAGTCTTTCGCTAGGCTGAAGTCAGAGAACTTCGCATTGTACTCCTCATTATGAACGTTGCTAGAGGGATTAAAGAAGAGAAATGCAAGCAAGAAGTATTAGTTTCGTGTCACCAGTCATGAAAAATGATAGGTGTTCATTTTGCTTTGTGAACCATTTATGTGAATCATTCTACTGTTTTCCATGTATAAGGAGTCTTGAATTTGTGCGGATGAAAGCAAACATCAAGGCGATCAAACACGGTATATATACCTAATCGGGCTATATGTTGGATTTCTCGAAATCCCTGTAGATCTCAGCTTCGTGCAGGAAGGCAATCCCCCTTGCAGCCCCGAGTGTGGCCGACCATGGCAGTGACAGCATTACCCCTGTATTTGCAAATCCAAGTACTTGAACAAATCTACATAATGTGGTATTTGATACCATGTGAATAAAATAATAGTGCATACTCGACCACACTGGTCATGCAGTTATGAAGAAATACATCAAAAAGTTTGACTGGACTTAAAAAATCACTGAGTAAATATACAAAATTGCACAAATTTATTACTCAGTGATTTGGAACCAAATTCACGGTAGATCCAAAGCTCGCATAATTGAATGATAGAATGGTTCATGTGAATTAAACCGGTCGGTGACATAATCAAAAGATAATCTTTAGCAAAACAAGCAGCAATGTAAAGAATAGGCGCCTTACTCGAAAACAGATGCAATTACACACTCAATAGGGACATCAACTCTTAGACAAGAACCCAGTGATCATCTTTGGAACAATAACCGACCAACTTCACAAGATTTGGGTGTGAGAGCTGCCCAAGGAAAATGACCCCAGCCTGAAAACATAAACACACCAAAAATCAACTTCATATCTAATAACCAGTAAACCAAAGCATACCCAAAATACATATATCGCACAGAGAAATGGTAATCACCAGCCACTCCCTGTGGCCTTGGTAGCTGTTGTCTCCATCATGGACCTTTACCGCAAATCGCAGCGGCTCCTCGATCGCTAACCCTTCCCGAAGATCATTGGTGGCACACCCTTTGTAAACACTACCAAAGCCACCTCCCCCTAGCACCGAGTCCTGCCTGAAGTTCTTGGTGATCCTCCTGAGCTCCTCAAACGTGAATGCTATCAGAGGGTTCTTCCGAGCCAAATTGTTGCACAACACCTACATGTCATCTAGGTTGGGCGGCTGCATGCCATCGTCCTTCTCGGTTCCCTCTGATGGGCTCTGCAATTTTGGAGATTCCGCAAAAGATATAACGGAAAGTTGCAAATGGTTCAAAATGCTTTGCATAGATCACTGGAATTTTTATCACTGATTTGGTTGGAGAAAAATAACTTGAAAATAATGCATGATGAATGGATTGGATCAGACTGAAACCTATTTATGGATTGAGAATTAATTGCTCGAAGATGCCAGCGGTGAGCGGCAGCGGCCATGCGACGGAGATTGAGAAGAGGAGGAGAGAAACAAAGAGAAAGTGGAGATGCGCGGGGCTCAAGGACGTGAGCGGATTGGTAGAGTGTCACCGCCATTGCCTTTGCCTGCAAGTCGTCACCGCTGCCGGCACGGACGCAGGAGAGGAAGAGACGAGCGACGGCGACCATGCGCGGGGGGCAAAGGAGAGATGTGGAGGGGAGGAGGAAATCATTATATATAGCTAGAAAGCTAACAGTATTGGAGGATCAAAGAAATAACAGAAATTATTGCACTTCGTAGTCACTGAGTAGTGCTTGACTTTGTTGAACAGGAAGAAATCCTGTTAAAGTATGGATTCCCACAAAACCAGCAGTCCCTCTTCACTCGATTAGAAGGGACTAAATACTGAATCCCATTGACATGTAACATCTCACGCTTGACCACTTTACTGCCAATAAAGTTTATTGCTCAATAAATCATTTTATGACTTATAATTTGTACCGCAACACTAATTTTATCATAGAAAACACCGTCGTCCCAGATGGGAAAAAAGCAGGCAATAGCAAGCATATCCAAACCCAAAATGCAAAGAATCAGATTCGGTACAGATAGAAGGATACCTCTGGGGCCACGACGTCACAGATAGGAGGGTGCAGCTAGTGTAACCCGAGAAAAAAGGAAATCGCTGGCCTAGAGAAGAAAGAATGTTCAGGGAAAAAATATAAATTCTACTCACTGCAATGGAAAAGAAGGAAAGGATTTGTTGTAAATATGAGAAAATTACTATGAGATTTAATCCGAATAAACAGAAGATAAATCATGACTATAGTAGCAGAGATTGAACTAATCATGCGAACTAGCATAGTAGATGAACAGATCACATCTAGGGCACATACTAGAAACATGAATTCTACCACGATCTCGAACAGGAAAGATAGAATGACATACGGTGCAACGGGAGCAGCACCGGCGGCGTTGACGTTGTCGCCCACGTCGTCGAGGATGAGGTTGCCGAGGTCGAGGGAAAAGTCGTCGTTCCCGAAGTCGTCGCTGCCAGCAGTCGCGCGAGTGCGCTCCCCAAAAACCTGATCGCCCCTCTCCCATACAGGATCACGAGAGGCGGGATTCCGGAGGCCTGTTGTCCCTTCTCCCGGTGCACGCCGAAAGGAGGGATGGAGAAGACTTGCTTGGCGGCGCAATGATCTGGAACGGTGGTGAGAAACCATATGAAGCGGCGGCGGCTAGGGTAGACGTATGCCTGACTATATAGTGCGGGCCGGGTAGGTCGTGGGAGTAAACCCCACGTTCGAGTCGCCACGATCCAAAAGAATCGGAAATGGTTCTGTAATTAATGCATCTGTTAATTATTAATTAATGACTCATTGATTTTTCCCGAGCAGCAAAAATATAGACAATGTGCATAGCTCTGTCCTCGGCTCGGCTCAATCCACAACCCATGGCGCTGGCGCCAAGGCGGGCTGGCGTGATTGAGGCGAGCGAGGAGGAGGAGCGCGCATGTAGGTCTCCTCTTCTCATGCTCATACAAGTGGTAGGAGAGCTCACCTTATAAAGAGGTGCAACTCTCTCTCAACTTATGAGGTGGGACTAAACTTTAGCCTCACTCGCTCCACTCACATGTGTGCATGAATGGGCCAAGAGAATTTCAGAATTTTAGTTGGGCTTTGGGCCAAAAGCCCACTAGCAAATTCCAACAATCCCCCACAAAGTCTCATTGGCACATTTCACCATTTGGTTCCAAAATATTGTTTATATACCGGCGATTAGTGGAGACTGTGAAGTTGAACTTCCACTTAGAGATTTATGCTACACTAGATCACAACTTGAATAGTGGATTATGCCTTGAACTACAAGTTTTCCGCGGGACTAGTTTCACACAAATTCTTGACCGATACTGGATTGCCGCCAGGCTTCCCCGCGGGTGGAGCGTATACGTCGTACTCCAGGGCCTTTCATGAATTTATTAGAGAGCACCCACTTCTCACAGACTGCGACGTTAACAGTCAAATTCATATAGGTGTGTTCCTCAGGAGATGCTCTGCAAGACAACATCTCTGCTTACTCAAATAAGCCACTTGGAACACATTAAGATAGATATCAACCTGCCATGCAGATCAGGAGAGTATTGCATCTTTTCATGGAGTGGGATAATTAAAATAAGGATACTCTCCTCTTAGCTGGCCAACAGCTTGTCTCCCACTTCTACTTCACGGGATCTCCGATCACATAGAGTGGGTTACCACTATGGACAACTCATGCGGTGCGTTTCAAACCCATCTCCATCGATGCATTATCTATCACATTACGTGATAGACCCTTTGTGAAGGGATCTGCCAAGTTTTTTGATGTTTGGATATAATCCAACGTAATAACTCCAGAGTTCCTCAGTTTCCTGACAGATTTTAATCTCCTCTTCACATGCCTTGAGGACTTCATATTTTCCTTAGAACTGTTTATCTTGACGATCACAGTTTGATTATCATAGTTCATCAGGATAGGGGGTATTGGTTTTTAAACCATAGGTAAGTCCATCAATAGCTCATGAAGCCACTCGCTTCAACATGGCAAGTGTCTAATGCTTGTGAGTTCTGCTTCCGTAGTTGACCTCGTTAAGATGGTGCGCTTGCAATACTTCTAGGAAACAGCGCCACCACCAAGTGTAAAAACATAACCACTTGTGGTCTTAATCTCATCAGCATCAGATATCCAGTTCGAGTCACTATAACCCTCCAGTACCCTTGGATACCCGGTGTAGTGAATACCATAGCTCGCAGTGCCCTTCAAGTAGCGCATAACTCTCTCAAGCGCACGCCAATGATCATCTCCCGGTTTTAACACAAACCGACTCAGCTTGCTCACAGGAAAAGAGATGTCAGGCCTTGTGGCACTCGACAAATACATAAGCCAGCCAATAATCTGAGAATACCTCAGTTGATCTCTAGCAATCCGTCGATTCTTTCGAAGCAACACACTGTCAGCATATGGAGTTGGAGAAGGCGTGCAGTCGCTATACCTAAAACGACTAAAGACCTTTTCCACATAATGAGACTGAAGCAGTGTGATCCCACCATTCTCATCTCTCAACAGCTTGATGTTTAAGATAACATCAGCTACTCCTAGATCCTTCATCTCAAAACAGCGAGATAAGAAATCCTTAACCTCCTTGATTAAATCAAGTTTGGTTCCAAAGATCAATATGTCGTCGACATACAGACAAAGAATAACTCCTTCGCCCCCACCATGGCGATAGTACAAACACTTGTCACCATCATTTACTACAAAGCCGGCAGAAGTTAATGTTCTTTCGAACTTCTCATGCCACTCCTTAGGAGCTTGTTTAAGGCCATATAAAGACTTTAATAACTTGCACACGTTTCCTTCCTGACCAGGTACTACAAAACCATCTGGCTGATCCATGTAAATTTCCTCCTTCAACTCTCCATTGAGGAAAGCCGTCTTAACGTTCATTTGATGAACGAGAAGACCATGTGAGGCAGCCAGTGATAGTAGCACCCGAATTGTGGTCAGTCTAGCCATGGGTGAGTAAGTATCAAAGAAGTCTTCACCTTCTTTCTGGGTATAACCCTTAGTCACAAGCCGTGCCTTGTACTTTTCAATCGTACCATCAGGTCTAAGCTTCTTCTTGAACACCCACTTACATCCTACAGGTTTGCACCCATAAGGACGGTCAGTGATCTCCCAGGTTCTGTTAGCTAAGATGGAATCCATCTCACTACGAGCAGCTTCCTTCTAGTAGTCAGCATCAGGAGATGCATAGGCTTCTGAAATAGTCATGGGTGTGTCATCCACAAGGTACACAATGAAATCATCACTAAAGGACTTTGCAGTCCTTTGTCTCTTACTCCTTACAGGAGTTTCATTGTCACCATCAACAGGATTCTCAACGTGTTCCATCACAATGGTGGGTTCAGGAATTACAGTGAGTTCCTCACTAGATGAAGTAGGTATCTCCTGATTTGATGAACTTGACATATCCTTCATAGGAAATATGTCCTCAAAGAAAGTTGCATCATTAGACTCCATAATCGTACCAACATGCATGTCGGATACCTCAGATTTTACTATCAAAAATCTATAGCCAATGCTATGAAAAGCATAGCCCAGAAGAACACAATCCACGGTTTTTGGTCCAAGCTTGCGCTTCTTGGGAATTGGTATATTGACTTTCGCCAAACAACCCCAAGAACGTAGGTAAGAGATTTTCAACCTTTTCCTTTCCCATTCCTCAAATGGAGTGATGGTCTTATGCTTTGTGGGAACTCGGTTTAGGACATGACATGCGGTCATTAACGCCTCCCCCCACCATTCCTTGGAAAGACCCGATGTGTCTAACATGGCGTTAACCAAATCAGTTATAGTTCGGTTCTTTCTTTCGGCCACCCCATTAGACTGAGGTGAGTAGGGAGGCGTCCTCTCATGGATTATACCATGTTCCACACAAAACAGATCAAATTCATTGGAAAAATACTCTCCACCATGATCGGACCTAAGCCGTTTAATTTTTCGATCAAGTTGGTTCTCCGCCTCAGCTTTATAGTTTTTGAAGAAAGTTAAAGCCTCATCTTTTGATTTCAGAAGATACACATAACAATATCTAGTGGAGTCATCAATCAACGTCATGAAATATCTCTTTCCACCTTTTGTCAATACGCCATTCATCTCACAGAGATCAGAATGTATAAGCTCTAGTGGCGCCAAGTCTCTTGCCTCTGCAGTCTTATGGGACTTGCGAGGTTGTTTAGCTTGCACACATACTTGGCACTTAGACCTTTGATAGTAGAGATTTTTGGAATTAAATTCATATTGGCTAGCCGCGTCATGCAACCAAAGTTAATATGACAAAGTCGTGAATGCCAAATATCTGACTCATTATTGTGACAAACATTATTAATAACTTTAGTGCAAATATCTGAAAAAGATAGGCGGAACAAGCCTCCGCACTCATAGCCTTTTCCAACAAATTGTCCACACTTGGAAATTACAACTTTATTGGACTCGAAAACCAACTTAAAACCATCTCGACATAAACGGGAACCGCTAACGAGATTTTTATTGATGGACGGCACATGATGAACGTTCTTCAGACGCACGGTCTTGCCCGAAGTAAACTTCAGATCGACCGTACCGACACCTCGAACGATGGCATGTGACCCGTTCCCCATCAGCACGCGAGAAGTCCCTGTGACTTGGTAAGAAGAAAACATTGAGGCGTCAGCACAAACATGTACATTGGCACAGGTGTCAATTAACCAATCAGTAGATTGAAATACTGAAAGGATGGTAGGAAGAATACCGTACCCAGATTCCTTCATATCAGTATCACCGATGACAACATTAGCGGACTTGCCGCTCTTCTCATGTCCGTGTTCCTCAAAGCGGTTAGGACACTTCGGAGCCCAGTGATTAGGATCACTGCAGACATGGCAAAGTCCCTTCCCCTTCTTGTGAGAATTCTTCTTGAAGTTGGTAGAATGCGATGGCTTGTTCTTTGTATCAAACTTGCCTTTGCCCTGAGTTTTGTTCTTGTTGTTTTTGAACTTGTTGGGCTGGAAGTTCTTCTTCTGTACCATGTGGGCACTAGAAGCTCCCTCAGCAACTCAAGCACGTGTGTCGTTTTCTCTCACCTTCTCTTCAACATCAAGAGTACCAATGAGATCCGCAACGGAAAACTCTTGTCTCTTGTGTTTCAGGGAAGTAGCAAAATTGTTCCACGAAGGTGGAAGCTTGGCAATGATGCCTCCGGCAACAAATTTGTCCGGCAACACACACTTGAAGTACTCAAGTTCTTTATGAGCGATCAGATCTCATGAGCCTGTTGTACAACAGAGCGCTCATCAGTCATCTTGTAGTCATAGAATTGCTCCATGACGTACAACTCGCTGCCGGCGTCCGAGGCACCAAACTTGGCCTCGAGCGCAGCCCACATGTCCTTGCCGTTTTCAAACGACATATATGAGTCCACAATGGAGTCATCAAGAACACCCAGAAGAGCGCCTTTAAAGAGAGTATCGATCTTCTCAAAAGTTTCCAGCTGTGCCGGATTAAGATCGCCCTCAGGCTTGCCCTTGGTGGCGTCATAGCAGCCCATGGTATGAAACAAGTAGACTGCTCTCGTGCGCCACCTCTTATATTGCGCCCCCTTAAAGGCAGGTGGCTTCAGATGCGTAGCAAAACCACTCGGAGCAAATTGCCTACAATCAGGTTTTTGGAATGTTGTAAATATGAGCAAATTACTACGAGATTTAATCCGAATAAACAGAAGATAAATCATGACTACATTAGCAGAGATTGAACTAATCATGCGAACTAGCATAGTAGATGAACAGATCACATCTAGGGAAAATACTAGAAACATGAATTCTACCACGATCTCGAACAGGAAAGATAGAATCACATACGATGCAGCGGGAGCAGCACCGCCGGCGTTGACGTTGTCGCCCAAGTCGTCGAGGATGAGGTTGCCGAGGTCGGGGAAGAAGTCGTCGTTCGCGAAGTCGTCGCTGCCAGCAGTCGCGCGAGTGCGCTCCCCGAAAACCTGATCGCCCCTCTCCCGTACAGGATCACGAGAGGCGGGGTTCCGGAGGCCTGCTGTCCCTTCTCCCAGTGCATGCCGAAAGGAGGGATGGAGAAGACTTGCTTGGCGGTGCAATGATCTGGATGTTGGGGAACGTAGTAATTTCAAAAAAATTTCTACGCACACGCAAGATCATGGTGATGCATAGCAACGAGAGGGGAGAGTGTTGTCCATGTACCCTCGTAGACCGAAAGTGGAAGCGTTAACACAACGCGGTTGATGTAGTCGTACGTCTTCACGATCCGACCGATCAAGTACAGAACGTACGACACCTCCGAGTTCAGCACACGTTCAGCCCGATGACGTCCCTCGTACTCCGATCCAGCCGAGTGTTGAGGGAGAGATTCGACAGCACGACGGCGTGGTGACGATGTTGATGTTCTACCGACACTGGGATTCGCCTAAGCACCGCTACAGTATTATCGAGGTGGACTATGGTGGAGGGGAGGAAGGAAAGGGGGGGGGCGCCGCCCCCTCTCCTTGTCCTATTCGGACTGGGGGGGGGGAGGGGCGCGCGGCCCTGCCGTGGCCTCCTCTCCTCTCTTCCACCAAGGCCCAGTAAGGCCCATTAGGTTCCCGGGGGGTTCCAGTAATCTCCCGGTACTCCGGAAAAATCCCGATTTCACCCGGAACACTTCCGATATCCAAACATAGGCTTCCAATATATCAATCTTCATGTCTCGACCATTTCGAGACTCCTCGTCATGTCAATGATCACATCCGGGACTCCGAACAACCTTCGGTACATCAAAACATATAAAATCATAATATAACTGTCATCGTAACGTTAAGCGTGCGGACCCTACGGGTTCGAGAACTATGTAGACATGACCGATACACGTCTCCGGTCAATAACCAATAGCGGAACCTGGATGCTCATATTGGCTCCCACATATTCTACGAAGATCTTTATCGGTCAAAGGGCATAACAACATACGTTGTTCCCTTTGTCATCGGTATGTTACTTGCCCGAGATTCGATCGTCGGTATCTCAATACCTAGTTCAATCTCGTTACCGGCAAGTCTCTTTACTCGTTCCGTAATACATCATCCCGCAACTAACTCATTAGTTGCAATGCTTGCAAGGCTTATAGTGATGTGCATTACCGAGTGGGCCCAGAGATACCTCTCCGACAATCGGAGTGACAAATCCTAATCTCGAAATACGCCAACCCAACAAGTACCTTTGGAGACACATGTAGAGCACCTTTATAATCACCCAGTTACGTTGTGACGTTTGGTAGCACACAAAGTGTTCCTCCGGTAAACGGGAGTTGCATAATCTCATAGTCATAGGAACATGGATAAGTCATGAAGAAAGCAATAGCAACATACTAAACAATCGTGTGCTAAGCTAACAGAATGGGTCATGTCAATCACATCATTCTCCTAATGATGTGATCCCGTTAATCAAATGACAACTCATGTCTATGGCTAGGAAACATAACCATCTTTGATCAACGAGCTAGTCAAGTAGAGGCATACTAGTGACAATTTTTTTGTCTATGTATTCACACATGTATTATGTTTCCGGTTAATACAATTCTAGCATGAATAATAAACATTTATCATGATATAAGGAAATAAAGAATAACTTTATTATTGCCTCTAGGGCATATTTCCTTCAGTCTCCCACTTGCACTAGAGTCTATAATCTAGTTCACGTCGCCATGTGATTAAACATCAATAGTTCACATCTTTATGTGGTTAACATCCATAGTTCACATCGACATGTGACCAACACCCAAAGGGTTTACTAGAGTCAGTAATCTAGTTCACATCGCGATGTGATTAACACCCAAAGAGTACTAAGGTGTGATCATGTTTTGCTTGTGAGATAATTTTAGTCAACGGGTCTGTCACATTCAGATCCGTAAGTATTTTGTAAATTTCTATGTCTACAATGCTCTGCAGGGAGCTACTCTAGCTAAATGATCCCACTTTCAATATGTATCTAGACCGAGACTTAGAGTCATCTAGATTAGTGTCAAAACTTGCATCGATGTAACCCTTTACGACGAACCTTTTGTCACTTCCATAATCGAGAAACATATCCTTATTCCACTAAGGATAATTTTGACCGCTGTCCATTGATCTACTCCTAGATCACTATTGCACTCCCTTGCTAAACACAGTGTAGGGTATACAATAGATCTGGCACACAACATGGCATACTTTATAGAACCTATGGCTGAGGCATAGGGAATGATTTTCATTCTCTTTCTATCTTCTGCCATGGTCGGGCTTTGAGTCTTACTCAATTTCACACCTTGTAACACAGGCAACAAACTCTTTCTTTGACTGTTCCATTTTGAACTACTTCAAAATCTTGTCAAGGTATGTACTCATTGAAAAAACTTATGAAGCGTCTTGATCTATTTCTATAGATCTTGATGCTCAATATGTAAGCAACTTCACCGAGGTCTTTCTTTGAAAAAACTCCTTTCAAACACTCCTTTATGCTTTGAGAATAATTCTACATTATTTCCGATCTATAATATGTCATTCACATATACTTCTTAGAAATGTTGTAGTGCTCCCACTCACTTTCTTGTAAATAAAGGCTTCACCGCAAGTCTGTATAAAACTATATGCTTTGATCAACTTATCAAAGCGTATATTCCAACTCAGAGATGCTTGCACCAGTCCATAGATGGATTGCTGGAGCTTGCATATTTTGTTAGCACCTTTAGGATTGACAAAACCTTCTGGTTGCATCATATACAACTCTTCTTTAATAAATCCATTAAGTAATGCAGTTTTGTTTATCCATTTGCCAGATTTCATAAAATGCGGCAATTGCTAACATGATTCGGACAGACTTAAGCATAGATACGAGTGAGAAACTCCCATCATAGTCAACACCTTGAACTTGTCAAAAACCTTTTGCGACAATTCGAGCTTTGTAGATAGTAACACTACTATCAGCGTCCGTCTCCCTCTTTAAGATCCATTTATTCTTAATGGCTTGCCGATCATCGAGCAAGTCCACCAAAGTCCACACTTTGTTCTCATACATGGATCCCATCTCAGATTTCATGGCCTCAAGCCATTTTGCGGAATCTGGGCTCATCATCGCTTCCTCATAGTTCATAGGTTTGTCATGGTCAAGTAACATAACCTCCAGAACAGGATTACCGTACCACTCTGGTGCGGATCTCACTCTGTTTTACCTACGAGGTTCGGTAGTAACTTGATCTAAAGTTACATGATCATCATCATTAGCTTCCTCACTAATTGGTGTAGTAGTCACAGGAACAGATTTATGTGATAAACTACTTTCCAATAAGGGAGCAGGTATAGTTACCTCATCAAGTTCTACTTTCCTCCCACTCACTTCTTTCAAGAGAAACTCCTTCTCTAGAAAGGATCCACTCTCAACAAAAAAGATCTTGCCTTCTGATCTGTGATAGAAGGTGTACCCAATAGTTTCTTTTTGGGTATCCTATGAAGACGCACTTCTCCGATTTGGGTTCAAGCTTATCATGTTGAAACTTTTTCACATAATCATCACAGCCCCAAACTTTAAGAAACGACAACTTAGGTTTATTGCTAAACCATAGTTCATAAGGTGTCGTCTCAACAGATTTAGATGGTCCCTATTTAACATGAATGCAGCTGTCTCTAATGCATACTCCCAAAATGATAGTGGTAAATCGGTAAGAGACATCATAGATTGCACTATATCCAATAAAGTACGGTTATGACGTTCGGACACACCATTATGCTGTGGTGTTCCAGGTGGCACAAATTTGTGAAGCTATTCCACATTGTTTTAATTGAAGACCAAACTCGTAACTCAAATATTTGTCTCCCCGATCAGATCGTAGAAACTTTATTTTCTTGTCACGATGATTTTCCACTTCACTCTGCAATTCTTTGAACTTTTCAAATGTTTCAGACTTATGTTTCATCAAGTAGATATACCCATATCTGCTCAAATCATCTGTGAACGTCAGAAAATAATGATACCCACTGCGAGCCTCAATATTCATCGGACCACATACATCAGTATGTATGATTTCCAACAAATCTGTTGCTTGCTCCATTGTTCCGGAGAACGGCGTTTTAGTCATCTTGCCCAAGAGGCATGGTTCACAAGCATCAAGTGATTCCTAATCAAGTGATTCCAAAATCCCATCAGCATGGAGTTTCTTCATGCGCTTTACACCAATATGACCTAAACAACAGTGCCACAAATAAGTTGCACTATCATTATTAACTTTGCATCTTTTGGCTTCAATATTATGAATATGTGTATCACTACGATCGAGATCCAACAAACCATTTTCATTGGGTGTATGACCATAGAAGGTTTTATTCATGTAAATAGAACAACAATTATTCTCTAACTTAAATGAATAAACGCATTGCAATAAACATGATCAAATCATATTCATGCTCAACGCAAACACCAAATAACACTTATTTAGGTCAACACTAATCCCGAATGTGTAGGGAGCGTGCGATGATGATCATATCAATCTTGGAACCACTTCCAACACACATCGTCACTTCACCCTTAACTAGTCTCTGTTCATTCCGCAACTCCTGTTTCGAGTTACTACTCATAGTAACTGGACCAGTATCAAATACCGAGGGGTTGCTACGAACACTAGTAAAATACACATCAATAATCTGTATATCAAATATACCTTTGTTCACTTTGCCATCCTTCTTTTCCCCCAAATACTTGGGGCAGTTCCGCTTCCAGTGACCAGTCCCTTTGCAGTAGAAGCACTTAGTCTCAGGCTTAGTACCAGACTTGGGCTTCTTCACTTGAGCAGCAACTTGCTTGCCGTTCTTCTTGAAGTTCCCCTTCTTTCCTTTGCCGTTATCTTGAAACTAGTGGTCTCGTCAACCATCAACACTTGATGTTTTCCTTGATTTCTACCTTCGTCGATTTCAGCATCACGAAGAGCTTGGGAATTGTTTCCGTTATCCCTTGCATATTATAGTTCATCACGAAGTTCTACTAACTTGGTGATGGTGACTAGAGAATTCTGCCAATCACTATCTTATCTGGAAGATTAACTCCCACTTGATTCAAGCGATTGTAGTACCGAGACAATCTGAGCACATGCTCACTGCTTGAGCTATTCTCCTCCATCTTTTAGCTATATAACTTGTTGGAGACTTCATATCTCTCAACTCGGTTTTTTTCTTGAAATATTAACTTCAACTCCTGGAACATCTCATATGGTCCATGACGTTCAAAACGTCTTTGAAGTCCCGATTCTAAGCCATTAAGCATGACGCACTAAACTATCAAGTAGTCATCATATTGAGCTAGCCAAACGTTCATAACGTATGCATCTGCTCCTGCAATAGGTCTGTCACCTAGCGGTGCATCAAGGACATAATTCTTCTGTGCAGCAATGAGGATAAACCTCAGATCACGGACCCAGTCCGCATCATTGCTACTATCATCTTTCAACTTAGTTTTCTCTAGGAACACATATAAAAACATAGGGAAGCAACAACGCGAGCTATTGATCTACAATATTATTTGCAAAATACTATCAGGACTAAGTTCATGATAAATTAAAGTTCAATTAATCATATTACTTAAGAACTCCCACTTAGACATCCCTCTAATCCTCTAAGTGATCACGTGATCCATATCAACTAAACCATAACCGATCATCATGTGAAATGGAGTAGCTTTCAATGGTGAACATCACTATGTTGATCATATCTACTATATGATTCACGCTCGACCTTTCGGTCTCAGTGTTCCGAGGCCATATCTGCATATGCTAGGCTCGTCAAGTTTAACCTGAGTATTCTGTGTGTGCAAAACTGGCTTGCAACCATTGTAGATGGACGTAGAGCTTATCACACCCGATCATCACATGGTGTCTGGGCACGACGAACTTTGGCAACGGTGCATACTCAGGGAGAACACTTTTATCTTGAAATTTAGTAAGGGATCATCTTATAAAGCTACCGTCAAACTAAGAAAAATAAGATGTATAAAAGATGAACATCACATGCAATCAAAATATGTGACATGATATGGCCATCATCATCTTGTGCCTTTGATCTCCATCTCCAAAGCATCATCATGATTTCCATCATCATCGGCATGACACTATGATCTCCATCATCTTGATCTATATCAATGTGTCGTCAGATGGTCGTCTCGCCAACTATTGTTCTTGCAACTATTGCTATCGCATAGCGATAAAGTAAAGCAATTATTTGGCGCTTGCATCGTATGCAATAGAGAGACAACCATAAGGCTTCTGCCAGTTACCGATAACTTCAACAAAACATGATCATCTCATACAATAAAATATAGCATCACGTCTTGACCATATCACATCACAACATGTCCTGCAAAAACAAGTTAGACGTCCTCTACTTTGTTGTTGCAAATTTTACATGGCTGCTACAGGCTTAGCAAGAACCGTTCTTACCTACGCATCAAAACCACAACGATAGTTTGTCAAGTTAGTGCTGTTTTAACCTTCGCAAGGACCGGGCGTAGCCACACTCGGTTCAACTAAAGTTGGAGAAACTGACACCCGCTAGCCACCTTTGTGCAAAGCACGTCGGGAGAACCGGTCTCGCGTAAGCGTAAGCGTAATGTCAGTACGGGCCGCTTCGTCCAACGATACCGCCGAACCAAAGTATGACATGCTGGTAAGCAGTATGACTTATATCGCCCACAACTCACTTGTGTTATATTCGTGCATATGACATCTACGCATAAAACCAGGCTCGGATGCCACTGTTGGGGAACGTAGTAATTTCAAAAAAAATTCCTACGCACACGCAAGATCATGGTGATGCATAGAAACGAGAGGGGAGAGTGTAGTCCACGTACCCTCGTAGACCGAAAGCGGAAGCGTTAGCACAACGTTGTTGATGTAGTCGTACGTCTTCACGATCCGACCGATCAAGTACCGAACGCACGGCACCTCCGAGTTCAGCACACGTTCAGCCCGATGACGTCCCTCGAACTCCGATCCAGCCGAGTGTTGAGGGAGAGTTCCGTCAGCACGACGACATGGTGATGATGTTGATGTTCTACCGACGCAGGGCTTCTCCTAAGCACTGCTACAATATTATTGAGGTGGACTATGGTGGAGGGGGGCACCGCACACGGTTGGGAGAGATCAACTAATCAACTTGTGTGTCTAGGGTGCCCCCTGCCCCCGTATATAAAGGAGCAAGGGGGAGGTGCGGCCGGCCAGGGAGGAGGCGCGCCAGGAGGAGTCCTACTCCTACCGGGAGTAGGACTCCCCCCCTTTTCCATGTAGGACTAGGAGAGAGAGGGGGAAGAGGTGGAGGGGAGGAAGGAAAGAGGGGGCACCACCCCCCTCTCCTTGTCCTATTCGGACTGGGAGGGGAGGGGCGCGCGACCCTGCCCTGGCCTCCTCTCCTCTCTTCCACCAAGGCCCACTAAGGCCCATTAAGTTCCCGGGGGGTTCCGGTAACCTTCCGGTACTCCGGAAAAATCCCGGTTTCACCCGGAACACTTTCGATATCCAAACATAGGCTTCCAATATATCAATCTTCATGTCTCGACCATTTTGAGACTCCTCGTCATGTCCGTGATCACATCCGGGACTCCGAACAACCTTCAGTACATCAAAACATATAAACTCATAATATAACTGTCATCGTAACGTTAAGCGTGCGGACCCTACGGGTTCGAGAACTATGTAGACATGACCGAGACACGTCTCCGGTCAATAACCAATAGCGGAACCTAGATGCTCATATTGGCTCCCACATATTCTACGAAGATCTTTATCGGTCAAACCGCATAGCAACATACGTTGTTCCCTTTGTCATCGGTATGTTACTTGCCCGAGATTCGATCGTCGGTATCTCAATACCTAGTTCAATCTCGTTACCGGCAAGTCTCTTTACTCGTTCCATAATACATCATCCCGCAACTAACTCATTAGTTGCAATGCTTGCAAGGCTTATAGTGATGTGCATTACCGAGTGGGCCCAGAGATACCTCTCCGACAATCGGAGTGACAAATCCTAATCTCGAAATACGCCAACCCAACAAGTACCTTTGGAGACACATGTAGAGCACCTTTATAATCACCCAGTTACGTTGTGACGTTTGATAGCACACAAAGTGTTCCTCCGGTAAACGGGAGTTGCATAATCTCATAGTCATAGGAACATGTATAAGTCATGAAGAAAGCAATAGCAACATACTAAACGATCATGTGCTAAGCTAACGGAATGGGTCATGTCAATCACATCACTCTCCTAATGATGTGATCCCGTTAATCAAATGACAACTCATGTCTATGGCTAGGAAAACATAACCATGTTTGATCAACGAGCTAGTCAAGTAGAAGCATACTAGTGACAATCTGTTTGTCTATGTATTCACACATGTATTATGTTTCCTGTTAATACAATTCTAGCATGAATAATAAACATTTATCATGATATGAGGAAATAAATAATAACTTTATTATTGCCTCTAGGGCATATTTCCTTCACTGGAACGGTGGTGAGAAACCATACGAAGCGGCGGCGGCTAGGGTAGACGTCTGCTTGACTATTTAGTGCGGGCCGGGTAGGTCGTGGGAGTAAACCCCATGTTCGAGTCGTCACGATCCAAAAGAATCGGAAACGGTTCAGTAATTAACGCGTCTGTTAATTATTAATTAACGACTCATTAATTTTTCCCGAGCAGCAAAAATATAGACAACGTGCATAGCTCTATCCTCGGCTCAATCCCGCAACCTGCGGCACGTCGTGACGAGGCGAGGCGAGCGAGGAGGAGGAGCGTGCGTGTAGGTCTCCTCTTCCCATGCTCATACAAGTGGTAGGAGAGCTCACCTTATAAAGAGGTGCAACTCTCTCTCAACTTATGAGATGGGACTAAACTTTTGCCTCACTCACTCCACTCACATGTGTGCATGAATGGGCCAAGAGAATTTCAGAATTTTAGTTGGGCTTTGGGCCAAAAACCCACTAGCAAATTCCAACAGGATTGTCAGTACATAATTAAAAAAATGATGTTCGGGGAACAATATAGAATTAAACACTAATATCCTGTTCCAAAAGATGCATTATCAAAAGCAAAATAATCTTCCTGGCCTCTGTAACACATGCATCGACCTTATGAGGCATAACACAAAACCAAGTCTCTGGAATTGAAACCAAGTATTATGAGGCATAGCACAAAACCATCCTAAAATCTCCAAAACACACATCATATTCCTCCCGAAGGTTCTAATTATTCAACTTCGATGATCTAATCAGATTCACATTTCATGACCAAACACAGCAAGCTCATAGTATGTTACTTGGTCCTAGTTAACTTCAAGAAGTTTTAACAAGATACATGCTACTTCTTTTTGACTGTATATATATTGTGGAGCAAAGAGAATAAACGGTCCCAAGACGAAAGAAAGAAAGAAAAAGAAAACTTACCTAAAAGAGCACATCCAAAACCTAAGGGGGGCTTTGGATCCAGGCCAAGAGTGGAGTAAAAACAGGATGTCATTCCTTTGTATGAATTGTGAATTTCCGTTCGCTCGCTGCCCCCATGCTGCCCGCTCCGTTAGCTCCCCTTTTGTCCGTTCGCTCGCTGCCCCCACGCTGCCCGCTCGCTCGTTTCCTCATAGATGACGTGGATGGCTTCCTTCTTCCTAGCGAACCCTTCGACCTTTATATGTTCGATCTTGGATGAAATAGCTGAAATGCAGAAGCGCACTTACCGTTTAGGCCCTTCCGCGCAGTAGCCGGTGAGGCCGGCGAGGTGCTTGTGCCTCACTGTGCCGATGGCTTCCACCTCCGCCTTGAATTCCTGCTCGGCCTGACCCCTACAAATTACAAAACCAATCCAACATTCAGGTCAACATCCAGGCTGTTAATATCACACTGCATCTCTGACCATATGTGCAAAATTTTCTTCAAATCCCACTGTTCAAGAAATCTTCTGATTCACCGATTAATCTTCTGATTTATCGCTAATCGGGGGGTGACCGATAAGATTATGTCGTATCTTTGTCGTTTATCTTTTGGACCGATTTATCATTCTAACAAGTGATTTATCAGGAATCTACCGATAAATCAGACCTATTCATAGCATGATGTTTGCAAAAACTATGTTTATTTATGTTTTATGGACCTTGTTATGGAATATGTACTATTGTCCTATTTTGTTTGCCATTATACATGGATTCAAAGGCTAGAAATCAAGGTAACACTTCTGTCAAATATTGTTTTGGTGTTAAATACAGCGTATTTTAGTGTTGGGAACCTAAGATTTGCAAAAACAAATATCCGATTAATAGTCGACCGATAAAATCGATTAATTGGTCGATTTCCGATTAATCTCTAATCCCTAGCTGACCGAGACGATAACAATAAGCGATATCCTCAACATTGTCAAATCCTCACTATTCCATTTCAAATCATCTAGATTACTTATAGAGTGGGCTCTCTGAATGACCTGAAAGATGTTGTCAGAACCTCAACAGAAAACATTCTGATTGGATATTTATAGGATATTTACGACTGCTGCTACGCATGTGTCAATCTTCAGCAATCCATGTGGGTGCATTTGGTTCACTTCAAAGTTAAAACAGCTCCAAAGATGGCACATACTACTATATTTCTGCTTGGATATTTGTAGGATCAGGAAAAAGGGAGAAAAGTTTGGTCACCGCTTTGCCTTTTTTGTTGCTTTATCTTTTCTTGAAAGTATGGACATCCATGAGATCGGTGCATATGATCGCCGACGGACGGACGGATGATCTCAAGTTCTCAACCAACCAAGTAGATAGATACATGCTACGTGCCATCACAAAAAAGCACAAAAGAGCCACCTACACATATCTCAATCATGTGTAACCGGGAAACAAAACAAAGGCAATGTTGCCATTCTCTGTAGCATTGGCTTAATGCCATAGTGCTGTATAACTACATGGGTTCAATTAATATGGTTCACAGGAGTATACAACACAACGGAGACCAACCCTATCAATAATCACACACACATAATGCTAAAAAAAAGGCTCACTATCTGTGAATAACCGAACTGCCTCCCGGGTCGCTCGCACGGGCGACTCCGGAGGCCTCCCCGCCGCCGCTCAGAAAACTCCCCATCACCGACCAAGCCCACCCGTCGCCGCCGGAGGAGGCCATCTGTGCTGACGGCGGTGGCGGGGCTGCATGTTCGTTCCCTTCCAATCCATCCCTCTACCTCCCATCCCGATCTGAGATCTGACCGTGGCTGATATACATCGTCGATCTGACCGCACGCCCGTTTTTGCTGCTGCGTTGACGAGGTGTGTGGCGGCCGGTGTGGTGCGTTGGGTGCCTCGGAGGACGTCGGCGGTTTAACTGCATCTCGCCATGGTGCAGGCGGTTCGCGCCCCTGCTGGCGTGGTGGCCTGTCTTCCTGCTCCTCGCGGTCCGCGGCGGTTGCGGCCTTGCGGCATCGCTGACTGGCTTCATCCCCTGCTGTGATGCGGCCATGCGCCTCCTCACAAGTGGAATTGGCTGTAGGCTCCCGGTGTTCGCTGGCGCTTGAGGCAGTCTCTGCTTGGCGGCTGCACGGGTGTCAGATCCGGCCTGACCAGGGTTGTGCTGCTAAAGCCGTTGGATCCGGCTTGGCCTACCGCACTGCACCCAGGTGGTGATTGCTTCAAGGTTGGAGCTGGAACTGCATGGCGGCACCGCCGATCTTTGATTTGTGGGTTGTGGTGGACACTGATTGTTCCTCTGCTCATAATCATTGGCTGCTGCTAGCAACTAGCATTGGTTTGGTTGTGGGATGCAGCCGGAAGGCTCGTTCATGAGTTTTGGCGGCTCTCACTTCGGTCAGCTTGTTTTCGATGGCATGATGCAATCTATGGATGATGACTTGACGCAAAGGGATGGGTGTGCAGCGATGACATTGTGCTTTAACACATGTAATTGCTGGGATCATGGAAAAAGGATGGTGACAACACAATTGACTTCGATTTGGTGGTGCTTCTCGAGTATCCAGTATGGAACTCCGTGGTGAAAACCAAGGTTTGAACTGAGATGGTTTTACCTGGCAATGACGATGTTTTTGCATCGTTACCTTCTTGAAGGCATTGTTTGGATATGCTTGGACTTGTTCTTCAGGGTGAAAGCTTAGAATCTGGCCTTTGATGGTTGGATCAGGTGACGACGACACTTGAGTGTCGTTTCCTTCATGAAGGCGTTGCTGTTGAAGAACTTTTCTCCTCGTCTGTGTGTGTCAAAAGATGTTGGTGCGGACAAGGTCATTGTTGTAGTTTGTCGATCGCTGTCCTGATCGCTTTGGGATTTTTTTTCCTTGCTTAGGCATAGCTTTGGTCTTATATGACTTTTCTATTGCCGGCATGTTTGTTCGTGTGTGTGTTGGTGTCGGTTGTGTGCATCCTAACTATGCAGAGGCCGAGTGTGTGCTCATTGTGTTTGTATCTTCTTGATGCTTCATTCTGAGTCAATAAAATACACCCTTTGTCGAAAAAACGTAATGCTAAAAAGAATACAGTGTGTGAAACGCCCTGCATTTTATTTGGACCTTCAGTCAAATGGCATCACAAGATTCTGATCAACTCACAATAAATTAGTACAATCTTAACAAAAGTCAGATTGTGCACTTCAGTAGACAAAACATGATTGCCACAAATTTATTTTGCCCTTAGATATGGCCAGATAAAATAACGGAAATCTTAATCGACAGCCAACAGGAGAACTACAACTAATACCGCACATGCTGTGATTAATTACCAACACATGCATGGACTAATGGAGACCAAGCCAAAATTGAGCAGAAATGTACGATGTGGAAGCAAAAGCATCTCTGCAAAAGGACAAATTGGACCTTTAACTTAACAGAAGCATATCCTTGCCACAAGTTCGTTTTTCCCTTTTGATATGACCAGGCACATGAGCAGCAATCTTGAAGCCACACCAACAGGAAAACTGCAATAACCTCACTTACGGTGACTAATTACCCAACACTTGCATTTAGTTCAGGAAAGCACCAAAGGTACATGGCCACATACCGCCAAACAGCAGCCGCTGGTGAGTAGCCGACCAACCGGCGTCACCTCTCCCACTGTGCTGCAGATCTGTGTCTCCCGTGACGACCTCTCCCACTGTGCTACAGATCTGTGTCTCCGGTGACGACGCCTAACCCCCGTCTCATATAGGCATAGTTCTGGATGCAGCGGTAGCTGAACGCAGTTATCATAGTAAATATCATGGGGTCTAAATACTCAAAATAATGCCGCGGTTCTACAATATGAATAATTTGCATATCTGTTAATCGAATGAAAATCATGAGTGGATAATTTCTTTAGAATTCGTTATTAGTTTCAGTTGGCTAGAAAATGTTCTCAACGAAACTCTTTCTCTTCATGGCTACAAACCCATAATTTGTCAGTCAATTTTTTCTTATTTTTTTCTATGTTCTAGTTTCTAGTTCTGTTGTTTTTAAGGAACACATCAAAATAAGGCAAATACTCAGAGCTTGAACCAATTGGCTTGAAAAAATATGAATTGACTGAGTTCTCTTCCTCTGTATGTCTACACACACATAATTGGACAATACAAGAATATCTAATTAGTTTTTAATGTCCATATATTTCAACAATTAGATTCTAAGACACAGACTAATCTAATATTGAAAATAAACTAACCTTTTGTTGATCGTCTGGTCGCTCATCCGTGTGTGTGCAGCCGGTCGGATTGCGCCTGCGGTCTGCGGATCGGCACGATGGGGAGTCGTGCCATCGGGGACGGTTGGACGGAGGCCTTCCCTCCTCGACGGATGGAGAGATTCGATGGAGAGGTGGACGATCTAGATCTACTGGGCGGGCGGCGGCGGCAAGGAAGTTTTCCCAATCGCACGAACTGAGGAACGACGAACGAGCACATTGTGGAAACGAAACGACCGTGCGTACATCGTGGTCGTGCGTATTGCTTCCAGACTCCTTGTCTTCCACGTGGGTTGTTTTTATATTTTATTTATTTTCCATGTATTAGGGCCGCTGGCCACGTACATGGGCTCTAGGCCTCTCGTTGTGGGATGGCCGGATGGATCATGGGGGCGAGACAGCCAAAATTGTATGCGTCTGAAGAAAATTATGTGGTACCTAATCACTATTAAGGGTGACGAGATCGTGTGGGGGGCTAATGGATCATGGGGGGGGGGCGAGACAGCCAGAATTCGTATGCGCACGAAGAAAATTATACGTGGTACCTAATCACTATTAAGGGTGACGAGATCGTGGGGGTCTAGCCCCGTCGTCGCCCCCTTAGAATCGCCCCTGCCCCGCCCACCTTGTATCCCTTGTCCTCTCGTGATCGTTTCTCTCTCCTCAATCTCCCATCCTCTCCCACGATCGATCCTCTTCTCCGCTGCCAGATGGGGAGATGGGAATGTTGGGGAACACAGTAATTTCAAAATTTTTAGCTACGATCACGCAAGATCTATCTAGAAGATGCATAGCAATGAGCGGGGCGAGTGTGTCCACATACCCTCATAGACCGAAAGCGGAAGTGTAGCGACACGACCTCAGACGGTCAAGCCTCTGTGTATCTGTGCCATCCCTGGATCAGTATGGTGGCACACACAGTACATCAATGTATATATCAAAGTGCAATCACATGTATAAATAACGTAAAATGATATATACCTCATAATACTCAGCGGAAACAATCAAACGGGTGTGGAGTCCCATCAACGCCATCGGCAGTTGAGTGTAGACCGTAACCTCAGATCGTAACTCTTACTCATCGAAGAAAATCCTGCAACATGATACGTTGCAGCCGTGTAGGTCAGTACATTGAATGTACCGCAAGATCACAACATGAATAAACATATGGTAAAACTATACTATATGCAATTTGGCTTTGTGGCTCAGATATCGAGTTTTGTTTGCGTAAAAGCTGATTTTATTTTCCCTACATCAAAGGAATAAATGAAGTCTGTACTATGGAGTTTTCTATCATGATATGGTTCCGCCAACCGATGTCTCATAACCCAAAATCATCATATGTTGCCCACAATTAAGTTATCAATCCGTGTTGAGAGTTCCGAGATAGATCCAAGTCCGGATGCTCAAATTGTGCAGAATCGGGACACGGCTAATCGATTAGGTTTTAAACCTCTGCAGAGGTTTGTACACTTTACCCGCAAGATTCGATCCTCTTTTACGTTCTCGCACTTCGTGGTGTTTGAGAACAAGACGATCAAACATGGTCTTCCGAAGAGTTCCTCGACCACCGTCCGTGCTCATCCAATCCTACCGTAGTTCTACATCTCGCTAGCACCGCCCCAGCCAGAGTCACAACTAAGGTCAACCAAGCCGAGCCCATAGTGACTTGCGGTTGCATGTAAGCTTCCGGCATGAAGTATTCTTCCGTCTCTTTGAGTCTGGGTGAAGCTTTCCGCAAGATGTCATGGCGCTTCTCCATGCATCCCGCCAACCACTGGTTTCTCCAGGTGCCCGTCAACAAATCCTTCACCCAGTAGTGTGTATTGAATTCTTGTCTCGAGTCTTGAAGTCTTGAGGCCTTGAAGATGCAGTCCTTGCAGATTCCATCATGGAGTTGTCGTCATTGACATAGATCCTCCATTCTCACACCACTCCCGAGCACTCATACCAACCCCGTCTACTATAGCGTAGCATTAAAATAAATAACGTCCCGGGCTTGGTAACAGGGTGATGGGTTCCTACCTCATGCATACTACTCAACTACAAGGATTCAATATCACTACTGGAGGGATTGTTGCGAAGATGACACTAGATGCAATAAAACACATAGGTATGAAAAACTTGGTCAAAGTGAACTTGCTCGGTAATACTTGATGAAGATAACAACGCTGTCGAAAATGACTTGGTAGAACTAATCGTCACTCCGCTGAAAATCTATATAGTCAAACATAGCATTCATATAAGCAAACATCCTAGCAAACAATTTTAACACTCATAATAACAATTAAAACAAAAAAACTCAATAATAAAACTCCAACAAAGTCCAAAGAAGCTTCAAATAAAACTAGAAAGAAAAACTACTAACGAAAATCTATGACTTTGCTACAAGCATCTAACATAGTTTTGCCCTAAGTAAAAAAAATTAACAGCAATTAAAACACTAAACTAATAATTTAACAGAAAATAAAAAGTAAAACAACTAAGTTAACAGAAAGTATTTTTTTCATAAAATTTTATTTGCAAAAAGAAACAAATAAAAAGCTTTTATAAAACTCTAACTATGACCTATAGAAGGTTTCATACAAACTAAGGAAAATAAATTTTTAAAATAAAATAAAATTTTCCCTGTTTTCTAACAGAAACACAACTAATTTTTTCAAAAGTGTCAAAAGAAATAATTTAAAACTAATAAAAACAATAAAGAAAAAGCTAAAACAGAACTAATAATAAAACAGTACTGTTTTGCTAAAACCTAATTTAAATTAACCTAGAAATAAAATACTAAATACTACTGGATAAACAAAGGTCCTAGAGACCAGGAGCAAAAAGAATCGGTCAAAATAATATTCCTAACTCAAAATAGCTCAAATCTAGTGATTTGAGAAAATTCATACAAACACAAATTTAAACTGCTCAAATGTGAAATAAAATTGAACTAACAGAAACTTCAGCAAATTTGTGACACATAGCAATTGAATCACTCAAAAATACTAAAAATTCTAAAAGATATGAATTTTCTAAGATTGCTATTTTCTGAAAAAATGAATTACGGGATTTCGTGGATCTCACGGAGTAGTCGTCGGAGTTGGGGAAGAAGATCGGATCCGATGTTGCGGTTGCTCCTAGAGGAAAGGAGATCACGGGACGGTGGAGAGGAGATCATATAAACCTCAGGAGAGGTCGAGGCGCGACGGCGGCACTTGGCGGCGGCGGTGGTGCTTGCTTCTGCTGCTGCTGCGGAGAGGAGAGGAGAGGAGAGGAGAGGTGTTGGTTTGATGTGTTGGAGGGGGGTGCTTGGGTATTTATATTGGGGAGGGAGGGTTTTGCTTGGGGTAGGGACAAGAAATAGATTAGGATTAGGAAACAAAAGGAAAAGATCTAAAACAAATCGGAAACTAAACGGGATCAAATCCTACTAGTATTAGGAAAAGAGCGGTGCTCCTGGCTTCCCTTAGTGCGTGCGATGGTGTTGGCCTTGTGGCGGCCGGTGGCAGTGGCGGCTTGGGCCTTTGGCCCAAGGCGCCATGGATTTCTTTTAAACAAAATTTTCAGAGAACTAAAAAAAAACAAAATGACTAAAACTTTTATATAGGCATATAATATACCAAAATTTGCAGAAAAAGATTTTCTACAACATGGACATTATTATAGCATTAAATAAAATACACACAAATTTAAATAAAAGAAAGAGTGCTTCAGCTCTAATAAAATCCAATAAAAATCATTTTAAAAATACCAAAATGAATTCAAATTTATTTCTCTCCAATTTTCTGATGTAGGGAATCATGTTACCCTATTTTCCATATATTTTATTTTTGGAGAAAATAATTTGAATAAAACTCAAATAACTCCAAATTGAAAATAAATTCAAAAGAACTTTTAATTCTTTGAAACTCCCAACTCATATTTCATATGTTTTGAAGAAGTCATTTTATCTTCGCTCGTGAAAATCTTTGAGTTGCATAAAGTTTCAGAATTGGAAATATTTTCCAAATGAAATTGAATAGTTTCAACACCCTTGTCATTTAAATAAATGGAAGAAGTCATGTCATCTTCTCTCCGGGGTTTTGGTGATGAAAAAATTTGAATTTCAAGATCATAAAAGCAAAATGAAGGTTTGGGAAAGTCCTTTTATTCCCTCTCATTTAACTTTCAAAAAGTTTCGAATTTCACTCACTTTCAGTCAATCAATCAAGCAATCAATCAAACAACAAGCATAGTTATTTATTTAATATAACATTCCAAAATTTAGAATTTTGGGATGTTACAAATCTACCACCCTTAAAATGAATCTCGTCCTCGAGATTCGGAGAGGCTAGAAAGAAATAGGTTAGGGTTTGGGGGTCTTCAAAATCCATCGATCATCACAAGGGGTCTGGGGTGCTACCACCCTTAGAAGCATTGTTACGGTTCCATCAAAACTCATATACTCCATCCTTATCGTTGACAGTGTCGGTCTTCTCAGATATTAAGGATAATTCCTTCTCTGGGCTCTTCCGGTAGTGGCATAACCTTTTCCTCAGTTCTTTTGTCTTTTACTCTTGGTAAGGTTATTCCGAGACTGGGTCTTCATAGCTGACGGGTCCGGCGCCAATTCTAAACAAATATCGGTATCTCATGGTGGTCAACGATTTATGGTTTCTCCTGCAGAAAACGGGTCTGGGTTGAACCTCACCATATAACCTACGGTTGGCAACAACTGTCGTGTACAAGGGAAAAAAATACTTATACCTTTCTAAGGTTTAAACAAGGTTTTGATCGTCGTCTCTCTACTATAGGTAAGTCACTCAGATTTTACCATCCCATATAGCAAAGCGAATAATAAGAGTAAGTCGGTATGGTGATCAATCCATCCCGCACCCAAATCATTACCTTGTACATGGTTTTGCGAATCTCGCATTCTAACACTCGGTCATCCTCACAAGCATTGCAGAATTTCTCTTGTCGACGAACCAAGTTCGGAAAATCCATTGATTCTGCAGGCCAAACAAACATCTATCGTTCCTTAACAACTCTCAGGTTTTGCGTAAACTCCTATAGAATCGTCGGTTGATCAAATCGTAGTCTATTCCCAAAATTTCTTTCTCCAGTGGGTACTTGATCCTTATTAATTCTTGGGCCTGTGGGTTATGGCCCACTTCAACACTAGTGCAGCTTTAACTCATCCTTGGGGTAACTCTCTTGTTCCATATTACACATCCTTTAAATCCAAAGTACTCTGCTTCTTCATACCATCATATCAAAAGCAAAACTCCAACTTTTTTTTCCTTCGAACTACAGTCCGTGGAATATATATTTTCTTATCCATTAGTCTAGTCTTCTTCACAGGGTACTACCACCCTAAAAATGAAATTCACAAATCCATCCATAGACCATATTTCTCATATCCTCGAAAATGGTCAAAATCCGTGGTCATAGAGTAATAACTCATACAATTAAACATATGAAAACATGTCACCTTAACTTTATTGATTTCATGAATCCATTACAAACTCTGAGCACCCATTACATAACTCAACTTATTGTAATCATGAAAAGAAAAATTGGTTTCTACCACTCTTATTATCCATATCAAAATTCCAACTACTCAACTCCAGCTTCCTTCTTGTAGGAACATTTAGTAGCATAATGTCCTGCTTCCTTGCAATGAAAACACATAACTTTCGATAAGTCTTTGGGCTTCTTGGAGATGGTGCCTGTTCCTTGAGTTCCTTGCTTCCTTTCAAGACAATGATTGGCATAATGCCCGACGTCCTTACATTCAAAACAGGTAATATGACTCTTGTCCCTCTTTGCAGAAATTGGGTTGTTCTGAGGGTGTCTTTGTTTTCTCTTCCTGGGTTTCTTCGTTCTGATCAAACCTTTTATTCCCTGTGGATCAAACTCTATTGCTTCCGTCGGGAAGTATCCCAGATACTCTTTTCTTTCCTTGGTGCAATACTGTGAAAAATGTCCTTCTTCTCCACATGAATAGCAGGCATTGGAGTAAAATATGTTGAGGCCTTCTCCATCAGGGTCTTCAACACATTCCTTCATCACAGGTTCTATCATAACTTCTCGGAGGGCTTCTTTCATTCCTTCTTCCTGCTCCTGAATAGTTTGTTGCACCATGGGGTAAATGTGACACTGAGTCGGGTAGTGGGTGGTTCCTTCACACAAGAAACAAGTCACCTGACTAGTTGGGCATTGCTCAGCTGGGTGTTTCTCCTCACAATGAGGGCATCCATCCTTGTGTTCCTCCTGGGTGTGTCCTATTTCTCCGCAAATCTTGCAGGCACAAGGTTTATTTCTTGGTGTATCATGGTGCTTCCGGATAAGACGAGATCTTGTCAGGGTCTTCTTGAATTCGTCCCAAGTTCTTGCTCCATTAAATCCCTGTATGGCTTGATGCATTTTCCACCAGGTTGCAGCACTTCCTTCAAAGTACTAAAGAGCGTAAGATACTTCATTCTTCCTTGAAACCAAATTGCTCCCGAAGTGATTCTCCATGTTCTGAATCCATAGTTCTGCCTCCGGCTGAGTCTTCGGTCCAGAGAATATCAGGCCAACTTCGTTCATCATCTATGGGGTCCAAAAGTTTTTGGGATGAGATATGAGAGAGGTGGAGAGGGATATACACACAATACAAACAATAGTTTTTGAAGAAATAAGTTTTACTTTGTGGCTGTCGGAAAACATCAAACAAATGACAGCTCACAAATCGTCGTATCTAACGTAAGTGTGTAGCAGGGGTTTGGCCTTCTAAAGGTCAAATAATTCTTCAGATTCTTCAAATTCTTCTAGTCTTCGGAGTCTTCAATTGTTGCTGCTTCAACTCTTCTAATGCATGGTGAAATCCTCTTTACTCTGAAGTGGTCATCAGTTCTCCGATATCTAATCCTTCTGGGAGAGTCTTCAGTTGATCCTCCGGGTGATCAAAGGATAAGGGGTATATTCTAACTATTTGAGGTGAGAGGGTCTATTTGATAAAATCAGAAAAGATGAGAAGTAAGAGTCTTTTTGAAAATAAAGTTTTTGATATATCCTGTCCTAGGGCTTTCCGGTTTCTAGGGTCACGTCCTACAGTCAACATGTGCTCTGATACCATATCTGTAGCGACACGAACTCAGACGGTCAAGCCTCTGTGTATCTGTGCCATCCTCGGATCAAGTATCTTCGGCACACACAAGTACATCAATGTATATATCAAAGTGCAATCACATGTATAAATAACGAAATGATATATACCTCATAATACTCAGCGGAAACAATCAAACGGGTGTGGAGTCCCATCAACGCCATCGGCAGGTTGAGTGTAGACCGTAACCCTGTATCGTAACTCTTACTTGTCGAAGAAAATCCTGCAACATGATACGTTGCAGCCGTGTAGGTCAGTACATTGAATGTACCGGCAAGATCACAACATGAATAAACATATGGTAAAACTATACTATATGCAATTTGGCTTTGTGGCTCTATATCTGAGTTTTGTTTGCGTAAAAGCTGATTTTATTTTCCCTACATCAAAGGAATAAATGAAGTCTGTACTATGGAGTTTTCTATCATGACATGGTTCTGCCAACCGATGTCTCATAGCCCAAAATCATCATATGTTGCCCACAATTAAGTTATCAATCCGGTGTTGAGAGTTCCGAGATAGATCCAAGTCCAGATGCTCAAATTGTCCGTAACCGGGGACACGGCTAATCGATTAGGTTTTAAACCCTCTGCAGAGGTTTGTACACTTTACCCGCAAGATTCGATCCCTCTTTTACGTTCTCGCACTTCAGGTGTTTGAGAACAAGACGACCAAACATGGTCTTCGAAGAGTTCCTCGACCACCGTCCGTGCTCATCCAATCCTACCGTAGTTCTACATCTGCTAGCACCGCCCCAGCCAGAGTCACAACTAAGGTCAACCAAGCCGAGCCCATAGTGACTTGCGGTTACAGGTAAGCTTCCGGCATGAAGTATTCTTCCGTCTCTTTGAGTCTGGGTGAAGCTTTCCGCAAGATGTCATGGCGCTTCTCCATGCATCCCGCCAACCACTGGTTTCTCCAGGTGCCCGTCAACAATCCTTCACCCAAAGAGTGTGTATTGAATTCTTGTCTCGAGTCTTGAAGTCTTGAGGCCTTGAAGATGCAGTCCTTGCAGATTCCATCATGGAGTTGTCGTCATTGACGAGATCCTCCATTCTCACACCACTCCGAGCACTCATACCAACCCCGTCTACTATAGCGTAGCATTAAAATAAATAACGTCCCGGGCTTGGTAACAGGGTGATGGGTTCCTACCTCATGCATACTACTCAATTACAAGGATTCAATATCACTACTGGAGGGATTGTTGCGAAGATGACACTAGATGCAATAAAACACATAGGTATGAAAACATGGTCAAAGTGAACTTGCCTGGTAATACTTGATGAAGATAACAACGCTGTCAGAAAATGACTTGGTAGAACTAATCGTCACTCCGTTGAAAATCTATATAGTCAAACATAGCATTCATATAAGCAAACATCCTAGCAAACAATTTTAACACTCATAATAACAATTAAAACAAAAAAAACTCAATAATAAAACTCCAACAAAGTCCAAAGAAGCTTCAAATAAAACTAGAAAGAAAAACTACTAACGAAAATCTATGACTTTGCTACAAGCATCTAACATAGTTTTGCCCTAAGTAAAAAAAATTAACAGCAATTAAAACACTAAACTAATAATTTAACAGAAAATAAAAAGTAAAACAACTAAGTTAACAGAAAGTATTTTTTTCATAAAATTTTATTTGCAAAAGAAACAAATAAAAAGCTTTTATAAAACTCTAACTATGACCTATAGAAGGTTTCATACAAACTAAGGAAAATAAATTTTTAAAATAAAATAAAATTTTCCCTGTTTTCTAACAGAAACACAACTAATTTTGTCAAAAGTGTCAAAAAGAAATAATTTAAAACTAATAAAACAATAAAGAAAAAGCTAAAACAGAACTAATAATAAAACAGTACTGTTTTGCTAAAACCTAATTTAAATTAACCTAGAAATAAAATACTAAATACTACTGGATAAACAAAGGTCCTAGAGACCAGGAGCAAAAAGAATCGGTCAAAAATAATATTCCTAACTCAAAATGGCTCAAATCTAGTGATTTGAGAAAATTCATACAAACACAAATTTAAACTGCTCAAATGTGAAATAAAATTGAACTAACAGAAACTTCAGCAAATTTGTGACACATAGCAATTGGAATCACTCAGAAATACTAAAAACTCTAAAAGATATGAATTTTCTAAGATTGCTATTTTCTGAAAAAAATGAATTACGGGATTTCGTGGATCTCACCGGAGTAGTCGTCGGAGTTGGGGAAGAAGAACGGATCCGATGTTGCGGTTGCTCCTAGAGGAAAGGAGATCACGGGACGGTGGAAAGGAGATCATATAAACCTCAGGAGAGGTCGAGGGCGCGACGGCGGCACTTGGCGGCGGCGGTGGTGCTTGCTGCTGCTGCTGCTTTGGAGAGGAGAGGAGAGGAGAGGAGAGGTGTTGGTTTGATGTGTTGGAGGGGGGGTGCTTGGGTATTTATATTGGGGAGGGGAGGGTTTTGCTTGGGGTAGGGGACAAGAAATAGATTAGGATTAGGAAACAAAAGGGAAAAGATCTAGAAACAAATCGGAATAAACGAAACGGGATCAAATCCTACTAGTATTAGGAAAAGAGCGGTGCTCCTGGCTTCCCTTAGTGCGTGCGATGGTGTTGGCCTTGTGGCGGCCGGTGGTAAGTGGCGGCTTGGGCCTTTGGCTCAAGCGCCATGGATTTTTTTAAACAAAATTTTCAGAGAACTAAAATAAAAAAAAACAAAATGACTAAAACTTTTATATAGGCATATAATATACCAAAATTTGCAGAAAAAGATTTTCTACAACATGGACATTATTATAGCATTAAATAAAATACACACAAATTTAAATAAAATAAAGAGTGCTTCAGCTCTAATAAAATCCAATAAAAATCATTTTAAAAATACCAAAATGAATTCAAATTTATTTCTCTCCAATTTTCTGATGTAGGGAATCATGTTACCCTATTTTCCATATATTTTATTTTGGAGAAAATAATTTGAATAAAACTCAAATAACTCCAAATTGAAAATAAATTCAAAAGAACTTTTAATTCTTTGAAACTCCCAACTCATATTTCATATGTTTTGAAGAAGTCATTTTATCTTCGCCGTGAAAATCATTGAGTTGCATAAAGTTTCAGAATTGGAAATATTTTCAAATGAAATTCAAATATTTTCAACACCCTTGTCATTTAAATAAATGGAAGAAGTCATGTCATCTTCCTCCGGGTTTTTGGTGATGAAAAAATTTGAATTTCAAGATCATAAAAGCAAAATGAAGGTTTGGGAAAGTCCTTTTATTCCTCTCATTTAACTTTCAAAAAGTTTCGAATTTCACTCACTTTCAGTCAATCAATCAAGCAATCAATCAAACAACAAGCATAGTTATTTATTTAATATAACATTCCAAAATTTAGAATTTTGGGATGTTACAGGAAGCCTTATATCAACGTGGTTGATGTAGTCGTACGTCTTCACGATCCGACCGATCTCAGCACCGAACGTACGGCACCTCTGTGTTCAGCACACGTTCAGCTCGATGACGTCCCTTGTACTCTTGATCCAGTTGAGGTCGAAAGAGAGTTCCGTCAGCACGACGGCGTGGCGACGGTGATGATGAAGTTACCGACGCAGGGCTTGGCTTAAGCACTACGGCAATATGACCAAGGTGTGTAACTGTGAAGGGGGGGGGGGCACCGCACACGGCTAAGAGAAACTTTGGTGTATCTTTGGGGTGCCCCCCTCCCACGTATATAAAGGGGGGAGGGGGGAGGAGGCCGGACATGGGGAGGAGGCGCGCCATGGGGGGCAATCCTACTCCAAGTAGGATTCGGCCCCCACTTTTCCTATTCCAACAAGGAGAAGGGGGAAGGTGAGGGAGGAGAGAAGGAAAGGGGGACCGGCCCCTCTAGTCCTATTCGGTTTGGGCTAGGGAGGGGGGGTGGTGCGCTCTGCCTTGGCCTGCCTCCTCTCTTCCACCAATAGGCCCATGAGGCCCAATAACTCCCCGGGGGGTTCTGGTAACCCCCCGGTACTCCGCAAAATACCCGATACACCTCGAAACCGTTGCGGTGTCCGAATATAGTCTTACAAGGCTTATAGTGATGAGCATTACCGAGAGGGCCCAGAGATACCTCTCCGAAACACAGAGTGACAAATCCTAATCTTGATCTATGCCAACTCAACAAACACCATCGGAGACACCTGTAGAGCATCTTTATAATCACCCAGTTATGTTGTGACGTTTGATAGCACACTAAGTGTTCCTCCGGTATTCGGGAGTCGCATAATCTCATAGTCATAGGAACATGTATAAGTCATGAAGAAAGCAATAGCAATAAACTAAACGATCATAGTGCTAAGCTAACGGATGGGTCTTGTCCATCACATCATTATCTAATGATGTGATCCCGTTCATCAAATGACAACACATGTCTATGGCTAGGAAACTTAACCATCTTTGATTAACGAGCTAGTCAAGTAGAGGCATACTAGGGACACTCTGTTTGTCTATGTATTCACACATGTATCAAGTTTTCGGTTAATACAATTCTAGCATGAATAATAAACATTTATAATGATATAAGGAAATAAAATAATAACTTTATTATTGCCTCTAGGGCATATTTCCTTCAGTGTCCCACTTGCACTAGAGTCAATAATCTAGTTCACATCGCCATGTGATTTAACACCAATAGTTCACATCACCATGTGATTAACACCCATAGTTCACATCGCCATGTGACCAACACTCAAAGGGTTTACTAGAGTCAATAATCAAGTTCACATCGCTATGTGATTAACACCCAAGAGTACTAAGGTGTGATCATGTTTTGCTTGTAAGATAAAATTTTAGTCTACGGGTCTGCAACATTCAGATCCGTATGTATTCTGCAAATTTCTATGTCTACAATGCTCTGCACGAAGCTACTCTAGCTAATTGCTCCCACTTTCAATATGTATCTAGATCGAGACTCAGAGTCATCTAGATTAGTGTCAAAGCTTGCATCAACGTAACTCTTTACGATGAACTCTTTATCACCTCCATAATCGAGAAATATATCCTTATTCCAATAAGGATAAGTTTGACCGCTGTCCAGTGATCCACTCCTGGATCACTATTGTACCCTCTCGCCAAACACATGGTGAGATACACAATAGGTATGGTACACATCATAGCATACTTTATAGAACCTATGACTGAGGCATAGGGAATGAATTTCATTCTCTTTCTATTTTCTGTTGTGGTCGGGTTTTGAGTCTTACTCAACTTCACACCTTGCAATACAGGCAGGAATTCCTTCTTTGACTGTTCCATTTTAAACTACTTCAAAATCTTGTCAAGGTATGTTCTCATTGAAAAATCTTTATCAAGCGTCTTGATCTATCTCTATAAATCTTGATGCTCAATATGGAAGCAGATTCACTGAGGTATTTATTTGAAAAACTCCTTTCAAACACGCCTTTATGCTTTCCAGAAAATTCTACATCATTTCTGATCAACAATATGTCATTCACATATACTTATCAGAAAGGCTGTAGTGCTCTCACTCACTTTCTTGTAAATACAGGCTTCACCGTAAGTCTGTATAAAACTATATGCTTTGATCAACTTATCAAAGTGTATATTCCAACTTCGAGATGCTTGCACCAGTCCATAGATGGATCACTGGAGCTTGCACACTTTGTTAGCACCTTTAGGTCTGACAAAACCTTCTTGTTGCATCATATACAACTCTTCTTTAAGAAATCCATTAAGGAATGTAGTTTTGACATCCATTTGCCAGATTTCATAAAATGTGGCAATTTCTATCATGATTCAGACATACTTAAGCATCGCTATGAGTAAATCTTATAGTAGTCAACACCTTGAACTTGTCGAAAACCTTTTTGCGATAATTCGAGCTTTTATAGATAGTAACACTACTATCAGCGTATGTCTTCCTCTTGAAAATCCATTCATTCTCAATGGCTTGCCGATCATCGGGCAAGTCAACCAAAGTCCACACTTTGTTCTTCATACATGGATCCCATCTCAGGTTTCATGGCCTTAAGCCATTTCGCAGAATCTGGGCTCATCATCGCTTCTTCATAGTTCCTAGGTTCATCATGGTTTAGTAACATTATTTCTAGAATAGGATTACCATACCACTCTGATGCGGACCGTACTCTGGTTGACCTATGAGGTTCGGTAGTAACTTGATCAGAAGTTTCATGATCATTATCATTAGCTTCCTCACTAAATTGGGTGTAGGAATCATTGGAACTGATTTCTGTGATGTACTACTTTCCAATTCGGGAGAAGGTACAATTAATTCATCAAGTTTCTACTTTCCTCCCACTCACTTCTTTCGAGAGAAACTCCTTCTCTAGAAAGGATCTATTTTTAGCAACGAATATCTTACCTTCGGATTTGTGATAGAAGGTGTACCCAACAGTTTCCTTTGGGTATCCTATGAAGACGCATTTCTCCGATTTGGGTTCGAGCTTATCAGGTTGAAGCTTTTTCAAATAAGCATCATAGCCCCAAACTTTAAGAAACGACAGCTTAGGTTTCTTGCTAAACCACAGTTCATATGGTGTTGTCTCAACGGATTTAGATGATGCCCTATTTAACGTGAATGCAGCTGTCTCTAATGCATAACCCCAAAACGATAGTGGTAAATCGGTAAGAGACATCATAAATCGCACCATATCTAATAAAGTACAGTTATGACGTTCAAACACACCATTACGCTGTGGTGTTCCAGGTGGCGTGAGTTGCGAAACTATTCCACATTGTTCCAAATGAAGATCAAACTCATAACTCAAATATTCACCTCCACGATCAGATCGTAGAAACCTTATTTTCTTGTTACGATGATTTTCCACTTCACTCTGAAATTCTTTGAACTTTTCAAATGTTTCAGACTTATGTTTCATCAAGCAGATATACCCATATCTGCTCAAATCATCTGTGAAGGTCAGAAAATAACAGTACCCACCGCAAGCCTCAACACTCAACACTACAAAAAAAGACACATCCGTGACATTTTGGGCCGAACGAATTTTTTTCTGTCATACATATGACACTTCTATGATGATAATTGTGACAAAACCCGGTATCATCATAGATGTGGTGGGCTCCTACTTCTATGACAAAAAATCATGATAGAAAATGGGCTTTTCGTCTGGCGGGCGGAGACGCAGCTGCATGACATTCTTTGGGCCGTCCATGACGTAAAAAACCGTGGTAGAAGCGAGGGCGAGGAAAATTTCGGGGAGTTGCCGGTTACGGTGGGAGGTCGGGGGCCGAGTGATGCGTGTTTCTCTCGTACATGTGCGAGGCGTTGGCTCTAACTGAACCCGAGCGAGGCGTTAAGTTCTAACTGAACCCGAGCGATTGCACTGCAGGCTACGCGTTACTGAACCCGAGCGATCGATCGATGGCTATTAACTGAACCCGATCGAGCGATTCCTTCGCTACTGCTGCTAACTGAAGCCGATCGATGCTGCCTCTGGGATGAACAGTGAGCATTGCCGGGGGGGGGTGTGGATGAACAGTGAGCGGTGGCGTTGCCTCTGGATGAACAGGACCCCATGGTGTGGAGGGCTAGATGAACAGTAGACGATGGAGGGGTGGCCGTGGCGGGGTGGTTGAACAGGACCCCGTGGTGTGGAGAGCTGGATGAACAGTAGACGATGGAGGGGTGCCTGTGGAGGGGTGGTTGAACAGTAGCCGGTGGAGTAGTGCGCGGTGGAGGCTGGAGGAGGTCGATGGTAGCCCGTGGAGGCTGGAGGAGGTCGACGGTGGAGATGAATAGTATCCCGTGGAGTCCCGTTTTGCGGTACGCCACACCCCTCCCGATGAACAGGACCCCCGTTTCGACCGTAGCGCTCCAACACAAGTCCGTTTCGTTTGTTTTGTGGTACGCCACACCCCTCCCGATCAACAGGACCCCCGTTTCGACCGTAGGAGATCCGTTTCGTCCGTTTTGCGGTACGCCACACCCCTCCCGATCAACATGACCCCCGTTTCGACCGTAGGAGGTCCGTTTAAATCCGTTTTGCGGTACTCCACACCCTCCCGATCAACAGGACCCGTTCAACGTGGCGGTCAAACACAAGGCCGCTTCCTCCGCTCGCGATGACGCCAGGCTCGCTTCATCGCTGCTTCGCCCAAGCCGGTTGGCTCCCACGCGCCTGCTGCCTCCCGATGAACACGACGCATTCCGCTGCCTCCCCATGAACACGACGCATTCCGTTGCCTCCCCATGAACACGACGACAACGTTGTTTCTCCGTTCCGACCCAGCCATGTACACGAGCCCTGGCCGTACGTATGCGTGAGTAGGTATTCGAGACCCCGCCCGTATGTACACATACGTGGCCATATTTTCTTTCTTGCACCCTGGCCGCTGTACGTACGTGTACATGCTACGTGCGGGCCTCTACTACGACACATGCGGGCCTCTACTACGACACATGCACGCCTCTACATCGACCAGTATGTACGTACACATTCGCGACCAGGATGACAACGCTACGTACGCTTCGACCAGGTGGGTCCCGACTGTCAGGCACTTCCTTGCCAGTGAAGATGTAGCTGGTGGGTCCCAGCAGTCAGGGGGGCGAATCGTTTTTTTTTGCCCGGACGCACTTCCTTGCGTGCGAAGGTGTAGCTGGTGGGTCCCAGCAGTCAGGGGGGGTGAATCGTTTTTTCTGCCCGGACTCACTTCCTTGCGTGCGAAGATGAAGCTGGTGGGTCCTAGCAGTCAGGGGGAAACGTTTTTTCCGAGAAATACAGTGGCCCGTCCGGTGGTTCCCAGCTGTCAGGTGGAGGAATCATTATTTTCCGCGTAATAAAGAGGCACTTCCTTGCTGCGGCCGTGGACCCAGCTATCAGCCTCTCCACGTACAGTCCACGTCCGATGGAAGTCGTTCCTTGACCATGTTGACCAGGCCGCGCCGAGAGCACCACGGCGGTGGACGACGACGATGCCTAGGAAGGGGAGGACGTGGAGCCGGGAAAGACGCGACAGTGGAAGCCCGCGCGGAGAGGAGTACGAGGGTTCACTGGTTTGGCTACGGTGTGAGGCTGCCGTCGCCGCAAGGCCTGGCCAGCGGTGGGAATAGTAGGGGGCGGTGAGGCCTCCGCGGCAGCACAGCCGGCCACGGGAGGCAGGAGCATGCGGCACGACTCGCGCTGCTTTGGGCGGCTGGAGCAAGAAGACCAGAGGTTGAAGAAGCACTACGGCCGTTGGATGGACATCGTACGGTCACTGGATCTAGAAGCGTTCATATTGACTAAGTTGACAAACCCTCCGTCCCCGTCAACTTAGTTGGCCCACAAGTCATCCTCCCACTATGGTGGGTCCCAGCTAGCAGGGTGGGTATTCATTTTTTTGTGCGTAATAAGGAGGCACTTCCTTGCGTTCGAAGATATAGCTGGTGGGTCCGACATGTCAGCGGGGGGAACATTTTTTTCGCGAAATACAGAGGCCCTTTTGGTGGGTCCCAGCTGTCAAGTGGAGGAATCATTATTTTGCGCGTACAGTCCACGGCCGATGGATGTCGTTCATTGACCACGTTGACCAGGCCGCACCGAGAGCACCATGGCGGTGGATGACGGCGAGGCCTAGGAAGGGAACAACACGGAGCCGGGGAAGACTCGGCAATGGTTTCCCACGCGGTGGGGAGTACGAGGGTTTACTGGTCCTGCGCCATCGCCGGAAAATAACAGGAGGTGTGGGTGAGTAGAGGAATGGCCTGGCCAGCAATGAAGTAGGGTGGGGCGGTGCGGCCTGTGCGGCAGCATAGCCGCCACGGGAGGCGGAGCAGAGCAGTCCCACCGAGCTGGTTTGGGCGGTGGAGCAAGAAGATCAGATATTGAAGAAGCAGCACGGCCGTTGGATTAACATCCAACGGTCACTGCTGCTACAATCGTTTGTGGACTAAGTTGACAAAGCCAAAGTACACGTCAACCTAGTAGACCCACAAGTCAGTCTCCAAATCTGTCCCAAACAGCATACAGCCCGAAATTTCTAGCCAGATTCAAATTAATTTTAAATCTAAATATGCCTTAATTTAAATTTAATGAAATTTTACCCGCACAAAAACAATGAAATTCAAAATATCAAAATCCAAAAGAAAACAGTATTTTGGAACTAATTGCCTGTTTGCTGTATTTTTTTCATTTTCAGCCCATTTCTTATTACTTATAGCCCATTTTCTGGGCAAAATGCATCCCTCCTCGTCTTGAAAGATATCCGGCCAAGCAGGGCGTAGAAAAGCAAGTAGGCCTATGTTGGTTATTCTGCGAAAAACAAAATAGCTGGCTAGCCATTTTCGTAAAGGAAAAAAACAAACTGGGCTGGTCATGTGCTAAACATATGAAATAAAAGCACAGGGCTAGACGGGCCACGGGTCCCGCACAACCTAGTTGATACCCTTCTCCGTCCCGAAAAACAAAATTATCAGCAGGCTTTGGTCCCTACCGTCATCCTCACCATGCACAAATATCTCCTTATTCCTCTCGGTTGTTGACCATGTTGACAACACCGAGGGCGGCGCCGTGTGAAAGCGAACCAAGGCGGAGGACGATGGTGAGGCCTCGGGGACGGAACGAACAGAGCTGGGAAGATCACAGCCAGCCGTGGAGGCGGGAACAGGCAGTCCCTTGGCGTTGGTTTGGCTTTGGCGGCTCGAGGAAGAAGAGATCAAGAAACGCGACAGACATTGAATGTCAATCCAACGGTCAAGGTTGGCACAATCGTTTTTGACTAAGCGGACACCAAGTAGCATACTTTTTTATATATAGGAAGAAAACTGCGAGGAAAATGCGTTCGTCTGCCATCCTCCTCACAGGGAACGTTCGCCACATAAGTGACTAGCACCCTTGGTTTTCAACCGAGAGGTCTTGGGTTCGAGTCCGAAGAACTCTCAATTTTGTCCTCCTTCCTTCCTCGCAAAAAAGGGAAAGAAACTCAAAGACTTGGGAAGACGTACAGAACAAGCTAGTGTACCAGTAAAGAAACGTTGCTGAGTTTTAGAAAAAAGAAAGACATGCTCCTGTAGCTGGTTCGAATCCAAACCTAGACTATGACTATATATGGTGCTATGCTACTCTGCAAGTAATGAAACTGACATATCCAACGTTCACTTCTCCTCTTCTCTACTTACTCGCCTAGCATCGAAGCTCGCCGCGACAACCATGTCC